>CM046440.1:25527501-25971208 GCA_025506505.1 Flaveria sonorensis | reverse complement strand
TGAAGAACCAGCTTACAAAGAGACTTGCAACAATATAAACATTTAGGGTTTTTGCAAGGATTCCCACAAAACAAGATCAAACAATATATATAGTAGGTATAGTTTCGCTGACAGTTTTGCTTTCAGCGAAACTATTCTGCCACTGACACAGTTTCGCCGGCAGAGCCTGACAGTTTCGCCGGGTGAAACTAGCAGCTTGCTATGAGCGAAACTACAGTTTCGCTCATAGTTTCGCTGGGCAGGAAAATAACAAACTTACAAAGGAACTAACATTAAACCTATTACAATTAACATAACTAATATCTAATCTATGGTGAGTCAACCTATACTTGATCTTCAATACTCCCCCTAGTTGGATCTCACCGTCTTGATCAATCTTCATTTGTCTTTTCAGCTCCGGTATCTTCCACCGCGTCAGATCTTTCTTCGTTACCTCCTTGGCTTCATCCTCTGCACGTGCACTTGCCTGAGCAAATGTCTTGTTAAGTCCCTCACGTCCATCCTCACACATCTTCTTGCCAAACCTTCTGGGCTAGCTCCCTCACTTCAGTTCTAACACCCCTTACCTTGTTAGCAACCGTCATAAACAGGCTTGCTTCTTTGCGCGTCTCAGCTCCAGCCCCAGCTTTAATGTGATTTTCACACAACATCACCAGATCTTCATCAGAAAACAAAAATATCTCCATTGGATCAAAAAGTCTCATTTCAGCTCCATCCTTTACGCGAATCACTGCCTCACCCGTGTTGTTATCATAAAACCATTTTTCAAACTTCTCAAGCCTTTTGGGAAGGGGTCAGGTAACCTCACTCGACTCTCCTGTCTTCGGGGCTTCACTCTCAACACAATCCGACCCTTTCCCGTCTCCCAATCCTTATCCTTCTTTGACCTCCGCCTCTCTGCCTTCATAAATCCAAACCCTCGAAGTTATCGTTCAGCCCTTTCTTTATTTCTTCCTCAACATCTTAGCCCTCTCACTCAAATCGAATCTATCAAAGGAATTGCAGCTAATCTCCTCAGATCCCATTTAGGTAAGGTCTTGAATGCCTTCCTTTTGTGCAGTAAGAGATCCCTCCCCCCCTTCTCTTAATCATGAACATTTTGAGTTCAGGGTTGTATTTCCAGCTAATGATTTTCTTATCCGCCTCCTTCTTGCTGGGCCCCTGAACATTTTGAAATAATGGGGTTATTTCCTCAGCCTCCTTCTCCCTAACGAACCACTCATCCTTATCCATTTCAAACAAATCATTTTCATCCGAGCCCTTCTTGGCCACATACGTCAATGGTCGTTCATCCACCTCATAATAATCAGGTTCTGAATCATAGTCAACCAGCTGCTCATCCTCTACCTCCTCATCTATCAAACTCTTGTCAGCCCTTTCCACTGGATTATCTCTCACAACCTCCTCTCCCACCAGATCCTTCTCTATATCAAAGTCCAAATTCACAAACCCAGCCTCAATCACCTCTTCTTCATCCTCAGACCTCCGGTCACATTCTCAGTCTCAACATCCTTTCTCACCCCTGAACCTCCTGCTGTCTCAGCTTCTGCACCACTAGTGCCCTCTCCTGCCCTCGATGATGTACCCACATTCAGAAATGGGTACTTAGATAGATCAGTCATATCATCTAACTCAGTTTGAGTTAGCTGATTGGCAGGCCGGCTGCAGCCTTCAGCTCATTCACATCCACCAACAGTTTCTTTATTAACTTCTGCTGATCCACCAGCATCTTGGACATCCCCTCTAACATCTCATCCTTTCTTTTCTCCCTCAGCTCTTGATTGGACAGCTTAGTTTTAATCATGCTTAACTCATTGGCTAAAGAAGTGTTGAGATTCCTGATAATGTCCTCATCCAGCCCTGCCCTCTCATCCCTTCTCTGGGGCTCAGAGAATGCTTGATGCTTATGCTTTGTTCTCCTCTCCAACTCCCCCTCCTCAGCCTTTTCTTTGTTCTTCTTTCTTTTTCTGCTCTCACCTCCTGCTCAGCCTCATGAATATCTTCTTCAAAGTCATACTCTTTTTCCTTCGCATATCTCTTCCGTTTCTTTATAGATTCAACCTTCTTATGTCTCGTCTCCTCAGCCCTCTTATCCTCTGACTCAACCACCCTTCGAATATAATTCCATCTTTCAGGAGGGTACATATTTTCCAACAGATGTGTAATCTTCCCACTGAAATCGTGCCTTATTGCGCAGCAGTCGGCAAAAATGCGAGAGTTCATCTACACTAATCTCTTTATCTCCCAGTGCCTCGGAACATTAGGAATAAGATCATCAATAATCATCTACAGAAATCGAGGATACAACAGCCATTTATCTTTCTTTAGGGCCATTACGTTCTCCTCCATGCAGTCAAAGATAAGTTGGGCTATATTGGCCTTTTGCCCTCTACAAAATATAACCATAGCTTTGGCCCAGTGAAGATTTAGCCCATCGGATCCACCTTTTCAGTGATCTAAGCACATGATGAATACATGAGCGATATATCTCCACTCTTTGGACAGAAAGGACTTCTTGATCTCCTTTCTAGTGCCAAAAGGAGGGCCCTCGTAACCAAAACTCCTGAATGCATCAAAAACCTCCTGGTCTGTCAACACGACCTCATCCCCCTATCCTCTTGAAGTCTTAACACGCGTGTAATGATCTCAGCAGTAATAACAATGTCGTTCTCCAGTACTCTCGCAACAATCCTTTGAGGATTGGCTCTTGTGTCGTACTCGGCAGTACGCCAGAAATCTCTGATGTGTAGATCGTAGATGGTGGGAGAATGAGTGACAGCATATGCAATGGGAGAACTCTGAAGCCAACGGATACAGTCTCTAAATCCCGCAGCTTTGGGATGTGTATCATCCAAGATGGCCGTGATGTTATTCCTCTCATCAAACTTTAGATTAGCCATTTAATCTGAAAAACAGATGAAACGTATTAGTAAGATATATTAAAATGAATAATAAAGAAAAATAATTAAAAAGAATAAAAAAAGAAAAAGCAATTTAAATTCGAATTTAAATTCTCTAAGCGAAAGTATAGTTTCGCTAGCCGAAACAGTAGTTTCGGCAGGCGAAAATATAATTTCGGCAACCAGCAAGAAGCAGTTTCGGCATGACGGAGCGCGTGCCGAAACTATAAATTCGGCAAAGCGAAACTGAAACAAGACCAGCGAAACTGTGAAGTTCGCTCGGACAGCATGACTTTACAGTCTCGCTGAAAAACCTTTGAACTTTCGTTCAGTTTCGCAGGACTATCAGTACTTTCGCAGTAAGAACTGCGAAGGCACCGAAGAGTCACAGTCCAATCGGAACAAAAAAATGGTTAAAACCTAGATTAAACTACAACCGATGGTTCGAAACTCACAACAGAAGAGAAAAAGACCACCAAACAATGAAAACACGCTCAGAACGACAGATTCGCACAAGATAGACACGGTATACACACGATGACCTAAAACCCCGATGGTGCGAAAATGAAGTCTTAATTTCGCAAGGAGCGATATATAGTATATAGTTTCGCTGGTAGCGAAACTATAGTTTCGCCCGTAAATGTTTTGGTCAAAATGACACAGATAAGAGCGAAAGAGCCGGCGAATCTACAATTTCACCCTGCGAAACTATCAGCGAAAGTATAATTTCGCTGAAAACCAATTTTTTTTAAGTAACAAAAATAGAAGAAAACAAAAAAGGATTTGCCCCAACAAGCCCTTACCAGACTTCACAAAAATTTAACATAATAAAAGAGGAATTAAAATAAAGGTAGATAAGAACGAGAAACAGAAGAGATCTTCTGGAGAGTCATAGTTTGGTGGAATTGCTGATATATTTGTCCTTTTAAGTCCATGCCTTCTTCTTTTCAACAAATAAACTGCAGCTACAGTTATCATGTTTTGGTTCGATTGAAGAACACTGAATGACTCAGTTCCCACAGACATTTGGCAAAGAGACTTATCCTGTCCTCATGATATATTGAACAAATGACATTCCCTGAAAGATTATTTCCCTTTAAAAAGAAACAAAGATCCTTTTTACAAGAGAAGCACATTCCTTAAAGACATCAAATGATGAGAGCTCCAGGTCTATACTCACGTATAACAGAGGAGATGATCAATTGAGTCATTCAGATGAGAGCTTCAGGTCTATACTTACGTATAACAGAGAAGATCATCAAATGGTGCCGATGAGAGCTCCAGGTCAGTACTATCGTACAGCAAAGGAGATCATCACTCCAGGTCAATGTTCACACATAGCAGAGGAGATAAGCACGAGGAAATATACAGTAAGGAGCTTCTTAGAAACAAAGACGAACAACCATATAGCTATTGTCAAAGACAGGACACTTCTTAGAAACAAAGACGAACAGCCATATAGCTATTGTCAAAGACAGGAAACAACAAATACAGCAACGCAGAGATGTCATGTTCTCAACCCTTTTTGAACAAGGACTTATAACTTTGTGAAGGCCAAGAATGTCAAGGGAATAATCCGAATCATCCAGTATCTTATACTGTTAGTTTAGCCACAAGATTACTGTCTACTTCGCTTTCAGGCTGAACCTATCAAGCGTATCCCAGCCCAAAACTATAGACTTCCTTCACATCATCCAGGCAAGACAATTTTTATTAAGGAGAATACTGCAAAAGGTAACAAGAGAGACAGTTATTATTCTCCCCCGAAATTTCTACAAATCAGCGAGATAGAAGAAATTTCAAAATAAAGATTTCAACGAAAGTATATAATATATATATATATATTTTTTTTAATGTGAAAAGATAAAGGGTTAAGGGGCAAATTAAACAGATGAAACAGAGAAACAAAAGAATAAACAATATTCACAAGACCTAGGATAAAGAAAGGAAAAGATTTAAAAAGATATTAAACCTAGCATAGAGATCAGTTCATAAAAACGAGGTTTGTCAAAAGTTTTAGTGAAAAGATCTGCTTTTTGATTTTTAGTGTCAATAGGAATAATATCAATAAAACCCTTTTCCTGAGCATCACGGATTGCATGAATCCGTGTCTCGATGTGCTTGGTTCGGGAATGATGAATAGGATTCTTTGCGATGCCAATGGCTGCTTCGTTGTCACAGAACAACGGTGTATGGAGGAAGTTGATGCCATAGTCAATCATCTGATGTTGTATCCAGAGCACTTGGGAGCAGCAGCTTGAAGCAGCAATATACTCTGCCTCCCCCGTGGAAAGAGAGACAGTAGTTTGTTTCTTGCTCTGCCATGATACAAGACAATCTCCTAGGTACTGACAGCCTCCAGTAACCGATTTTCTGTTAAACCTGCAACCATTTGAATCACTGTCAGAATAAGCATGTAAGTCAAAATTCCCACCATAAGGATACCAAAGCCCTAAACGAGAAGAGCCTTTAAGATAACGAAAGATCCGTTTGACTGCCTTTTCATGAGACTCTTTCGGGGCAGATTGGTACCGAGCACAGTATCCTACAGCAAAGGTTATGTCAGGACGGCTTGCTGTAAGATACATAAGGGAACCGATCATAGATCTGTAAAGATGAGGATCAACAGGTTTCCCATTGTCGTTTTGAGTGAGACAAGTTTGAGCGGTGAATGGAGTGAGTTCAGAAGAGGCATCATCCATCTTGAATTTCTTTAGAATATCTTTAATAAACTTCTCCTGATGAATGAGAATTCCCTCTGGTTTTTGTTCAACCTGTAACCCAAGGAAAAAGCACATCTCCCCTATCATACTCATTTCAAAATGGTTACGCATGATTTCCTCAAACTCCTAACACAGATTTGGATTGGTGGAGCCAAAAATAATATCATCCATGTAGACTCGCACAATTAGCATCTCACCATTCACTTCCTTCTTGAATAACGTCATATCAATGGTGCCATGAGAAAAACCATTGCTTAACAGATATTGTGTTAGAGTCTCATACCAGATCCGAGGGGCTTAATGGAGGCCATAAAGGGATTTATCAAGCTTGTAGACTTTGTCGGGAAAGTCGGGATCCTCAAACCCTGGAGGTTGACACATGTATATCTCTTCGTCAATGTCTCCATAGAGAAATGCACATTTGACATCCATTTGATAGACTTTGAACTGCTTGTTAGCCAGAAAAATCCTAATAGCTTCAAGACGAGCTACGGGAGCAAAGACTTTCGTGTAGTCAATGCCTTCTTCTTGAGCAAATCCCTGAACAACCAATCTTGACTTGTTTCTAACCACAATACCACGGTCATCGGGTTTGTTTTTGAACACCCATTTTGTGCCTATTGGGTATTTGTTTGGTGGAAGATCAACCAAGGTCCAAATCTTGAGCTTCCTGAATTGTTACAGCTCCAATTGCATTGATTCAACCCAACAAGGATCCTGAAGGGCTGCATGAACATTTTTCGGTACGATTTGGGATATAAAACAAGAGAACAGACATACATTAATCAGACCAGACTGACTCCGCGTCCGCACTCCATCGGTAATGGAACCGATAATGTTATCATGTGGGTGATCTTTCAAGGTTTTAAAATCGGTGGTTAGAGGTAGGGTATTGAAAGATGGTTGGTTAGAGTCAACAGGTGATGTGGATGGAATAGGCTGAGATGAGGTAGATGTAGGTGATGAGGGAATAGAAGCAGAAACAGGTGGAGGTGGAATATCAAAGGATGATGAAGAAGATGCAATGTCAACAGATGTAGCATTGTCAGCAGGTGAATTAGGAACGGGTTGATTAATGGAGTTAACAATGGGTAAGGAGTCCGGAGGGATGATGTTAGTTTGAATAGTTGAAGTGGACGCATCATCATCAAGAACTGGAAGATTGAATGAATTGAAAACCGTATTGGAGTCAAAGAACCATGCAGGCTCGGATCGGACATCAGAAGAATTAGATTCCTGCCAATCAATATAGAAAGATTCTTGAACAATACGGGTTCTCTTGTTATACACTCGATAAGCTTTCTGAGAGGATGAATAGCCAACAAAGTAACATTCATCAGACACAGCACCGAATTTCGTCTTCTGAGCCTGGGTATTGAGTAAAGTGCACGAGCATCCGAAAGGCCGAAAGAAATCAATCAAAGGCTTCCTCTTATGAAACAGTTCATATGGAGTCTTCATTTTGTCTTTGACAATCAACACTCTGTTAAGAACATATGAAGCACAATTCACCGCCTCAGCCCAGAAAATGATGGGTAAGGAGGACTCAATCAGCATAGTACGAGCAGCTTCAATAAGAGTGCGGTTCTTTCTTTCAGCTACACCATTTTGTTGAGGTGTTCTTGCAGCACTGAACTGTCTCAGAATTCCTTTATCAGCACAAAATGAATCAAAAATTTGATTTCTGAATTCGGTACCATTGTCACTTCGAATCGCCATAACCTTCCTCTTGCTTATCATTTCAATAGAAAGAATCAACTTCTGCAGCTCGTCAGCCACCTCTCCTTTATGGGCAAGAAATCTCACCCATGAATACCTGGAAAAATCATCTGTAACAACAAGACAAAAGATTTCTTAGCAATTGATTTAACACTTATTGGGCCAAACAAATCAGTATGTAACAACTCGAGGGGATTAGATATACTATTTTCAAGTTTGGATTTATGTGGTTTCTTATGTTGTTTCCTTTGGCACATGCCATACATTTTTCAACCACTGAAAAGTCTTTTGAAGGTAATCCCCTAACAAGATTGTTTTTAACTAATTTGTTTATAGTTTTAAAATTAACGTGGCCCAGTCTGCGATGCCATAAGAAGGATTCTGATGAAGAAGCTTTTGATAGAAGACAGGTGACGTTAGACGTTGATTCTCTTGAAGCCATGTCAAGAAGATATGTGTCATTCTTTCTCGGAGCCCGCATAAGCACCATCTCCTCTGGAATGTCAATCTCCGAATTCAGAAAGATACATTCATTAGATTTGAACAAGATCGGAATATCCTTATCACAAATCTGAGAGACACTCAATAGATTGAAAGCTAGCTCTGGCACATAATTCACTTTCTCCAAAGTGAGAGACCCGTTGGAAACATCTCCTTGACCAATCATTTTGCCACCCTTTTGTCGCCAGCAAACGAGACATAACCTCCATTAATAATTTGGTAGTTTGTCAATAGATCCTTCAACCCTGTCATGTGTCTGGAGCATGCACTATCAACATGCCATACACTATTTACCGCTTTAGTGGATGACTCCTGCATGAATACAAAGAATAGATTAACCTGGTGAAACAGGAACCCATGAATGAACAATTTTGGGTCGTGTAGTAGTTGATTTCTTGCAAAAGAAATTATTTACCAAATGAGTTAATCTACTACCAAACGAATTCCTGCTCCCATGTTTATGATGAAGCTCGGGACAATATTTAACGACATGATCATCTTTACCACATCTAAAACAGTGTGATTTTAATCTAGGACTGTTATGCAATAAAGTGGGAATTTTATCAATGATTATCTCCTCATTGTATTCAGACAGTCTCGAATCAACATCACTATAGGTCACGTACATGTCTTTGGGTCTATTTTTATTTGGAAAAGAGTGGTTATTTACATTAGATGATGAGTTTTCATCTGAAGTACGAATGGTACTAGTGCCACTTGTACTTGCATGAGATGATGACGTTACCCTTTCATTTGATAAAAAAATATTAGTTAGGGCAAAAGATAGGATGGGATGAGAAAAGAATTTTTCAAAACAATTACTTTTAATTTGTTCTTTACTCTGCACAGTGGAATCATTCTCAACATCAACACAAACAACAGAGACATCATCATTACAGTGCAAATTATCTAAAGAGGAAATAGAAACATCACTAGAACAAGATGAAACATTGTCTGAAACAGATTGTTTTGAAACAAAAATAAAACTTAAGCTAGATTTATTATCTAAAACAGAATGCTGAGATTCAGGTGTACTAAGACTATTGCATCCAAGCCTGCTAGTCGGTCCATAACCATAGTCTTCACGTACATGCTTAGTGTTCACACCTTCTAAACCTGCAGACATATTGTTAGTGTCTATTTTGATCAAATCATTAGAAGGATGCAGAACAGGCATAGGTGAATAACAGTAAGTGCTGGGAGGAGGATAAACCTTAGCATCATCATATCCTAAACCGGTTTTAATCCTAGCCCCCCTTTAAGATTTGCATAAATCATCATGTTTCATCCCAGATATTGTCCATTTATCAAGCTTTGACTGAAGTTTGCTTGTCTCAAATTCAGCAAGTGCGACCCTTTCAGTCAAAGTGTTAATTTCAACATTTCTTTCCAAAACAATTATTTTTAAATGATCATTTTCTTTTAAAGCTTCATTTAATTTTACAAAATATTTTGACTCGTTTATTTTAAGCTCTTCATTAATTCATTTTAAGTCTTTTTCATTATCGATTAACAGACGATTTGCTTTATAGACACCAAATAATCTTATTTTGCATGCTGAGGAACACATATCCTGAATTACCTCGTATGGAAGTCCCATTATCACCTTTTCTGCAGCCAAAGCTTTCTCACATTGACACACCGAAGTACTCAGCCTGTTTTCCTCGACAGTGGTTGCAGCATCATCTTTCTCGTTCCTTTGCTCTGTAGTCTGGCTTCCAATTCTCAACCCCTTCTTCTCTTCACCCTCTATCATAACCTCAGCTTTCAAGTCTTCATCTTGAACTATCTTTACACACTTCCGACTATCCCCAGCCACTTCAGCTTCACTTCTAAATTCTTTGAATGGATCAAACTTTTCCTCATAGTTCACCTTCTCCTGTTCTTCAACAATCTCAGCCACCAACGCTTGATTAATTTCTTCTTTCGTCTCTTCTACTTCTGCTCTCCAATCAAAGTTAGAGATCAAAGCTGTCTCTTTCTTCTGTTTCATTTCTTCTTTATCTCCACTTGAGGTCAATCTTGGGATTCCTGAATTGCTTTGATCAGTGACAATTGGCAATGGACATTCTCGTTTGAAGTGCCCTAACTGTTTGCAATTAAAGCACCTCAGTTTGGATTTATCAAATCCTAATTTGGAGTTAGAACCTTGACCTCCAAAATTCTTTCTACCAGTTCTCTCCATAAATCTTCGAGCTCTGAGAGTCAACATCACCATTTGACATTGAATGTTAGTCTCTTCTAGATCATCAGGATCCACCTGATACATATCCTCCATTGTCATTCCTCTTCCTTTCAACTCTCCAGCCACTAATGCCTCATAACTCTGAACGAACATGCCAAATAGAGCCATCGTTTCAGATGGAATTGATGTTCCAGCATTTGCTATTGAGTTGGCTTGATCTCTACCACCATTAACACTACCACCAGAATGATCACCATTATTCACTCCTCCTTGTCGTGATGTCTGCACTGGAGAGCTTGCAGCGGAAGAAAGTAGTGCAACATTCTGAGTGAAACCAGGTGAAGGCATCAAGATCTGATTGAACTCCCTTCGTTTCATGTCCAATTCAAATGATTTAAGCTTATTAATGATGTCCATAAGCTTATAGTCAGTGAAACCTCTTTCTTGCTTTAACATCCGCACCTGTAAACTCCACTGAGGTGGGAGAGAGTCTAATAACCTGTTCACCTGCTCACTATTTGTAAGTTTCTCATCATATTTCTTCAGTGTGCTCGAAACTGTCAGAAAACGGTTTGTAAGATCTGTGAGACTCTTATTCTTGTATCCCACAAAAGAGTTGAACTCCTTTTCAGCTTGAATACTCTTATCTTTCACCAGCTCATCATTTCCATCATAAAACTCACAGAGAGCATCAAAAGAGACTTAGCATTCTTGTGTTCAGTAAAACGATTGTAGATGTCTGGTGCTAGACATAGAGTTAAGGCTCCAAAGGCTTTCTGATCTCTGTCAATCAACTTTAGATCTCTTTCATTAAAGGTAGCTGGGTCCTTGTTCTGAGATACAACATCACCAACAGTAACGGTTGGTATGTGTGGACCAGAGATGATTGATTCCTATTGATTGTGATCTGTGTAGAAGAAAAAGGCCTTGAGACATCTCTTTCAATCTTCAAAATTGTCTCCGTTGATGAGTCTCGGTGGTCTGTTAGGTGCCACACTTTCAAGATCAGCAAGAGTGAGAGTAGTCATCTTAGCCATGATAGTTTTGCAGAAGAAAAATGTAGTTTCTCTGGATAGAACTAGTTTCGCAGGAAGACAAATGCAATTACACTAGAGTAATCTAGTTTCGCAGAAGAGACACTAGTTTCGCTGCAGTAATTTTGGCAGACAGTTTCGCTGGAAATTTCGGCAGCAGTTTCGCTAGCCAAATCCCTGAAAATGCTTAGTTTCGGCAACAGTTTCGCAAGAAACAAGCTTGAACTTTCGTTCAGAGATAATTTCGGTGGCAATTTTGCTTGAAAGTTGAACACTAGCACCACTGAATTTTCGTTAAAAAATTGTACTTTCGTTGAGAGGCTCAAAACTAACACAAGATGTAAAACACTTGTAGTTTCGCTGGATGAAGCTGCTAGTTTCGCCCGTTGAATCTAAAAAACTTTTTGAACACGAAATCAATCTGAAATCACCCAAATCTCGATGAACTTGAGATCTGATGATTACCAAGGCTTTCCCAACCAAGAACAAACCAATTTTAATCAAATTCCAAGATAAAAACACCCATATTTGACCCCAAATGATGAAACAGGAACCCAAGACAAAAACACCCATATATACCAAGGCTTTACCAAGGCGTTCTTCCTTTAATGCCTCGTTCTGAAATTCCTTGACCTATGTCATTGTTGGTCCATTTGATTGAATATCAGTACACTTGTGTGGTTGATTCGTTCAATATCAACAATAATGCCAAACAACAAACACAATGATGAAGAAGAATAACCAAAAGTATTCAATCATAAAGCAATAATGATCCAATACATTAAAAGGTAACAAAGCTCAATATATTTCTGTGAAGAACCAGCTTACAAAGAGACTTGCAACAATGATAAACGTTTAGGGTTTTTGCAAGGATTACCCACAAAGAACAAGATCAAACAATATATATAGTAGGTATAGTTTCGCTGACAGTTTCGCTGTCAGCGAAACTATTCTGCCACTGACACAGTTTCGCCTGGCAGAGCCTGACAGTTTCACCGGGTGAAACTAACAACTTGCTATGAGCGAAACTACAGTTTCGCTCATAGTTTCGCTGGGCAGGAAAACATAACAAACTTACAAAAGGAAACTAACATTAAACCTATTACACTTAAACATAACTAATATCTAATCTATGGTGAGTCCAACCTATACTTGATCTTCAGTCATCACGTCAGAGGTCATCACCAACTGATATGCCTTCACCCGAATCGGCTCGGGTCTCTCTTTTCGGCTAAGGACGTCGGCCACTACATTGGCTTTACCCGGGTGGTAATGGATCTCGCAGTCATAGTCCTTGATCAGCTCTAAGCACCTCCTCTGCCACATATTGAGATCCTTCTGCTCGAAGAAATACTTTAAGCTTTTGTGGTCGGTGAAAATTATGCACTTTGTCTCGTATAAATAGTGCCTCCAAATCTTCAACGCAAAGACCACCGCTACTAACTCCAAGTCATGAGTGGGGTAATTGGCTTCGTGGGTCTTCAACTGTCGGGATGTGTATGCTATCACTCTCCCACGCTGCATCAGTACGCAACCCAGTCCCGAATAGGAGGCATCTGAATAGACCACTAAATCCTCACTCCCTTCAGGCAGTGTCAAGACAAGAGCCTGAGTTAATCTTGCCTTTAACTCCTCAAACGCATCCTCCTGTTCTCGTCCCCACACATACTTCACATCCTTACGGGTCAATTTGGTCAAAGGTGAGGCTATCTTGGAAAAGTCTTAAATAAACCTTCGGTAGTAGCCCGCCAAACCCAAGAAACTGCGAATCTCGGATGGCGTCTTAGGAGACTTCCATTGCATCACTGCCTCAACCTTTGCCGGGTCCACCATGATTCCTTAAGCATTGACCACGTGACCCAGAAATTGAACCTCGCGCAACCAAAAAGCACACTTAGAGAATTTAGCATAAAGCTTCTCTCTTCTAAGTGTCTCCAACACCTCGCGTATGTGACCGGCATGTTCTTTTTCGCTCTTTGAATAAATCAGGATATCATCAATAAACACAATCACTGATTTATCTAGCATCGGCCGGCACACTCGATTCATCAAATCCATAAAGGCAGCTGGCGCGTTAGTTAAACCGAAAGACATAACGAGGAACTCGTAATGTCCATAATGCGTGCGAAACGTTGTTTTAGGAATATCTTGTTCTTTTACCTTCAGCTGATGGTAGCCAGATCGGAGGTCTATCCTTGAGAACCAACTGGCACCTTGGAGCTGGTCGAACAAGTCATCTATTCTTGGTAAAGGGATATTGGTTCTTCACCATTAACTTGTTTAGCTCCAGGTAGACTACGTACATCCTCATACTACCGTCTTTCTTCTTCACAAACAAGACCGGAGCACCCCAGGGAGAGATGCTCGGTCGGATAAATCCCTTGTCCATCAACTCCTGTAATTGAACCATCAACTATTTCATCTCGGTCGGAGCCAATCAATACGGTGCCATGGCAACTGGCTGAGCACCGGGTATCAAATCGATCTGAAACTCGATCTCGCGGTCAGGTGGCACACCCGGTAAATCTTCTGGGAATACGTCCGGGAAGTCACACACAACCGGTACTTCAGTCAATTGTGGTATTGATGCGTCCACGTCCTTTACATACGCCAGGTAAGAACTACATCCGCGCCTCATACACTTCTCTACCACCGCCATCGAAATCACCCTTGGAACCGTGGTAACGCGATCACCAAAAACTGTTACCGAACTTCCATCGGGCACAACTAATCGAATCATCTTCTTGCGACACACAGTGTTTGCCTCATAGGTTGCTAACCAGTCCATCCCTAATACTACATCGAATCCTCCTAGGCGCATCACATATAGTTTAGCAGCAAACCTATGGCCTTCTAACTCTATGCCACAATCCTCAATCATATTTGAAATTCTGGTTGACTTACCAATAGAAGTTTCTACATCAAATGGTTCATCAATATTCCTACCACTAACAGGCAGCTTAGCACAAAAAGCAGCAGATATGAAACTCTTACTAGCACCAGAATCAAATAATACGGAGGCACAAGTTTGGTTTACTAGAAACATACCTGACACGACGTCGGGGTCTACCCGGGCTTCCTCTCTGGTCATCGTGAAGGCTCTAACACTTGCCCTCTGCCCTCCTTCTTCGGCCACCTTCTTGCTCCCAGAGCTCTCTACTCTCGGCTTCCTGCACTCGTGGTTCCTGTGGCCAGTTCCGCCACAGTTGAAGCACTTCGGCACCCTACAATCTTTTGCTATATGGCCGGGCTTCCCACACATGAAGCAGACGTTCAATCCCAAACGGCATTCCCCGCTATGCTCCTTTCCACACTTACCACACCTCTTTATTCCCGGGCCTACAGCAACCCCTCACCGGTCATCCACCCTCAGCTTCTTGTTGTTAATGGGGTGAAACCACCACGCCCGAATCGCTTCCCGTTCTAGTTTCTGTCACCCCCCCAGTCCTCTTCACCTCAACCATAGCTACCTCTCATTCATCATACAGCCTTCCCACCAAGTCCACTGCCGATGTAAAAGTGCTCGGTCGAGCAGTGATCAAATGCCTGCGAATGTCAGCGGGCAACCCTTGGATGTATCGCCTAATCTTCCTTGTTGTTGGCTTAACCTGATCGGGCACCAACCTCGCCATCTTATTGAATTTAGTGGTGTATTGCTGGTGAGTCATAGTGCCAGCCTCCAGCTGTAGGAACTCTCTCTCGATCTTGTTGAGCTCCCGATGAGGACAGAACTCCTCGATCACCAACCTCTTTAGGTCTTCCCACCTCATCCTTCCAATGGCCCGGTTGCCCTCGGCCTGGACAAGGTTGTCCCACCAACACAGCGCCGTGTAGACAAAAGAGTGAGTGGCAAACTTCACCTTCTGGTCCTCTCGACACTCACTAATCTCCAGTACCGCCTCCATCTCCCTCACCCAATGGTGAGCAGCAGAAGCATCACCATTGCCATCAAAGGTAGGGGGTCTACATCATTCGAACGCCCCGTAGCTGCATCCCCTCTCGGTTTCCCGCACCACCACTTCTTCATCATCATTAGAGGCTTCTCCTCTAGCATTTAGCTCTTCCTCCTCATCATGATCCCTCACATCACCTCTCCTACCAGCAGTCGTTCTCCTTTCCTCTTCCTTCTCCTTTCGTTCATCCTCCCTTACAGCTCGAATCACTTCAGTCACGACAGACGGTAGGATTTTCAGCATGACTTGGTGAACCTCCTCCACCACTGCCTCCTTCATCGAGGCTCTCAAGTTAGCACCCTCATCCACCCCCTCCGGGTGATGAAGCTCAGGCTCAGCAGGAGCCGTCTCTGCAGTCTTGGTCCTGTTTCTTGCGATACGTGGCCTACCACGAACACCACGTGTTCCACCACGAGAAGCCTTAGAACATCTTCCGCCTGCCATCCACTAATCACTATAAGATTCAAACACCAACACGGTTATTCAAGGTGATAGCTCAGTTTATGTTAAGTATAGTAGGTCCCTAATTACAGTGGCCAGTTGTGATTAGCCACTTACTTTACTCTTCATCCCTCGAGCATTTCCTATCCTGACTACATTAGTATTCAAATCTACTAAAAGCACATAAATCAAATAACATGCACACATAATACCGATTAACATTATAAAAGAATTACCTGATGGCACATAGCTACTCGGGCTGACATCCCTCCATGCGGTCCCATTTCAGTTTAAGTTTAGGTTTTCGAAAATATTTACCCATTTCTCTTAAACTTTGGCTCTGATACCAACTTGTAAGGCCCCGTTCCCGGAGACCTCACATTTGGTCAATCACAGCATAATTAAATAAAAATATTACATAATTCTTAAAGCTTGGCAGCGGCAAAAGCCATTCATTAATTAATAAATTTGTTGCTAAGTAATACATGTGTGTTTGTTATCAGTTACAAAAGATCATTAGAACGTATTACAAAACAACAATGTTATTAATTATGAATGGATGCCAGTCCTGCCCTGACAAGTAGCCTCCCCGTGTGCCATCCTCAGCAAAATTACCTGCCAACTGAAAATGCATAAAAGTCAGCGTTGCTGAGTGAGTTCTAGTTTTAAAATGGTGAAAATACTTTATGAGTTTTGTATAGGAAAATACTCCTTAAAATACTGTTTACTCTTTTGTATGTGATCATACGTCATACATACATTCAAATATTATTCATTATCAACATTAATATCTTTCTTCACCATTTCCATGGTCGTTCACTTGAAGTTTCACTTTTAATCTTTCACTTCGATATGGACCAAAGCCCTATACCCCCATATAATGCGCATAAACCTGGTGCTGGGCCTGAGGTCTAATAATAGACCCCATCCGTGGTGCACAAAGCTGACTCCAGTACCAGGGCAACAACAATGGTCCCCTCAATCTCAACGATTGACCCTGTGTGCATCCAACGGGTTAGTTAAACCGCACACAGTTGAGCTAACAACCTAGTGGTTGTGAACCTCCTATGAATTTTTGCAAGACTTTCTTACGTTCTTTATGTTCCACTTTCATTAATCTTTCCACTTTATTATAGATAATACTTTACGAATAAGGGTAAAATTACACCACGTAAAGTCACGTAATATAATAAGGAACACAAGAACAGCCCAAAACATAAATAAAATAATCAGATAAAAACATCAAGTCAAACCAGGGTCAAACCCTAAAATTCTAATTTTCCCAAAATTCCAGAAAATATTCTAAGTGTCATAGGCGCATGGGCACTATGCAGGCGTATGAGCACTACTTAGGCGCATCAACACTATGCAGGCGCATGACTTTAATACTTAGCTGTTTTGCTTAACCTTTTGGGCGCATGAGCCTCTCAGGCGCATGAGCATACACTTAACACCTATGAAAGACATTCGGGCGCATGACACTGTTCAGGCGTATGAGGTTATACTTAACTTATCAGGCAAAAGTTTTGGGTGCATGGGCACTATTGGGGCGCACGAACCCCCACTTGGGATTTTCTAAGGAAATTTACAGGCGCACGGGCCCTGTTTGGGCGCATGGCCTGCACTTAGGCATATTTTCACTAAAATCCCAGGCGCATGGGCCCTGTTTGGGCGCATAATTACCTGTTGTGCATTTCTACATTTCAGAATCAGTTAAAACCTGTTTCATCACCTGTCCTAAGCTTATACATACTATTCTTAGCATCGATAACACCTAACCAACCAAAGAACACAAGTATAAACATACATATACATACGGATAAACATATTTCAGTTGTAAAACATTTTAACCATGCATTTTCAGCCCCAAAACAGTTTAAAACACATAGAAATCGGGGTCTAGAACTCACCTAGTGTAGCAAACAAGCAAAACTCCTCCAAACCTGCTTGTACACGAGTTCAAACACCTAAAACAAGCACAAACAAGCACCAAAACACTAAAACACTTAATAATCGGTTTCTAAGGGTGAAACCACAAAGAAATCAAACCAATTAATATGTAAACACACTAACCTTGAAGATTTCAGTTCTATTTCCTTCTTGGAACCGAGAGAGCTGGTCTGTAGCTTTCTTTCTTCTTCTTTTCTTTCGGTAGTAGTAGCAGCAGAAAGAGCATGGGCGACCATGCCCCTTATACAAATCTTTTTGACTTTTTGGTACTATTTACACAAAGCACCCCGCAACTTTGCCTTCAAACTACTTTTCTTTTTAATTATTTGACCAAGTTTTTGGGTGTTACAATATAAAACAGAAAAATAACTTAAACTTAAAAAAATATATTTTGTTGACACAAAATATATTTATTAAAATAAACTCCTAGTCATTTATCTTCAACATCTTGTCTCGGTTCTTCATCTCGAAAGCGTCTGTTTGCCTTTTCCGATGACTTTGACAGTGATGTTGATCTTTGTTGACTTTGACTGTGTTGATAATATAGATTATCCTTATCAGACCCAACAGGCGCTCATAGGATCTATTTTTTTTTCTAAGAATGTAAGAGGCTTTGATGAAAACTAGATCAATGTAGGTACTCGGAGTGAATCTTGATTTTGAGCCTCATAATGCATTGGATTATCAAAGTTAGCTTACAAATCTTCTTAATATTATGAGGTTTGTTCTTTACTTGCTTATCTTATCTACATGACATTACATAAAAGCTTATTCATGGATCAACTTAATTGATGTTACTATAACTTAACAACATAGCACAACTATTGGGTTACAAGTTTGAATAGAAACTGCATCATACGTGTAAAGCCTAACAAAGTTTTGATGCATGAATATTTGAAAATAAAAATGTTTATAATCAATTAGATGTGGAGTAAGTTTCTTTTTTTTCCAACATTACTGCTAATTAACTAAACAAATTTGAATTTTCTTAAACTTGTTGAGAAACATTTTTTTTCTGTTTTTAACAAGGTATACTAAAGGCCATTAGAACAAGTTGCGTTGGATATCCAATAAAGAAATCATTTGATGAATTTCTTGAACATGGCTTCAAAAGATCTAGATGGATAGTATGTAGTTATATTTTATGTTTAATATCCTAAAAGTTACAATGAGTTCAGATGGAGTGCTGAATTATGAAACAAACTCAAGTTCAATGTTAGATGAAAAAAAATAATTAGCAAATAATGCCTAATATGCAGGTGCAATGAGAAGTTGAGATGTATAGCAATTTGTGATTAAATCGAATCAAAGGGTTATAAGGTGCTAGGATGAATGTAACAATTATTACAATCATATAATTTAAAAAGATAAAAAGGAATTTGATCATTCAAGCTAAGATTTCATATCTTTCAAATAAAGAAAAGCTAATTTTATCTTCAGGTTGGATATAAGGCAAAATTAGATACTTTAAAAGCTAAGCTTCCTACAACAGCCAAGAAGAATTCAAATGAAAATCAAAACATATCTCACAGGTAAAAATTTAATTATCCATAAGCATTAAATATTGATTTTTAACTAGAATATTAAGTTTGACTAATTTGCCTTTAGTTTAGTTTCCTTATCAGCTTCTTAGAGGATTGAAATACACACACAAAGGTTATAAAATGAGCCAAGTTTGGGTTATATAGGTTTTAGGGGTATCCGCCTAAATTGTTGAAATTCAGCATTTTTTTTTATGGTTTCGAAGCAGGGACGTACTTAGTTGGTTAATATATGTTTTTGTTTAACATCTTATATGTTTTAGTTTGATCACATCTACAAGTTCCTAGGCAAATTATGTTGGTTCACATTAAATTCTTTATATTTATGTAAGTATGTTTCTTATATTTTAAAAAATTGTTGAAAATGATTGTGAGTGAATAAGAGAGAAAAGTTACTCTTTAAATAGTATATTTAAAGAATCACTGTTCAACTCTTATAATTTTTTTATATATTTTTGAAAGCGGTTGTGAGTAGAGGAGGGAGAAAAAATAATGATTTTTAATGTAATTATAAGAATATGGATATGAAACCTAATGTGAATGCTCAAACTAATAGTATCATTTAGTATTATTTAGAGGTATGACGGTTGGAGATAAAACGGCACCATACAGTGTAAAGCTAACAATCAAGGATGACCGGTTTGCAAATGATATGATAGATACCGGATTCGAGATTGGCGGTCTCCTAAACAAACTTAAAATATAAATACGTAAAGTAAAAAACTTTTGCTGCAAAATTTCTTTTATATCTTCCAATGATAAGTACAAATGCTTAAATAAAGAAATATTCCTATATGCATTTTGTTTGCTACAACTCAAAGGAGACGTGGGTTACTCATGATACATGCATGGAATATGGAAACATGGGTATGCATAATGGGAACATGGGTATGCAATAACAAAACAAATAATGCAGTGACTTTCAACGTGGCTTTGACTAGGTTATCGGGTGAAGTCGGGTGATCCGTATCATGATGATATACAAATTTATGATGCTATAAGACAATGGGTTACTTCTTATGTGAACTACTATTATCCACAAGTAGATCTTGCAGTGTTTGATGAAGAGAATCAAGATGGAATGAAATCTATACTATTAGTCATGGAGACAAGAAAGATGAACCATGATGGCCACAACTCGAAACCCAAGAAGATTTAATTAGAATTGTCTCAACCATCATGTGGGTGGCTTCTAGTCATCATTCAGCAGTCAACTACGGAAAATACGATTTTGCGGGTACTTCTCCTATAGGCAAAAACTGAAGAACTAAATGCCTAATGAAGATCCAATAGAGGAAGAATGGGAGTAGTTAAAAAAAACAACCCGAGGATGTGTCATTGAATTGTTTCCCATCCCAAATTCAAGCTGCACAAGTGATGGTAATGAGTTTAATATTAGATTTTATAAAACGACCCGAGAATGTGTTATCGAATTATTAATTTAGTTGCTTAAAATATTAGAGTTGATTAAAATGAAATTTTAATTTAGTTGTAAAAAGTAATAAAAGTATTGATTATTTGAATAAAATTGGTAATGAGTTTGGCATAAAAATAAGGATGAAGATGCACCATACGATGAAAAATATCACTTTTTTACTCGTTTATTGTAGTATGGATGCAGTATAAGTGTTCAGATTCAGATATACAAATTTTTGAATATTTGAATTTTGGATATTCTTAAATATTGGATTTAGGTTCTGATATCAAAGTTCTAAAAAGTTATTTATAGTTTAATAATTTTTGATGAAAAATTAATTATATATGTTACAAATTATTTTGGATATCTGGTTTTTTTAAACATATCCGAATATTTGGAAAAATCTAAAGTTTCTAATTATATTTATTATTTAGTAGTTTTTAGACAAATATTTCGGATAATTGGGATATAAAAAATATACGAATATAATCAAAAATCCTATCGAAATCCGAATTTAAAAATTATAGATATCTGAAATTTTGAATATTTTACACGATTTGAATTATAATATTAGATTAAATACTTAGAACCAAAAGATAATTATAAAATATCACTTGTATTTAACAGTAATAGATTAGAACTTTATAGAATCAGAACAAAAAATTAATTTTGTTTTAAAACAAATTTTGTAAAATTAAATTTGTTAATCTATCAAAATGGTAATAAAACGAAATAACCTATTTGAATACTTACTGCTACAATGATACGACAAAAAACATCGTATAATTCAATTAATCAAAACATATATTAGATCTTTGAATATGTAAATTTATCATTGAAGTTTTTTAATAGGATCTTCTCTGCTTATGAATTCATTTTCATATAAAACTCAAAATAATAAATATGTAGATAAAAACTAAAATGAATTATTAATTTAGTTGATTAAAATATTAGAGTTAATTACAATGAAAATTAATTTAGTTGTAAAAAGTAATAAAAGTATTGATTATTTGCGTAAAACTGGTAATGAGTTTGGTCGGGAAAATAAGGGTGACGAGGCACATTATGATGACAAATAGCATTTTTTTTACATTTTTATTATAGTATAGATATAATATGGGTGTTTAAATTCAGATATAAGGATTTTTGGATATTTAAATTTCGGATATTTTTAAATTTTGAATTTAGGTTTGGATATCCGAATTCTAAAAATGTTATTCATTTTATTATAGTATAGATGCAATATGGATGTTTAAATTTTATTATAGTATATTTTGGATTTAGGTTTGGATATTCGGATATAATAAAATACTTTACCTTGGATAAAAATATTTCCTTTTAAAACGTGATTCATCAGTACATACATCTCGGTATAATCGTTTGTTATCTTTCAACATCGTTCATTCCTTTCGTTCTTTCATTATTATCATTCACTGAAATTGATCAATGCCATGTGCTAGATGCCCAACATTATGCACGAAGCTGGTACTGTGCTGAGGCTTATAAATAAACCCCCATACGTTGTGCACGAAGCTGACTATAGTACCGAGATAAAGCGACAAGGATTTCGTATCGTTTGGTCAATCTCAAGGATTAGACCCCTAGAGCCCATCCTAATGGGCTAGCTAAGCCGCACCCTAATTGAGCTAACAACAGCATGGTTGTGAACCTGTACTTATTTTGCTTGCAAGACTTTCATTCATTAATTACATTCCACTTTTCGTTATCGTTAACTTTCACTTTCATTTCATAATACTCTTCTTATATATAGCATACCAAGTAAAGACATAACATAAAACTTTATCATTTAGAAAATGGTTAGAACATAAGATAACATAACACATACACAACAATTCATACGAGAACCAATCTCATGCGATAACATAATCTCGCGAGAACCTCCTTTCGTGCGAGAACTTACCAGATTTGAAATCCCTTACAACCTAAAGTATCTAATTCACGCGAGAACTTACGGTTCCCACCTAAACCCAACTTATCGTGTCTAAGGCTGGAATATCATACTCATCACCATAAACAACAACATCACAAGCATAAACAAGCATTTTAGTATGCATAATAGCCCCAAAACGTAAAAAACTTGCGTAAAAAGGGGCTAGAACCTCTTGAAGATTCTAATACCAAACCGACTTTCCCGAGAGCTTTACGAACAAAAACTACACATTCATGCATTATATTCATCAATAATCCATTCTTAGTACATAACACGAGTTACACACCTTAAACACTTCAAATCTTCACTTTCTCTCCTTACAACGTGACTTTCTCTCTCTAACAACAGCAGCATTCGCGCGATAATGGGATCAAACAGGTGCTCTCATCTATTTATATCCTATCTCAACTTCTTGCTTGGGTTCTCAAGCGAGAACTTCCTTCGCGTGAGAACTTCGTCCTCTTTTGTTTCCTTGAAATTTCGGGGTGTTACAAGTCTACCCCCTTATTTAGGTTTCGTCCTTGAAACCTGTTAGTCCTCGAATAACTGCGGATAATGCCACCTCATCTCCCATGTAGACTCGGATCCCTTTCTGTGCCTCCACTGTACCCGTACAAGTGGAACCACTTTATTTCTTAAACAACACTCTTTTCTAATAAGGATGGCCACCGGTTGTTCCACGTAATTCAACCGCTCATCCACCTCCATATCCTCAAGTGGCACGACCACTTCATCATTAGCCAAACACTTTTTTAGGTGAGATATATGGAATGTCGGATGTATTCCACTTAGCTCATCGGATAGCTCTAATCGACAGGCCACCTCCCCAACCCTTGCGATGATCCGGAATGGCCCCATATACCTTGGGTGCAACTTTCCTCTTTTTCAAAACCTGATAACTCCTTTCTAGGGAGATACCTTTAACATCACTCTATCCCTGACTTGGAACTCAGTTGGCCTTCGTCTTTTATCGGCATAAGACTTCTACCGATCCTTTGCCGCTTTCATAAAAGCTTTAATCGTATCCAAATTTTTTTCCGTGGTCTCAATCACCTCAATACTTCCCAGTTCCTTCTGTCCAATGTCTCTTTCAACATACATGCATTCTACACTTCCTACTGTATAGCATTTCGTAAGGAGGTATAACAATACTGGCATGATAACTGCAATTATATGAAAACTCTGCAAACGGTAAGTGTTCATTCCAAATTCCTCCAAAATCAATAAGACATGCTCTGAGAATATCCTCCAATGTCTGTATTGTTCTTTCTGACTGACCATCCATCTGAGGATGATAAGCAGTGCAGATGTGTAACCTCGTCCCCATCGCGTCGTGGAATTTCTTCCAGAACTTAGATGTAAATTGGGTGTCCCTATCAGAAACAATGGATACTGGTACACCATGACAAGTTACAATCTCTTTGAAGAATAGATCCGCCAACCTTTGTGAGGAATAAGTCTTTTTGATTGGCAGAAAATGGTCACTTTTCGTCAAGCGGTCCATAATTGCCCAAATGGTATCACATCCCCTTGCCGTGTGAGGGAACTTCGTGATAAAGTCCATTGTAATGTGTTCCCACTTCCATTCGGTAATATCCAAAGGTTGTATCTTCCCATATGGCTTCTGATGTTCGGCCTTCACTTGTAAACAAGTTAGGCACTTACTCACATACTCTGTCATAACACGCTTCATCCCTGGCTACCAATAATCCTTCTTCAGGTCATGATACATGTTTGTAGCACCATGATGAATGGAATACCAAGTTTTGTGAGCTTTATCCATAATCTTTCCCCTTAGATCCCCATAGTGAGGAATTCATATCCGATTAGATCGGGTTCTAACATCGAGGGTGTTCTCTCCAAAATCTAAAGTCTATCCTTTCATTCGCTTAGAGTTGATACTATCATCCTTTAGTGCCTCATCTTGGAACTCTTTGATTTGACCCATGACATTGGGCGTCACAATCAACTGTTAAGCTTTCACTCGAATTGGTTCAGGCCGTTCTTTCTTACTAAGGGCATCAGCAACCACGTTCACCTTGCTCGGATGATAGTGAATTTCATAGTCATAGTCCTTGATCAACTTTAACCACCTTATTTGTCTTGTGTTAAGATACTTTTGTTTAAAGAAATACATTAGGCTCTTATGATAGGTGAAGATAGTGCACTTGGTCCCATACAAGTAATGCCTCCAAATCTTTAATGCAAAGACCACAGCCGTCAGTTCTAAATCATGAGTAGGGTAATTGACTTTGTGTATCTTTAGTTGCCGGGACGCGTAGGCTATAACCTTCCCTCTTTGCATCAACATGCATCCTAGGCCTGAATACGAAGCATCCGAATATACCATTAAGTCATCATTCCCTTCAGGCAACGTCAAGACAGGGGCTTGAGTTAACCTTGTATTTAACTCTTGAAAGGCACCCTCTTGTTCTAGACTCCATTCGAACTTGACATCCTTACAAGTCAACTTAGTTAATGGAGAAGCTACCTTAGAGGAATCTTGGATAAATCTCCTGTAATATCCCGCCAAACCCAAGAAAGTATGAATCTCAGATGGCGTCTTTGGGGATTTTCATTGCAATACTGCTTCGACTTGCGCAGGATCCACTATGATCCTTTCGGGATTAACCACACGGCCAAGAAATTGGACCTCTTGTAGCCAGAATGCATACTTCGAGAACTTCATGTTTAACTTCTCGTTCCTAAGTGTCTTGAGTACTTCCATAAGATGACGGATGCTCTTCTTCGCTCTTTGAGTAAATTAGAATGTTGTTGATGAGTACAGTCACTGATTTGTCTAACATTGGTCGGCATACCCGATTTATAAGTTCCATAAAAGCAGCTGACGCGTTGGTTAAACCATAAGACATCACGAGAAAACTCATAGTGTCTATAACTTGAGCGAAAAGCTATCTTAGGGACATCCTGCTCCTTCACCTTAAGCTGATGGAAACCAAATCAAAGGTCTATCCTTGAAAACCAACTGGCACCTTGAAGCTGATCAAACAAGTCATCAATCCTCGGTAACGGGCACCAGTTCTTCATGGTCAACTTGTTCAGCTCGTGATAGAATACATATCCTCATACTACCGTCCCTTCTTCACAAACTGGAGCAGAGCACCCCATGGAGAGATACTTGGTAAAATGAAACCCTTATCCAGTAATTCTTGCAACTTAGTATCAATTCCTTCATCTCAGAGGGAGCTAGACTATACGGTGTCTTAGTATCAGATTGAGCCCTAGGTAACAAATCAATCTTGAACTTGATCTCACGGTTAGGTGGTACCCCTGATAGATTTTTAGGAAAAACGTCAGGTAAATCCCACACGACCGACACATTTGACAGTCGCGGCGTTGACGCATCCATGTCCTTCACATAGGCTAGATGAGCACCACATCCGCGCCTAATACACTTCTTGGCTGTAATCATTGAAATTACCTTCAGGACCGTGCGAACTCTATCCACATAAATCGTAAAAGAACTCCCATCGGGCGCGGTCAGTCATATCATCTTCTTGCGACACACAATATTGGCCTCATAGGCTGCTAGCCAATCCATCCACAGGACTACATCAAATCTGCCTAAGGTCATTGTAAGGATTATACTTAGAGGATGATGCAACTAAAGAGCTCTCAGCATGCACATGTAAGGTACAAGGAAGTTACTTTAGAAGATTTGATATAACTCAATGAAATACACTAAGTATCAAATCTTACGAAGCCAAATGACCATTTCTTTCGAAGCCAAAGATGAAGTCTTCCGAAACTTCAAGACAAAGTCTTCCGAAGCCAAGAGGCTAATTTCTTCCAAAGACAGATAAGACATGCTTTCCTGACTTACTTTTGACAAAAGCTGAACCTCTTTTTGCTACCATCTCTGAAGACTCACCAATTTATATGAGTTGGTGAAAAGTCCATACTTTTGTCAACTGTAGAATATGGTCATAGTGTCTGTAACTTTCTACTTATGTTATTTTTTCTTTTTTGTATTAGATAAGGATGTGAGCTATGACATGTCATAGTCACTAGTGAAAAGGTAATCTGCCTTTTGACTTTACATTGATCTTATTGTCTAGATTAGTATTTCCAGTTGGCCTTCAAAGTATGGCCGGCAATAGGATGTAGTATAAAGTATCTCAAGTAGCAGTCCATAGGACTAAGCTTGGTAACACTTTGTAAAAGAACTTGAGAGCAATATACAACATTCTTGAAAACCATCTTATTGTGTTCTTGTTCAGTTCTTTACTTATGTTCTGTGTTTCACTTTAAGCTGGTTCCCTATTTGATCTGTTAAGTGTTCTAAGTCTCCAAACATTGTGAAACTATTGCATTGGCCTCTTTCATCGGTCCTGGAGTTGGTATCAGAGCATTTTAGGCTCCTGATTGTAAGATCTTACCATCTTTAATCCCTTTAGTTTCATAAAACACTTACCAGCTCAAATGACAGCTATTAAAAGAATATATGGAAACTGGTACCATGATAAAGTCTCCACTGATCACTCCTGATGACTTTGATACTTGGTGCCAATGTATGGAAGGATTCATCAAGTCTCAAGACAATAGAATGTGGAGATCTTTTGTCGAATGACCTCACATCCCAAGTACCTCTTTAGCCACTACTGGAGGTGGGATGATACCAAAGGAAGTGGCTGAGTATTCTAAGGAAGATTGGAAGAAGATTGAAATAGATCAGAAGGCCATGATCGCCCTTCAAACTGCTATTCTAAAATCTATATACAGAGGCTTCAAGAAGCGCAAGATTGCTAAGCAGCTCTGGGATGCACCGAAGCTTATGTACGAGGGATCTGCTGAAGCTAAAGAAAACAAGAAGTACATCATAAAGCAGCAGTTTGAGAATTTCACCTACATATCAGGTGAAACTATGACTCAAAAATACTTTAGGTATGTTAAGATTGTAGATACTCTCATGGATGTTAGAGTCAAGCTTGAGAATAGGGACATTGTGAGGAAGTTCATGTTCTCTCTTCCAAGACAATGGAATCACTACTGTGTGGCCATTAAGAGAACTGAGAACCTCTCCACCCTTACTCTCGTAGAGCTGTATGGTATCCTAAGTGGGTACCATATAGAGATGAACATGCGGAATCCATCAAGCAGCTCTTCCAGCAATCAATAGAGTTTAGCCCTCCATGTGTTTGAAAGGGATAGCAGAGAACCATAGCATCATCTTATCTACTACCCTGACAACTTACTAAAGGGCCCTTTCATCACCTTCCCCGAGACACCAAGGGAGAGGTACATCCAAGGAATCCCATTCTAAGAGACAAGCTCATCTCAAGCCTTTGTGTTTGTTGATGAGAGTTATGGCACCTTTCTCTTCATTCTTGAAGACTTGGATTGTATCCATCCAAATGACCTGGAGTATATGGAGATAGTCCAGCAGATGCTTTTCTCACTCATAAAGCCAAGAAATTCTACAAGAGAACAGGAAAAAAGTTTCCCAGTAATGTATCAGTGGAAAGTTTGGACTGGATAAAAGCAAAGTGAAGTGTTACAATTGTAACTAGATGGGTCACTTTGCTAGGGCGTGCAAGGCACCAAGGAAAAATGGTGGCCCAACACAATCCAGACCAAACTACACTGATGCAGCTCGCAGATCTGAGAAGCCAAGCCAACCAAAACAACAAGATGCTGTTGCTATTAAAGAAATAGGCTTTGACTGGAGCTTTCAGGTTGAAGATGTTTCTCCCAACCAAGCAATAATGGTTGATCATGAAGAAGACAAGGTATTAGAACATCTCTGTACACCTGAATGTATTGCTAAAGTAAATATGTATAGGTCCTATAACCTAGAAGTGAGATCTCACCTTGAGTCTTTGAATATTTTAAAAGCTGATTTCAAAAGAGCTAAATATGACTATAAACTTATAATAGAAGATTTAGAGAAAACAATTTTAACTCTTAAGCATGAGCAAACAAATTACAGGACTCAAATCAAAGATCTTATTACCAAGTTAACTGAATGCCATATTGAGCTTGTGATCAACAAAGCTAGGGTAGAAAAGTGTGTTCTTGAAGAAAAAACCTTCAAGAACATCATATCTTCATCCTTGCATGAAAAGATTTTTTTATCAGAATTGGCAGGGTTTGGGTTCAAGTGAGATAGCTCCTCCACACACTCTACTATCTGTAAGATCTCCAAAGTATGGAACTAGTCAAGATGAGCTGCCCTCATAGATCCTATCCAGGAAGAGGATGAAGATAAAGTAGAGATAGTGAAGGATGAATCTGTTATGAGTAAGGAGGATCATCCTAAAAAGGGACACTATGCTCCTGGAGAGAAGAAAGAACCAAGGATGACCAAGTCAGCTAGGAAGAACTTGATCAGGACAGCCACAAGAAACTCAAAGAAAGCCCAAGAAATCAAGGCCACTTTCAACTCCAAAAAAAACAAGTCTTTATCTCTACTGGATTTGAAGTGGTGAATACTAAAGACTCCACTATGGACTCTAGTACCAGGGGTCCTAGTTCATGTTCAAATCATCCTGGTTAAGAGAAGAAGGTTGATCAAATGTGCACCACTACTACATAACCTGAACCATCCAGTTCCAAGAGCAAACATTACCCTAAGAAGCCTACTACATCATCTGTGAAGGTAAAGAAGGAAGTGGAAAGAGATCTAGCTCAGCCTTCTACTCAAAATAAGCCTCTCAGAAGTATGTAAGTTGAATGCATCATGTGTGGTGGTACCTCTCACTTTGCTAAGGATTTCATGTACAATCCGAAGAGTACCATCCATATGATCAAGAAGAAAAATTATGAGAAGAATAAGAAGATAGCTTTGGAAGGAAAAACTTTTCATTTCGGAAGCTCCAAAGTGAAGAGGAAGATAGGTGGAAAATTACCTTTGGTAGAAATTTTGGTCTCGGAAGAAAGGAATGCTTCGGAAGTACTGAAGTTTGCTGCAGTGGATGCAAAAGCTTCCGAAGCTCTAGTCCCCAAAACTTCCAAAGTCATCAAAACTTCCAAAGTCTCGAAGGCCAAGTCTACTCTTCCAAAGATGGTGTGGAAGATAAAGGAAGGCCATGTGACTAAAAGTTCTTCATTTATAATAGCAAATGATCCTCATAGCTTGGATATAGGATCAATAATTGTTGAATTATCTTTAGTTCACTTTGATAAGCCCAAGACCAATAAGGCTTAGGTTTCCAAATGTATTAACCATCTCTTTCTGTGCAGGAATAGTTGAAGACTAAAGGAAATGTATGGATCATTGATAGTGGCTGTTCCAAGCACATGACAAGAAATGGATCTTTGCTTAAGAACTTTGAGAAAACTGATGGAGGGCCAGTTACTTTTGGAGGAGAATTAGGTGGATACATCACTGGAAGGAGCAGGGTCACAAATGGTAAGCTCAGCATTAAGAAGGTAAACTATGTCAAGGAGCTAGGATACAATCTTTTGAGTGTATCCTAATTTTGTGATCAGAGACATAACATGCTCTTCACTAAGCATGAGTGCATTGTTCTCAAGCCCAGGGTGGTCATTCCTCAAGAGCATATCTTGCTCAAAGCCCACAGGAAAGGAAACATATGCAAGATGGACCTACAGGAAACCTCATCTGGAGAAGTTTCTTGCTTTTTGTCAAAAGCCAATAGTGATGAGTCATTTCTTTGGCATAAAGAATGTGCCACGTAAAGTTTAAGAACATGAATAAACTAATTAAGAATGATTTGGTAACTGAAATGCCAAAGAAATAGTTTACAAGTGATGACCATTGTGTTTCATGTCTGAAAGGAAAGCAACACAAAATGTCTCACAAGCCAAAGGAAAAGAACTTCATCACTACTGCCCTACACTTATTACATATGGATCTCTTTGGCCCTACCAGTGTAATTAGTTTAGGAAGAACTTCATACTGCCTAGTGATCACAGATGATTTCATAAGACACACTTGGGTCTTCTTTCTTAAAACTAAAGATGAGACCCCTGAGATCTTGAAGAACTTCATTCTAAAAATTAAGAATCAATGTGATCACAAGGTCAAAATCATAAGATGTTATCAAGGAATAGAAATTAAGAACCAAATCCTTGATACATTTTGTGATTAAAAAGGTATTTTAAGACAATATAGTATTGCCAGGACTCCTCAGTAAAATGGTGTTACTGAGAGGAGAAACAGGACACTTATTGAAGCTACAAGGACCATGCTCTCTGACTCTAAATTGCCCATCACCTTTGGGCAGATGTAGTCAACAGTGCCTGCTATGTGTAGAATAGAGTTTTAGTAGTCAAAACTCATGGTAAGTCTCATTATGAGTTGTGGCACAAAAGGAGACCTTTTATTGGTTTTCTCAGATCATTTGTATATCCATGCATCATCTTGAATACCAAAGATCAGATAGCCAAATTTGTTGAGAAATAAGATGATGGACACTTTATTGGATACTCTTCCCAAGCTAAGGCTTATAGAGTATATAAGATCAGAACTAGAGTAGTTGAGGAGTCAGCCAAAGTGACCTTCAATGAGCACACACCCAGTGTGAAAGGTTCTGGTCCTGATTGGCTATTTGATATTGATTTAGTTACCAACTGATTTAACAAATCTCTTGTAGATGTTTCAATATCTATAGCTAGCTTATCAATAAGAGATCCTAACCCAAGATTTGAGCTGAGAAGACCAAATCAGAAAACTATTTCATCTCAAGTGGTAAGAAACCCAGCAGTTGGAAATCCTGTTAGCACAACAATGACAAACTTTTCAGCTGACATATCTGAAGTGCCTATAAATTCCAGCATTAAGGCACAGAACTCAAATGAAGGGGTTTTAAATATGGGAGGAGATGGAGGTGTGATAGTGATCAAGAATTTTTTTAATGCTGATAACTGTTGGGAACGGTCTGCCCAAGACACATATTGAATTGATGTGGCTAGTACGTTATGATCCAAGTCGGGTCATACCTAATAACAAACTAGACAAACACCTACAATATTTATTTTATGATATGATCATGTAAATAAATATTGACACTTAAAGTATTTAGAAATTGGGTTTCTAAATATTTGCACTTGTGTTATGAATAAGTTATATGGATAATTTATTCTTGAGAGAGAGTATTCTATATTGTTATTCAAATGGTTGAACAACAATATAAGTCTTTTGTCCGCATTTCTTAATTACTCATCCGCATTTACTAATGCGGATGTGCTTTTGAGGAAATACGGATGAATGTTCCTCATCCGCATTTACTAATGCGGATGTGCATTTGTGGAAATACTGAAGGAATTTCTTTATCTGTATTTACTAATGCGGATGTGCATTTGTGGAAATACTGATGGAACTACTCATCCGCATTTATAAATGCGGATGTAGATTTAGGAAATGCAGATGAAATTTCTTCATCCGCATTTATAAATGCGGTAGGAGGTTGTTCATCTGCATTTACTAATGCGGATGAATGATTGAGAAATGCGGATGGGTTAAGGGGCAGGGCCCCGCCCACTTTTCTCTCTCTCCTTGTCTGAAATTCAGTTTCACAGGACATGCAATATATGATTACAATCAACCACTCTCTCTGATAACTTACAACACACTCAAAAGGTGGACGTTGTGTTTCCTGTTGGTTTTCTCTCGATCAGTTGAAGAAAACAGTGAACAGAAACTCGTTCAAGTGAAAAATCCTAGCAACTGGGTGTTTGTTGGAAGCTTGGGGTAGACAAGCTTGAGGCCTCCTTCTTTGGAAGCTGCCATTTACAGATTATCTTTCTCTAACCCATTCGAGAGGTAGTTTTCTAAACACCCTATGGTTGTTTGTAAGCATGTTTTTCATATAACGATCCATTACGGGTTTTTTTTAACAGATATATAAAATGGTTTATATATATTAACTGTAACAAGTTTTTCATCCTAATTCTGTTGCTTTTTTATTTTATACGGATAAAATGACTCTGATAAACTTGTTCAAATCCCAACAATGGCATCAAGAGCCGGTTATATGGATACATGCTTCATCTGGACTGAAATCTCGGTTTCTTGCTGTTAATTCACCAACAGACCGAGAATTCTGGTCAATGTTTTCCTTGAATTTTTCAAGATTCTACTTTACATTCATATTGTAATCTTGAAAAATTTAATCATTTGAATGATTTAGTTGTTTGGACAAGAATCATGATATTCGGTTTATTATACATTAACTGAAAATCAATGGTTCTAGGGGAAGCTCTCCGGTTTTTGCTCACATATTTGGATGTATTTTGGTGTTCATAACCTAGCCGAGACCTTGTGTTTGAATGTGTTGTGATTTTAATTTGATTATTCAAAGGGTTGTAATAATTAAATGTATTTGTTCTTCCTCTTTGCTGTGTAATTTATTTATTTTTCATTTGGTATGTAAAATGAATAGATTAGGTGCATTTCAATTTTACTAATAAATGTATATAGGATATATTTTTGTAAAAGAAGATGCTACAAGGATGTTTTTCGGTTTGGGCCAATTTTGTGCCCAAAGGGCTTTATAGCTCTTAATAGGATTTAAGCCCAATAACCGAAAACATATTTTGAAGGCTCAAAGGAGTTTGGTGCAGAAATTTAAGCCCATTTGGAAGCCCAAATCGAATGGGAGAATCACAACACAAAGTGGACGCTTGAAGCATTTGGATGCGGGATTAAGGGGGAGTTCACCGACACAAGTGTTGTGTCATTTTACCCTTAGGAAGGACCTAATTAACTCACTTGTTTCGGTCAACAAGTGATGTTAAATTAGTTGGCTATGCTTATGAACTTGTTGTTGTATGTGATGCTTATGTGGTTGATTTAATTTTATTGTTTATGTGATATTTGGATATGCACTGTTAAATAATTTAAAATTAACAACGAGCTTCAAACGGTTCTTTTGGAAACATTAACATGGGTAATAAAATGGTTTTATTAAAGGTTAATGTTTTCGCAATAAAATTGGGTTTTATTAAAAGAGCCTTGAAAATTGGTTTCACTTATGTACTACGCATTTGAATGCATGCAAATGTGAGGTACAAAATGTTTTTATAACTAGAATTAATAGAAACAAAATCCCTTTTAAACAAGTTTAACACCATCCTTTTATACAACACTCAAATCACTTAGGAACTCTTTATGGGATAAAGGTCACCTAACCATATTTAGGGAACTTGTGTGTTTGAGGCGGGCTTAACATATTTGTGGGATAAAGGTCACCTAACCACTTGTATGTGTAAACTCACACGTCTGAGTAAGTAGGACGATTTGAGTTTGAAACCATGTGAATAGGGTCACCGAAGCATGGCGTACAATGGTGTTGATGAGATTAAACATGCCGACTAAACATAAAGATGTTTAACCGATCCCATAATACTAGAAGTTGCAAAGGGTTGCAATTGTCAATAGTATACTATCTTGTTAATTTAAATAATGGGATAAAGGTCACCTAACCATTATTTAAATGTAATGTTGGATTCTAGATTTTAATTATTAATTGTCTATGAGACATGAAAGGGTATTAATAATTAAAATTTCTTTTTTTGTAAATACTAAAATTGAACTTTGTTAATATTGTAGAAATGGCCGCAAACAACAATGCTACCTCCCCGGCCGTTCATAATCTGTCACTAAGGACTATCCTGGAAAAGGATTGTCTCATCCATAATAATTTGATGGATTGGTTTCGAAAATTGAGAATTGTTCTCAAGCAAGAAAGAAATCATATGTGTTGGACGATCCTTTTCCCGATGAACCCAATATTGATGATGTTGATGCCTACGATTATTGGATTAAGCACACTGAGGATTCTGTGCAAGTTTCTTGCCTCATGTTAGGAACCATGATTCCTGAGCTTCAAAAGGATTTTGAACATCATGGGGCATACGACATGATAACCCAGTTGAAGGAAATGTTCCTTCAACAAGCGAGGGTAGAGCGCTTTGAAACGGTTCGAGCGCTTCATGCATGTCGAATGGAAGAAACTCAATCGGTGTCATCTTATGTGATGAAGATGAAAAGCCACATTGATCGCCTTGAAAGGCCGAATTGTCCCATCTTAAAAGAGTTGGCCACGGATTTGATCCTCAATGGTCTAACCAAGAAGTTTGAGACGTTTATCATGAATTATAACATGAATAGATGGGACAAGAGCATTGGGGAACTTCATGCAATGCTAAAAACAACTAAAGCAGGGGTGGGTGAAAGGGTTTTACCGGTTCTCATGATCTATGAGGGTGGCAGCAAGAAAAGGCATCACCTTGAACCCAAAGCAAATGTTGCCAAAGGCAATGGATACGTCAAAGGAAAGGGTAAGGGAAAGACTAAAGCGGGACCACCAAAACCAAAGCTTAAGAAGCCTAAGGTTATGAAGAACGATCCATTCTTTGAGTGTGGTGAGATAGGACATTGGTAGAGGAATTGTCCAATCTATCTCAAAGAGTTGAGAAACAAGAAGGATGCTGGGCAGACCTCAGGTACAACTTTCATGATCCATATTGAACTTAATGTTATTTCTTCAAACACATGGGTATTGGATACCGGATGTGGAACTCATATTTGCAATTTGTTGCAGGGGTTCAAAAGAAATAAGCATTTTAAGAAGGGGGATACTAGTCTCTACATGGGCAACGGAGCAAAGGTTGATGTCGAAGCCCAATGAGACTATCTCTTGAAGCTTCCAAGTGGTTTGGAAGCCATTTTGAAGAATATTTTGTATGCTCCTAGTTTGACTAGGAATATAATTTCTGTTTCCCTTCTGAAACAATATGGTTATGTATTAAAGTTGGTAAACGATGTTATATGTGTTTTTATGGATGATATACTTTATTTTAAGGCTATGCCTTTTAATGGTATTTATGAATTGGTTCATGAAGACTCATCCTTTAATAACTTGTTATACCAATCAAGCACCAAGAAACTTAAAATGGGTTTAAGTGAATTATATCTTTAGCATTGTTGTCTTGGTCACATAAACAAGAATCACATTCAAACACTTCAAAAGAATGGTCTTTTGGAAGCAAATGAAGAGGGTTCATTTGATAAGTGTGAATCTTGTTTACAAGGAAAGATGACCAAGGAACCCTTTAGTGGGACTAACCAAAGGGCAACAGATTTATTAGGAATCATACATTCGGATGTATGTGGTCCTTTTAAAGTAATAACAAGGAATGGTGAAAGATACTTCATACCTTCATCGATGATTATAGTCGTTATGGTTATGTGTACTTGTTAAGACACAAAGATGAAGCTTTTGAAACGTTCAAAATCTTCAAAAATGAAGTAGAAAATCAACTCAACAAAACTATCAAAGTTCTTCATTCGGATAGAGAAGGTGAATACCTTAGTGATGCCTTTCAAGATCATCTTAGGAGTTGTGGGATTGTCTCACAACTTGCTCCACCTGGAACACCAGAACATAATGATGTGCCAAAAAGGAGAAACCAAACTCTATTGGATATGGTTCGATCTATGATGGCTAGAAGCACACTACCCCTGTCATTTTGGGGTTTCGTATTGCTCTTCGTGGCCCGTATTCTGAATATATCCCCAACCAAGAAAGTGGATAAGACACCTTTTGAATTATGGCATGGAAGAGTTCCATTGTTGTCATATTTAAAGGTATGGGGTTATGAAGCTTATGTTAAGCAGAACACCCTAAACAAGTTAGAAAGCGGATCCACTCAGTGTATCTTTATTGGATATCCCAAAGACTCGATGGGATATTACTTCTACAATCCAACAGGGCAAAATGTATTTATTGCTCGAAAGGTTGAGTTCTTGGAAACTAAATTCCTTATGGAAGGAGCTACCGATAGAATAGTGGAACTTGATGAGGATCGAGAACCACAAGCCGATACACATTTGGTTGATACTAGCAATCAATAAGAGGTTGTTGATAATGATCAAGTGGTTGATCAATACACACCAAACGTTCGTAGATCGGGTAGAACTAGCTATCCACTTGGTAGATATGGATTTTTCATGAATGGATGCTATGTAGTTGACTCGGATGAACCAACTACGTACCATGATGCAATGTCCAATTCAGATTATGATAAGTGGCTTGAAGCCATGAACGTAGAGATGCAATCCATGTATGACAACCAAGTGTGGGAATTGGTTGTGCCACCGCTTAACTCCAAACCGGTTGGGTTTTCAAGAAGAAAACCGATATACACAGAAACTTGGATACTTATAAAGCAAGAGTTGTAGCAAAAGGTTTCACTCAAACTCAAGGGGTTGATTATGATGAAACCATCTCGCCTGTGGCAATGCTAAAGTCAATTAGGATATTATTTGCCATAGCTGAATATTATGACTATGAGACTTGGCAAATGGATGTCAAAACTGCTTTCCTTAATGGACATCTTAAAGAGATTGTCTATATGGTTCAACCCAAAGGTTTTGTCGATCCACAATATCCTAATAAAGTATGCAAGTTAAAGAAATCAATCTATGGATTGAAACAAGCATCGAGAAGTTGGAATCAACATTTTGATGAAGAGATCAAGAAATTTGGATTCATCAAGAATGCTGATGAAGCTTGTGTGTATAAGAGGCTAGTGGGAGCATTATCACATTCTTAGTATTGTATGTTGATGATATACTACTGTTTGAAAATGACATTCCAATCATGGAAGGTGTTAAAACCTGGCTTAGAAGTTGTTTTTCCATCAAAGATCTTGGTGAAGCCGCCTATATTTTGGGAATAAAGATCTATAGGGATAGATCAAGGCGGTTGATAGGTTTAAACCAAAGGCATATATTGATAAAATCTTGAAAAGGTTCAAGATGGAGAACTCTAAGAAAGGTTTGGTACCTATTCAAAGAGGGACAATATTAAGTGCATCTTAATGTCCAAGCTCAAAGGATGAGCAAGAAAGGATGAACGAAGTCCCATATGCATCTGCTATAGGATCCATCATGTATGCAATGATATGCAATAGACCAGACGTGTCATGTGCTTTAAGCATGACAAGTAGATATCAGCAGAATCTAGGAAGTAGCCATTGGATGGTTGTTAAGAGTATATTGAAATACCTTAGGAGGACTAAGGATATGTTTCTAATATACGGATCTGGTGAAGAGGAACTCGTTGTAAAGGGTTACACGGATGCGAGTTTCCAAAGTGATTGAGATGATTATCGATCACAATAGGGGTATGTCTTCATTATGAATAGAGGGGTAGTGTCCTGGAAGAGTTCAAAGCAGGATGTGGTAGCATTGTCCACTACAGAATCGAAATACATCGCCGCTTTATTGGCCGCACAAGAAGCTGCATGGTTAAAGAAATTCATTGCCAATCTAGGGGTAGTCTCTACCATTCAAGATCCCCTAGAGAACTTTTATGACAACGAATGTGTGATTGCTCAAATCAAGGAACCCCGTGCACATCAAAAGACAAGGCACATTGAGCGGAGATTCAATTACATAAGGGATGAAGTTGAAAAAGGAAAGATTTGTATTCGCAAAGTTCACACAGATCAAAATATTACGGATCCACTCACGAAGCTCCTTGAATGGCCAAAGCATGAGAGTCATACTTGTGCCTTAGGACTTTGATATTCTAGTGATTGGATTTGATCTATTTAGTATTTAAACAACAGAACAATTGTTATTTTGACTCATATACAAATAATTATAATACTATGAGTTATGTTCCATTTTAGCAAGTTTAGATCCATGAATATGTTTATTATTCTAAATGTCCGTAGTCGGTCATATTTGTGTGAACAAATATGAAGTAAGACTATTATGAACTTGGATTGGTGGATATTCATAAGGTATGAATATAGAGCAAAAGGTTGCTACCAAAGTTTATAGATATTTGTGGGATACAAATATTGGACTGACCCGCTTTCAAATATTACTGCATGGAATTATGTAATTGATCATAAGTAAATTTGAGTAAAGGCGAATATCATAGTATCCTCCGACCTGAGATACATATTGGGTTTCGATATTCACCGAAGATTATACTTTGATCTAGTTCTTTGCTGTTCTAAAATATGGACAGTACACAAGGTTAGTTTCATGTGTGATACAAGGTGATTGTGAAAAACGTATGTAGTCAAGATAGGATTTGTTCCTCTTATTGATTGAGAGTAAGATGTCTAAGGCTTGATAAAGTTAAATCAACAGGGAATGATCATTCTATGTCTCTGGATTTAACATGACATCTGTAACAAAAAGATAAATGATAGATTCACCTAAATCAATTTCAAGTATGGGACTTGAAGAAGATGATGTTATTGAATGGCACTTCGTCATGCGTATTAGGGGTAGTAAAACATTGTTAGGCGGTATTTGCTACTTGTATCAATCCTCTATGTATCTTGTACAAGTGGGAGAGTGTTGGGAACGGTCTGCCCAAGACACATATTAAATTGATGTGACTAGTACATTATGATCCATGTCTGGTCATACCCAATAACAAGCTAGACAAACACCTACCATATTTATTTCATGATATGATCATGTAAATAAATATTGACACTTAAAGTATTTAGAATTTTGGTTTCTAAATTTTTGCACTTATGTTGTGAATAAATTATGTGGATAATTTATTCTAGAGAGAGAGTATTCTATATTGTTATTCAAATGGTTGAACAACAATATAAGTCTTTTGTCCGCATTTCTTGATTACTCATCCGTATTTCCTAATGCGGATGTACTTTTGAGGAAATGCGGATGAATGTTCCTCATCCGCATTTACTAATACGGATGTGCATTTGTGGAAATGCTGAAGGAATTTCTTCATCCGTATTTACTAATGCAGATGTGCATTTGTGGAAATGCTGATGGAACTACAAATCCGCATTTACAAATGCGGATGTACTTTTGGGAAATGCGGATGAAATTTCTTCATCTGCATTTACAAATGCGGTAGGAGGTTGTTCATCCGCATTTACTAATGCGGATGAATGTTTGAGAAATGCGGATGGGTTAAGGGGCTGGGCCCCGCCCACTTTTCTCTCTCTCCTTGTCTGAAATTCAGTTTCACAGGACATGCAATATATGATGGCAATAAACTACTCTCTTTGATAACTTACAACACACACAAAAGGTGCACGTTGTGTTTCCTGTCAGTTTTCTCTCGACCGGTCGAAGAAAACGGTGAACAGAAACTCGTTCAAGTGAAAAATCCTTCCAACCGGGTATTTGTTGGAAGCTTGGGGTAGACAAGCTTGAGGCCTCCTTCTTTGGAAGCTGCCATTCACAGATTATCTTCCTCTAACCCATTCGAGAGGAAGTTTTCTAAACACCCTATGGTTGTTTGAAGCATGTTTTTCATATAACGATCCATTACGGGTTTTTTAATAGATATATAAAATGTTTTATATATATTAACTGTAACAAGTTTTTCATCCTAATTTCGTTGCATTTTTCATTTTATATGGATAAAATGACTCTGATAAACTTGCTTAAATGCCAACAACGACATCAAGAGCCGGTTATATGGATACATGCTTCATTTGGACTGAAATCTCGGTTTCTTGCTGTTAATTCACCAACAGACCGAGAATTCTGGTCAATGTTTTTCCTGAATTTTTCAATATTCTACTTTACATGCATATTGTAATCTTAAAAATTTTAATCATTTGGATGATTTAGTTGTTTGGACAAGAATCATGATATTCAGTTTGTTTATCCATTGACCGAAAATCAGTGGTTCAAGGGGAAGCTCTCGGGTTTTTGCTTACATATTTGGATATGTATTTTGGTGTTCATAACCTAGCCGAGACCTTGTGTTTGTATGTGTTGTGATTTGTATTTGATTATTCAAAGGGTTGTAATAATTAAATGTATTTGTTCTTCTTCTTGGCTGTGTAATTTATTTATTTTTCATTTGGTACGTAAAATAAATAGATTAGTTGCATTTCACTTTTACTAATAAATGTATATAGGATATATTTTGTAAAACAAGATGCAACAAGGATGTTTTTCGGTTTGGGCCAATTTTGTGCCCAAAGGGCTTTATAGCTCTTAATAGGATTTAAGCCCAATAACCGAAAACATATTTTGAAGGCCCAAAGGAGTTTGGTGCAGAAATTTAAGCCCATTTGGAAGCCCAAATCGAATGGGAGAATGACAACACAAAGTGGACGCTTGAAGCATTTGGATGCGGGATCAAGTGGGAGTTCACTGACACAAGTGTTGTGTCATTTTACCGTTAGGAAGGACCTAATTTACTCACTTGTTTCGGTCAACAAGTGATGTTAAATTAGTTGGCTATGGTTATGAACTTGTGTTTGTATGTGATGCTTGTGTGGTTGATTTAATTTTATTGTTTATGTGATATTTGGATATGCACTGTTAAACAATTTAAAATTAACAAAGAGCTTCAAACGGTTCTTTTGGAAACATTAACATGGGTAATAAAATGGTTTTATTAAAGGTTAATGTTTTCGCAATAAAATTGGGTTTTATTAAAAGAGCCTTGAAAATTGGTTTCACTTATGTACTACGCATTTGAATGCATGCAAATGTGAGGTACAAAATGTTTTCATAACTAGAATTAATTTAAACAAAATCCCTTTTAAACAAGTTTAACACCATCCTTTTATACAACACTCAAATCACTTGGGAACTTTATATGGGATAAAGGTCACCTAACAACATTTAGGGAACTTGTGTGTTTGAGGCGGGCTTAACATATTTGTAGGATAAAGGTCACCTAACCACCTGTATGTGTAAACTCAGACGTGTGTGCAAGTAGGACGACTTGAGTTGGAAACCATGTGAATAGGGTCACCGAAGCATGGCGTACAATGGTGTTGATGTGATTAAACATGCTGACTAAACATAAAGATATTTAACCGATCCTATAATACTAGAAGTTGCAAAGGGTTGCAATTGTCAAAAGTTTACTACCTTGTTAATTTAAATAACGGGATAAAGGTCACCTAACCATTATTTAAATGTCACGTTGGATTCTAGATTTTAATTATTAATTGTCTATGAGACATGAAAGGGTATTAATAATTAAAATTTCTTTTTTTGTAAATACTAAAATTGAACTTTGTTAATATTGTAGAAATGGCCGCAAACAACAATGCTACCTCCCCGACCGTCCATAACCTGTCACTAAGGACTATCCTGGAAAAGGATATTCTCAACCATAATAATTTCATGGATTGGTTTCAAAAATTGAGAATTGTTCTCAAGCAAGAAAAGAAATCATATGTGTTGGACGATCCTATTCCCGATGAACCCAATATTGATGATGTTGATGCCTACGATGATTGGGTTAAGCACACTGAGGATTCTATGCAAGTTTCTTGCCTCATGTTGGGAACCATTATTCTCGAGCTTCAAAAGGATTTTGAACATCATGGGGCATACGACATGATTACCCAGTTGAAGGAAATGTTCCTTCAACAAGCGAGGGTAGAGCGCTTTGAAACTATTCGAGCGCTTCATGCATGTCGAATGGAAGAAACCCAATCGGTTTCATTTTATGTGATGAAGATGAAAAGCCACATTAATCGCCTTGAAAGGCTGAATTGTCCCGTCTCAAAAGAGTTGGCCACGGATTTGATCCTCAATGGTCTAACCAAGAAGTTTGAGATGTTTATCATGAATTATAACATGAATGGACGGGACAAGAGCATTGGGGAACTTCATGCATGCTCAAAACAACTGAAGCAGGGATGGGTAAAAGGGTTTTATCAGTTCTCACGATCAATGAGGGTGGCAGCAAGAAAAGGCATCACCCTAAACCCAAAGCAAATGTTGCCAAAGGCAATGGATACGTCAAAGGAAAGGGTAAGGGAAAGACAAAAGCGGGACCACCAAAACCAAAGCTTAAAAAGCCTAAGGTTATAAAGAACGATCCATGCTTTGAGTGTGGTGAGATAGGACATTGGTAGAGGAATTGTCCAATCTATCTCAAAGAGTTGAGAAACAAGAGGGATGCTGGGCAGACCTCAGGTACAACTTTTATGATCCATATTGAACTTAATGTTATTTCTTCAAACACATGGGTATTGGATACCGGATGTGGAACTCATATTTGCAATTTGTTACAGGGGTTCAAAAGAAATAAGCATTTTAAGAAGGGGGATACTAGTCTCTACATGGGCAATGGAGCAAAGGTTGATGTCGAAGCCCAAGGAGACTATATCTTGAAGCTTCCAAGTGGTTTGGAAGTCATTTTGAAGAATATTTTGTATGCTCCTAGTTTGACTAGGAATATAATTTCTGTTTCCCTTCTGAAACAATATGGTTATGTATTAAAGTTGGTAAACGATGTTATATGTGTTTTTATGGATGATATACTTTATTTTAAGGCTATGCCTTTTAATGGTATTTATGAATTGGTTCATGATGACTCATCCTTTAATAACTCGTTATACCAATCAAGCACCAAGAAACTTAAAATGGGTTTAAGTGAATTATATCTTTGGCATTGTTGTCTTGGTCACATAAACAAGAATCACATTCAAACACTTCAAAAGAATGGTCTTTTGGAAGCAAATGAAGAGGGTTCATTTGATAAGTGTGAATCTTGTTTACAAGGAAAGATGACCAAGGAACCCTTTAGTGGGACTAACCAAAGGGCAACAGATTTATTAGGAATCATACATTCGGATGTATGTGGTCCTTTTAAAGTAATAACAAGGAATGGTGAAAGATACTTCATACCTTCATCGACGATTATAGTCGTTATGGATATGTGTACTTGTTAAGACACAAAGATGAAGCTTTTGAAACATTCAAAATCTTCAAAAATGAAGTAGAAAATCAACTCAACAAAACTATCAAAGTTCTTCGTTCGGATAGAGGAGGTGAATACCTTAGTGATGCCTTTCAAGATCATCTTAGGAGTTGTGGGATTGTCTCACAACTTGCTCCACCTGGAACACCACAACATAATGACGTGCCTAAAAGGAGAAACCAAACCCTATTGGATATGGTTCGATCTATGATGGCTAGAAGCACACTACCTCTGTCATTTTGGGGTTTCGCATTGCTCCCCATGGCCCCGTTTTCTGATTATGGCCCCAACCAAGAAAGTGGATAAGACACCTTTTGAATAATGGCATGGAAGAGTTCCATTGTTATCATATTTAAAGGTATGGGGTTGTGAAGCTTATGTTAAGCAGAACACCCTAAACAAGTTAGAAAGCTGATCCACTCAGTGTATCTTTATAGGATATCCCAAAGACTCGATGGGATATTACTTCTACAATCCAACAGAGCAAAATGTATTTATTGCTCGAAAGGTTGAGTTCTTGGAAACTAAATTCCTTATGGAAGGAGCTACCGATAGAATAGTGGAACTTGATGAGGATCGAGAACCACAAGCCGATACACATTTGGTTGATACTAGCAATCAATAAGAGGTTGTTGATAATGATCAAGTGGTTGATCAATACACACCAAACGTTCGTAGATCGGGTAGAACTAGCTATCCACTCGGTAGATATGGATTTTTCATGAATGGATGCTATGTAGTTGACTCGGATGAACCAACTACGTACCATGATGCAATGTCCAATTCAGATTATGATAAGTGGCTTGAAGCCATGAACGTAGAGATGCAATCCATGTATGACAACCAAGTGTGGGAATTGGTTGTGCCACCGCTTAACTCCAAACCGGTTGGATGTAAGTGGGTTTTCAAGAAGAAAACCGATATACATGGAAACTTGGATACTTATAAAGCAAGACTTGTAGCTAAAGGTTTCACTCAAACTCAAGGCGTTGATTATGATGAAACCTTCTTTCATGTGGCAATGCTAAAGTCAATTAGGATATTATTTGCCATAGCTGCATATTATGACTATGAGATTTGGCAAATGGATGTCAAAACTGCTTTCCTTAATGGACATCTCGAAGAGAATGTATATATGGTTCAGCCCAAAGGTTTTATCGATCCACAATATCCTAATAAAGTATGCAAGTTAAAGAAATCAATCTATGGATTGAAACAAGTATCGAGAAGTTGGAATCAACATTTTGATGAAGAGATCAAGAAATTTGGATTCATCATGATGAAGCTTGTGTGTATAAGAGGCTAGTGGGAGCATCTTCACATTCTTAGTATTATATGTTGATGATATACTACTGTTTGGAAATGACATTCCAACCATGGAAGGTGTTAAACTCTGGCTTGGAAGTTGTTTTTCCATCAAAGATCTTGGTGAAGCCCCCTATATTTTGGGAATAAAGATCTATGGGGATAGATCAAGGCGGTTGATAGGTTAAACCAAAGTGCATACATTGATAAAATCTTGAAAAGGTTCAAGATGGAGAACTCTAAGAAAGGTTTGGTACCTATTCAAAGAGGGACAATATTGAGTGCATCTCAATGTCCAAGCTCAAAGGATGAGCAAGAAAGGATGAAGGAAGTCCCATATGCATCTGCTATAGGATCCATCATGTATATAATGATATGCACTAGACCGGACGTGTCATGTGCTTTAAGCATGACGAGTAGATATCAGCACAATCCAGGAAATAGCCATTGGATGGCTGTTTAGAGTATATTGAAATACCTTAGGAGGACTAAGGATATGTTTCTAATATACAGATCTGGTAAAGAGGAACTCGTTGTAAAGGGTTATATGGATGCGAGTTTCCAAACTGATCGAGATGATTCTCGATCACAATCGGGGTATGTCTTCATTATGAATGGAGGGGTAGTGTCCTGGAAGAGTTCAAAGCAGGATGTGGTAGCATTGTCCACTACAGAATCAGAATACATCGCCACTTCATTGGCAGCACAAGAAGATGCATGGTTAAAGAAATTCATTGCCAATCTAGGGGTAGTCTCTACCATTCAAGATCCCCTAGAGATCTTTTGTGACAACGAATATGTGATTGCTCAAATCAAGGAACCTCGTGCACATCAAAAGACAAGGCACATTGAGCGGAGATTCGACTACATAAGGGATGAAGTTAAAAAAGGAAAGATATGTATTCGCAAAGTTCACACAGATCAAAATATTGCGGATCCACTCACAAAGCTCCTTGAAAGGCCAAAGCATGAGAGTCATACTTGTGCCTTAGGACTTCGATATTCTAGTGATTGGATTTGATCTATTTAGTATTTAAACAACCGAACAATTTTTATTTTGACTCATATATATATATATATATATATATATATATATATATATATATATATATAATTATAATACTATGAGTTATGTTCCATTTTAGCATGTTTAGATCCATGAATATTTTTATTATTCTAAATGTCCATAGTCGGTCATATTTGTGGGAACAAATATGAAGTATTATGAACTTGGATTGGTGGATATTCATAAGGTATGAATATAGAGCAAAAGGTTGCTACCAAAGTTTATAGATATTTATGGGATACAAATATTGGACTGACCCGCTCTCAAATATTACTGCATGGAATTATGTAATTGATCATAAGTAAATTTGAGTAAAGGTGAATATCATAGTATCCTCCGACCTGAGATACATATTGGGTTTCGATATTCATCGAATATTATACTTTGATCTAGTTCTTCGCTGTTCTGAAATATGGATAGTACACAAGGCTAGTTTCAGGTGTGATACAAGGTGATTGTGAGAAACGTATGTAGCCAAGATGGAATTTGTTCCTCTTATTCATTGAGAGTAAGATGTCTAAGGCCTGATAAAGTTAAATCAATAGGGAATGATCATTCTGTGTCTCTGGATTTAACATGACATCTGTAACAAAAGAATAAATGATAGATTCACCTAAATCATTTTCAAGTATGGGACTTGAAGAAGATGATGTTATTGAATGGCACTTCATCATGCGTATTAGGGGTAGTAAACCATTGTTAGGCGGTATTTGCTACTTGTATCAATCCTCTATGTATCTTGTGCAAGTGGGAGAGTGTTGGGAACGGTCTGCCCAAGACACATATTGAATTGATGTGGCTAGTATGTTATGATCCAAGTCAGGTCATACCCAATAACAAGCTAGACAAACACCTACAATATTTATTTTATGATATGATCATGTAAATAAATATTGACACTTAAAGTATTTAGAAATTGGGTTTCTAAATATTTTCACTTATGTTGTGAATAAATTATATGGATAATTTATTCTAGAGAAAGAGTATTCTATATTCTTATTCAAATGGTTGAACAACAATATAATTCTTTTGTCCGTATTTCTTGATTACTCATCTGCATTTACTAATACGGATGTGCTTTTGAGGAAATGCGGATGAATGTTCCTCATCCGCATTTACTAATGCGGATGTGCATTTGTGGAAATGATGATGGAATTTTTTCATCCGTATTTACTAATGCGGATGTGCATTTGTGGAAATGCTGATGGAACTACTCATCCGCATTTACAAACACGGATGTACATTTGGAAAATGCGGATGAAATTTCTTCATCCGCATTTACAAATGCGGTAGGAGGTTGTTCATCCGTATTTACTAATGCGGATGAATGTTTGAGAAATGGGGATGGGTTAAGGGGCTGGGCCCCGCCCACTTTTCTCTCTCTTCTTGTCTGAAATTCAGTTTCACAAGACATGCAATATATGATTACAATCAACCACTCTCTCTGATAACTTACAAGCCACACAAAAGGTGTACGTTGTGTTTCCTGTTGGTTTTCTCTCGATCGGTCGAAGAAAACAGTGAACAGAAACTCGTTCAAGTGAAAAATCCTAGCAATCGGGTGTTTGTTAGAAGCTTGGGGTAGACAAGCTTAAGGCCTCCTTCTTTGGAAGCTGCCATTCACAGATTATCTTCCTCTAACCCATTCGAGAGGTAGTTTTCTAAACACCTTATGGTTGTTTGTAAGCAAGTTTTTCATATAACGATTACAGGTTTTTTTAACAGATATATAAAATGTTTTATATATATTAACTGTAACAAGTTTTTCATCCTAATTCCGCTTCATTTTTCATTTTATATGGATAAAATAACTCTGATAAACTTGTTCAAATCCCAACAATAACCACTCCATAAAAGACAACATCAATGATGTCACACATTCATTGCATCAAGCTTCCCTTGTTAAGTGTGTTGATGTGGTGGGTGATACTCAATCACCAGATCTGAATTTCACCAATTTAAATCTGTCTAACCAACTTGCTATGATTCCTCAACTGAGAATCTACATGTCACATCCTACCACAAACATAATTGTAAATGTTGAGACTGAGATGAGAACAAAAGGACAAACCCATGTCAAAAATGTTTGTCTATACTCTTGTTTCTTGTCCCAGATTGAGCCAAAGAAGGTTGATGAGGCTCTGAAGGATGGAAGTTAGGTTGAAGCAATGTAAGAGGAGCTGCTTCAATTCAAAAGACAAAAGGTTTGGAATCTACACCCTCTTCCTCATGGGAAGACACCAATAGGTACCAAGTGGGTTTTCAGGAATAAGAAAGATGATAAAGGACTTGTCATCAAGAACAAGGAAAGACTAGTTATTCAAGTGTACACACAAGAAGAAGGGATTGAATATATAGATGTTTTTGCTCCTGTAGCAAGACTTGAAGCTGTTAGGATATTCCTTGCTTTTGCTGCATCCAAGGATTACAAGGTCTACCAACTTCATGTCAAGTGTGCCTTTTTATATGGTGTGATAGATGAGAATGTGTATGTCAAACAACCACCTAGCTTTGCAGACCTAGATCATCCTAAATATGTCTGCAAGCTTGACAAAGCTCTCTATAGGCTGCATCAAGCTCCAAGGAAGTGGTATGAGACACTGTCACAGTACCTTGTTTAGCATGGCTACAAGAGGGGTACTATTGACAGCACACTCTTCATTAAAGGAACAAGGAATGACTTGATGCTGGTTCAAGTTTATGTTGATGACATCATCTTTAGGTCACCTAATCCAAATCTCTTCAAAGACTTTGAGAAGATGATGAAGAATAGATTTGAAATGAGTGCCATGGGGGAACTCAATTTCTTTCTAGGAATTCAAACAGGTTGACAATGGCATCTTCATAAACCAGTCAAAGTATATGAAAAACATACTTACCAGATTTCATTTGTCTGAGTGTAAGGTTGCTAAGGGACCCATGGACAGAAACCATTCTCTAGGACTTGATCTTAAGAGGGAGTGTGTTGATGAACATCTCTACAGGGCTATGATTGGGTCTCTTATGTACCTCATAACCAGTCGGCCTGATATCTTGTTTGTCACATGTATTTGTGCAAGATATCAAGCCAACCCCAGGATGTCACACCTAGTTGTTATCAAAAGGATTCTCAGATATCTCAAAGGTGCTCCCAAACTATGCCTTGGTATCCAAAGAATTCTGACTTTAATCTATATGCTTATACAGATAGTGACTATGGTGGCTGCAACATGACTACTAAGTCTACATCTAGGGGGATGTCAATTCCTTGGTGGAAGAATAGTCTTATGGTAATGCAAGAAACAATCCTGTGTGTCTGCATCAACTGCTGAAGCTGAATACATTGCTGTTACAAGCTACTGTACTTAAGTACTTTGGATTCAAAATTAGATGCTGGACTATGGATTCAACTTCAAAGGGACTCCCATCCACATAGACAATAACAGTGCTATCTCCATTACAATGAATCCAATGCAGCACTCTAAGACAAAGCACATCAAAATCAGGTGTCATTTGATAAGAGATAATTTTGAAAAGGGATTGATAAAACTAGTCAAAGTTAACACAAATGAATAATATGCTAATCTGTTCACAAAAGCTTTTAATGAACAAAGATTTAAGTATCTAGTATGAGCTATTGGGATGATTAACTTTGAATAGATTTTCTTAAATTAATTTCAAAATTATTTTTCAAACATGTGCGTCTTAAGTTGTCTATATTATCACCTATATAAGCCCAGTTTACTTTGGAAGAAATTTTTCAAAATGATATCCCTTAGAATTCTGAGAATTTAGGATATGTTTTCTTTCGAAAGACATTAAGTTGGCTTCGGAAGAAAATTACGTCTTCAAAACTAATAACTACTTACTAAGAAATTTACCTTCGGAAGCCATTCTGATATATCTTCTATCACACCCCGGGCCCAAGGAGGGTGGGACATCACAGACTAGCAATATACATGGCAGCGGAAACTAACCACTCGAAAGCACACAAGGAGAGAAATCACATGGCATTACATTAAAACAACGTATCCGGGCTATGAAAGTCTTGCCCAAACATCAAATCCACACACATTGAAATTATCCAAATTTAATACATAACAATACCAAATGTCTAACAATGTTTTCAAAATCAAGTAATGCCATTCAAGGTCACGGAACTAGGCCATCCATTAAGAGTCCAATACAGTACAAGCTTCCATCAAGGGTTACCTGAAACATGCTCAAAAGAATTTGTGTCAACTAAAAAGTTGGTGAGTTCAAGTGCTTAAAGTTCAAAAACAAAAGGACTCTTCAGAGTCCATAAGTTAATTTTAAAAATATAGGTATCACTATTGTGGGGTCACAATCAACCCTGCCCTCAGCCTCGGCTAGCCTCTTCTAAAGTTGCGTTGAACCGGTTATCCCATAGGGGAAACTGAGCCTCAAAGAGTGTACCGTACCTGCTAAGTGGTACACCATAGTATCTTAAAAGACCTGTCACATAACACAAATGACCCCGCAGGATCTCAGTGGGGTACCCTTCCTATTATGTTGGAAGGCACTGTGCGTGGGGGATTCCCCAAGTAGATCTACCCATATAAAACAAGCGGTTCAAACAAGAATTAATGATTGTGATACATGTAGGTGCAGGTTCTAACATTAGCCACAACATATAATAGCATCGGATAATAGTACACAAATAACTTTTAGTTCAAGCATAGCATGTTTCATCCCAAAATAGTAGTAAAAAGGGAACACTAAAACTCACCTTAGAATCAGACAAAGGTCCTTCAAGTATCAACAAGCCCAAGTCCTAGCACCCTATGATCAAGATACAAGTGATAAGATAATGTTCTTAGACTATTAGAAGTGTATCTAAGTGTATTTTATGGTCACAAGTTCACGTGGCTTCGTTCCTTAGAAGTTTATGTTTAAAAGTTTCATTTTTAGGAAAGTTAGGGTTTTGATATATGGATGACAAGTTATATGACTTTTATAAGTTTGTTTATATTATAATAAGTTTAATAAGAGTTTTCTAGTCATAAGATTACTGAAATTTAGTTATATTTACGAAATTTACACATTGGTCCCTCAAGTTTCAAAAACTACAATTTTGACCCCAAAAGTTTGCTTTCTTTCATTACTTGACCCAACGTGACCCTTATTAGTTCCTAGGGGTTTTTATTATACTTTTAGGCTTGTTTTAACTTGATATTTCCAGATTTTAACTTGAGAGGTTTAAAACACAAAATTTCAGTTACCGGTTACGGTAAATCCGTTAAAGCCCGTTTAGACCCGTTTTTACCCGAAACCGAACATTATAATCCATTTTCTTCAAATTTTTACCAAATTACCACCTTTGGGTGTCTAAGTTACTGAAATTACATAAATTATATGGTTTTAGACTTGTTACACAAATTTTTTTTTAAATTTTTCTCCAAAATCTCCCGGTTTAGGCCTATTTTGCTAATTAAATTCATAAAAATTGAAATTTAACTCAAAAAATCACCAAATTTGGTTATTAACACTAAGATATATTATTTAGGGCCTGGAAATTATAAAATTTGATATTTGTTAAGTTTTACTAATATCTTCCAATTTTACCACTTTTCGGGTCCTAGTTTTTACCACATTTAAACCATTTTACCACACTTTTCATAATGTAAACCCCAAGTCAAGAATTTTATATGTTTAAAAACACCAAACCACTGGAACAAAACTTCAACTCATGGATTTATACATACAAGTCACCATTGATGCTTTTAGAGGGTGTTAATCACCTTTTGCACATGTGTAATCGATATGTTTCAAGCATAAACATCACCAAACCGTTATTTAACTTTTAAACCAGCTTCATAAAGAGTTCATAAAATTTTTTAGAGAAGATGTTTAGCATGGATTGAAAGGATTTTCAAAACAGGTGGGTTTTTGGTGCTAAAACACTTGGAAAAGAGGGTTTTCGGGTTGAAATAATGTGCACCAACCCTTGATTCATGAACACACTTTAAAATATAACTTTTTGAAGTCATGAATCTCACCAAAAATTGTGATATGGCTGCACGTTTCTGCTGTGAATAAGGAAAGTGAGATTTCATGGTAGAAAGTAAAGAAAACTCAAGGAATAACCTTGTTTCGGGTATATAGATGCTTACCCTCGAGGTGTTTCGTGATTTTGGGATAATTAGAAGAGTAAATGAGCTGTTGGTTCACGAAATAGGGCTGGAGCTTCTGGTTCTTGCGAGGATCTTGCACAAATGCTCACCAAATGCCACTTTCTTGCACGTTTTGCACTTGGTCGATGTTGGAGTGTTGTTGCTCTTCGAGATTCTTGCTAGAATGAAGATGAAAATGCAGAGAAATGAGGGATTCTTGGCTGATGATTTTTGAGAGAGAGGGACAGTGAAGGTGAAGTGGTTGCATGTATGGGGATAAGGAGGAGGGAGTTCAAAGGGTGGGAGGTGATTGGGTGGTTGATGGGCGGCCAAAATGTTTGTTGGTTTATTATTGATTTAATAAGGTTAAGTGTAGTATAATTTAATTAGGTAGTGTTATTTGGTAGAGGTTTATTGTTTTTAAGTGTAACAATTCATATATATATTATATAATTCAAGATTGGAATTTGATACATTATTATTACCAATGATTTATTTAAATCTTGAAATTTGATTTCAACACCTAATTAATACTTTTCAAGGATCACTTAAAAATTTCTAGCCTAGGGCAAGGCATAAAGGTATCATCTAAGGCAGTCAAGCATGAAATTAATCTAGTAATCATGCAAAAATGATAATAATAATAATACCATGAATGAAATAATGTTACACTAGATTTAGGGTTAGGGTTGGACCTAGGAGTTGGTTGTTACATTCTCCCACCGTTTTGGAAATTTCGTCCCGAAATTTTAGCTTCGATTAAGTTCTGAATGGGTGGGCTTAAAGAGGTGTGGATACTCCCTTCTCATCACATCTTCTTGTTCCCACGTGAATTCGGGTCCTCGCCTAGAGTTCCATCTCACTTTAACTTTGGGTATACGGCCTCGTCTAAGTCTCTGGACTAATCGGTCGGTAATCTCTATAGGTTCTTCCACAAATTTCAACTCGTTAGTGATTTTGGCATCCTTTAACGGTAATTCCAAGGCTTTGTCTACAAGACACGTCTTCAAGTTAGACACATGGAAAGTGTCATGTACATAGCTCAACTCTTGGGGCAGCTTTAATTGGTATGCCACCGGGCCAACTCTTGATAGAATTTCGAATGGTCCAATGTATCTTGGGCTTAGCTTGCCTTTCTTGCCAAATCTGGCTGTGCCCTTCCATGGTGCGACCTTTAGCATCACTCTATCGCCCACTTGAAATTCCAGGGGCTTTCATCTTCTATCCGCATATTTCTTCTGACGATCTCTGGCTGCTCTCAGTCGTTCCTTAATCTTGAATACCTTGTCTGTGGTTTCCATCATGATATCGGGTCCCATTACTTGGCTATCACCGATCTCATTCCAGCTTAATGGTGACCGACATTTTCTACCATATAAGGCTTCATAAGGGGCTGCTTTTATGCTTGCGTGGTAACTATTATTGTAGGAGAACTCCACTAGAGGAAGGTGGTTATCCCAACTTCCCCCGAAGTCGATCGCGCAAGCTCTCAACATGTCTTCCAGGGTTTGAATGGTTCTTTCACTTTGTCCATCAGTTTGAGGGTGGTACGCAGTGCTTAGGTTAAGACGGGTCCCCAAGGCCTGTTGGAGAGATCTCCAAAATCGTGAAGTGAAGCGACTATCACAGTCTGAGATAATTGATAGTGGCACTCCATGTCTTGTTACTATTTCGTCTATGTATAATCGCGCTAGCTTCGGTAAACCGTAATCTTCTCGAATAGGTAGGAAGTGAGCTGATTTGGTAAGCCTATCCACTATTACCCAGATTGCATCATGCCCCCGAGAGGTTCTTGGCAACTTGGTAACAAAATCCATCGTAATGTTATCCCATTTCCATTCGGGGATTTCGGGCTATTGTAAGGTTCCTGATGGTTTCTGGTTTTTGGCTTTTACCATTGCACACGTCAAACATTTCCCCACATAGGTGGCAATGGATTTCTTTAATCCGGGCCACCAGAAGAGAATCTTTAAATCCTGATACATTTTATCACTTCCCGGATGAACCGAATATCTAGATTTATGGGCTTCATCTAGGACTATCTCTCTAATTCCTCCGTGTTTTGGTATCCAGGTTCTTCCTTCATGCTTATACAATCCATCATCACTCACTTCTAATCACCTTTCCATTCCCGTTAGCATCTCTCCAGTTAGCTTGTCCTCTTTAAGGGCTTCCCTTTGCGCCTCTTTTAATCTAGCTGTAAGACTAGTATACGATCATTCTTAAGGCACGGACGCGAAGGGGATTTTCCCTTTCCTTTCTACTCAGTGCATCCGCCACCACATTGGCCTTGCCTGGATGGTAACGAATCTCACATTCGTAATTCTGGCCCATATTTATCATCTTCTGATCCAGAATGTGTTGCAAACTTTTGTGATCAGTGTAAATGACGCATTTGGTACCGTAGAGATAGTGCCTCCATATTTTAAGTGCAAACACCACGGAACCCAGTTCTAGATCATGAGTAGTGTAGTTTCTCTCATGCTCATTTAACAATCTAGACGCATAAGCAATCACCTTGTCTCGCTGCATCAATACACACCCCAGCCCCTGACGTGAGGCATCGCAATAAACTACGAAATCCTCGAAGCCTTCCAGTAGGGCAAGGATAGGTGCACTGCATAGCTTTTCCTTGAGCATCCCAAATGCCTTATCCTATTCCTTTTCCCATATGAAGGCTATATTCTTTTTGGTTAGTGCGGTTAATGGCTGCACAATTCGCGAGAAATCCTTGATGAACCTTCGATAGTATCCCGCCAAACCAAGAAATTGCCTTATCTCAGTAGGAGTTTCAGGGATCTTCCAGTTTTTAATGGCTTCTATCTTTGTTGGATCTACTTGAATACCTTCTTTGTTCACCACATGTCATAGAAACTAGATTTCACGCATCCAAAACTCACATTTGGAGAACTTTGCATATAATTTCTCATTCTTGAGCAACTCAAGAATCAGTCTAAGGTGCTTCTCATGCTCTTCCTTGCTACGGGAGTAGATCAAAATATCGTCAATAAACACAATCATGAACTTGTCTAGATACGGGCGACATACTCGGTTCATGAGGTCCATAAATGCTGCAGGTGCATTCGTCAGTCCGAAGGGCATGACTAAGTACTCATAGTGTCCATACCTAGTCCTGAAGGCTGTCTTGGGTATGTCTTCTTCCCTTATCTTTAGTTGATGGTACCCCGATCTTAAATCTATCTTGGAGAAATAGCTGGCTCCCTGTAATTGATCGAACAAGTCATCGATTCTTGGGAGAGGGTAGCGATTCTTGATTGTAAGCTTGTTCAAATCACGATAGTCAATACATATCCGTAGGGTTTCATCCTTCTTTTTAACAAATAGTACTTGTGCACCCCACGGAGAGACACTTGGTCGAATGAATCCTTTATCCATCAATTCCTGGATTTGTACCATTAGCTCCTTCATCTCGGGTGGAGCGAGTCGGTAAGGTGCCTTGGCCACTGGTGCGGCACCACGCACTACGTCTATTTGAAATTCGACCTTTCTGGTCGGAGGGAGTCCCGGTAGGTCCTTGGGAAATACTTCAGGGTACTCAGCCACCACCGGTATATCTTCAATTTTCTTTTCTTATCTCGTTTTCATCACGTAGACTATGAAAGCCAGGCATCCCTTGTGCAGACTCTTGGTAGCCTTTAGGTGGGATATCATGGGGCACAACGTGTTGCTTCTATCACCATGGACCATTAGTGTACTTCCATCAATTAGAGGTATTCTAAGTAAACGCTCACCACATACAATTTCAGCCTTATATTTAGCTAACCAATCCATTCCCACGACCACGTCAAATCCTCCTAACGTTATAGGCATCAAGTCTATTTTAAATGAATTACCCTCTAATTCTATCGTGCAGTCCTTGATGATTTCATTGGTTTCTATTATCTTGTCGTCAGCCAATTCTACCGTGTATGCATCAGTTAGGGTATAAGCTTCCAAATCAATCATAGGCCTAAAGGTAGTAGAAACAAAACTACTTATTGCTCCAGTATCAAATAAAATGGTAGCAGGGCGGTTATTTTTGAGAAACGTACAGTTAACCACGTTTGGATCCTTACGAGCACCATTGGGGTCCATTACGAACGCTCTTCCTTTGGGCTTGTTAGGCCTGGCGTACTTATCCCTCGCTAGCTTGGGACACTTGTTCCGCATGTGTCCTGGATCGCCGCACTCGTAACATTGCTTCCCAGGCTCATAGGTACAATCTTTAATCAGGTGACCGGTTCGCTTGCACCTGAAGCAAGGCATCGGGTTGCATTCTCCTTGGTGGGTAGTTTGCACTTGTTACAGAAAGGGCTTGTACCCAAGTATAGTTTTTGGGCTCTTGCCCCTTGATCATCACTCCTTGTCCCTTCACCAGCCCTCCTACTTGAGCTACCGCTACTGCCAATGGCCCTCTTTGCATCAAACCACTTTCTCTTCTCGCCTGTCACCTCTTTCTTGTCCTTAACCTTCCCTTGTTCCATCCAACCAGCCCTGATCAAGTCGTCCGTCAAGCTACCGGTAAGATCAACTGCCGCTTGGAGGGTTGTAGGCCTTGCAGATGGGACCATGCCTCGAATTCTGGGATGCAGTCCCCAGATAAAACAGGCTACACCTTTTGATTCTGGTGTCACCAAGTGGGGCACTAGCCAGGACAGAGCTGAGAACTGATTGATGTATTCAGTGTAGTTTGAGCCTTTCATTTCCAAGCTCAGAAATTCAGCTTCCAACCTCTCTAGTTGATTTATTGGGCAGTACTTGCGGGTCATCAATTCTCTAAACTCTGACCATTTCATGCGGCCGGCAACATTTTTGCCTCGTGGCTGAATGACGGTCTTCCACTACTCCAAGGCTGGCCCTTTCAGAGATTGCGAGGCGAACCTGACCATGTGCTCAGTTTTGCACTCGCTGATATCCAGTACGGCCTCGATCTCGTCTAACCATCGGTAAGTATCAATCGCACCCTCGGTGCCGTAGAAGTCTTTCGGTTTGCACACCATAAAGGTCTTGTAAGAACACCCGGTTCTTATTTCCTCAACACCCTCGGTGTTACCCTCGTTGTTTCCAGGTTCTTCATTTCCTGTTGTATTTTCTCGATCTGCGTTTATTTGAGCTATTATGGTGGGGATAGCATTGGCGATTTGCTGTGCCACCAGGTTGGCGATCCTTTTATCATTGGAATTTTCTTCATGGGAGGTCCTTGGTGGGGTAGGTGGTTGATTTCCACCTCGGTTTCCGATGCGTCCAACACCCCTATTCCTTCCACCACGCATTCCACGTATAGGCGCCATTCTGTTGTCAACATAGATAAACTCATTTAGTGTCTTATAAGATTCGTTTCAAGTACCTTGCTACATCGATTCGACTCCTAAAGGTTGCTTCACCAAACGCATAAGGGTTCCCAAAATACATTATAAGTCATACATAATTTCTTTCCAATTTTATAAGGTTAATTAACATTTTAAGGGGCAAACAAATTAATTCCCTAGAATATACTATTGCACATTCCATAGACAACCTGCAATAGATAAGGTAATATCACAAAAGAAAATCATGCATAGATAATTGTAGCAACCAACAAACAAAATGTTAATAGTCTCATACAATTTGGAAGGTGCCATCACCCCCAGAATAAAATTCATAGTGTCTTAAATAGATAAATAGTCTCTCAAAGATAGTAGCATCACAAAATGCTCGGACATCAACCCCTCATCACTGCTATTTCTTCTTCAACCACCTAAACCAGCCCGAACCCTTCTTCTTCTGCTCTTGCTCCAAGCGTTGGACACCGTGACTCGCCATCATGGCCTGGAACTGGGTGAACTGTGAGGTCCGTGTGGCATGCTACAGGGTCACCTCATGGCACTGGAGTGTAGGGTCAGCAGGACCAAAATTGCTAGCTCGGGGGCTGGATTGGGAGTGGGGGTCTCCAGCTAGGACACTCGGGCCATCGTACAAGCTACGCCTGGGAGGCATCCAGTACTCGTCCTGTGGGTGGCGTCTGGGCGGTCCCCTCATCGGAGGTGCCGGTGCGGGAGTTGTCGCGGGGGGAGGTGGAGGAGGCAGCATCCTGAATGAAATAGAAGCTCCAGGTCGAGTACTCTTGCACGGCCGGGTGATGACTCGTGCGCCCCTGTTCCCCAATAGGCGGGATAGGTGAATGTGTAGGTGCGGTGACATGAGGTGAGTGAGAGCGGGTTCGGATCCTCTCCTGGACGTCGGGGAAGATTCCTCCGATGGCTCCGTGTCGTCAGATGTCACCGATATCCATCCTAGATGGCTGCATCTCCTCATGTACTCCTCATACTGCGATGGGGATGTTGCCCTCCTGAGTCTTCCCACTGGGGCAGTCTCGTCGGCAGGGAATGCAGGCTCCTTACCATTGTTAGCCATGAGTCTTGAGTTCCTGTAAAACTCATCATGAGTAATTTGGTTTCTCATAGCTCATGATAATTTTAATGATAGTATCTCATAATAGTAATTACAGCAGTAATGATGGTAGTAGTGTCTATAATCAGTAATAATACAGGTCACAACAGGTACGAAGACATGGTTTAGACTGCATAAAAACATTTTCTATCCGGGAGAAAGATTTTAACACCAATTAGTGGATCGTGCCGGAATTCACGCATCCGATAAATTCATGATTACGTTTATCAAGTGTAATCATCAATTTACCCGACCCACTCACTCCAACACATTCCAAAAAGGACAGTCCTAGGACATCTGGGTTGTAGCCTAGGGTCTACTAAGGTGTTCTTGACTTCTCTACAACCTGTGGCTCTGATACCAATCTATCACACCCCGGGCCCAAGGAGGGTGGGACGTCGCAGACTAGAAATATACATGGTAGCGAAAACTGACCACTCGAAAGCGTACAAGGAGAGAAATCACATGGCATTACATTAAAACAACGTATCCGGGCTATGAAAGTCTTGCCCAAACATCAAATCCACACACATTGAAATTATCCAAATTTAATACACAACAATACCAAATGTCTAACAATGTTTTCAAAATCAAGTAATGCCATTCAAGGTCATGAAACTAGGCCATCCACTAAGAGTCCAATACAGTCCAAGCTTCCATCAAGGGTTACCTGAAACATGCTCAAAAGAATTTGTGTCAACTAAAAAGTTGGTGAGTTCAAGTGCTTAAAGTTAAAAAACAAAAGGACTCTTCAGTGTCCATAAGTTCATTTTAAAAATATAGGTATCACTGTTGTGGGGTCACAATCAACCCTGCGCTCAGCCCCGGCTAGCCTCTTCTAAAGTTGCGTTGAACCGGTTATCCCATAAGGGAAACTGAGCCTCAAAGAGTGTATCGTACCTGCTAAGTGGTACACCATAGTATCTTACAAGACCTGTCACATGACACAAACAACCCCGTAGGATCTTAATGGGGTACCCTTCCTATTATGTTAGAAGGCACTGTGCGTGGGGGATTCCCCAAGTAGATCTACCCATATAAAACAAGCGATTCACACAAGAATTAATGATTGTGATACAAGTAGGTGCAGGTTCTAACATTAGCCACAACATATAATAGCATCGGATAATAGTACACAAATAACTTTTAGTTCAAGCATAGCATTTTCATCCCAAAATAGTAGTAAATAGGGAACACTAAAACTCACCTTAGAATCAGACAAAGGTCCTTCAAGTATCAACAAGCCCAAGTCCTAGCACCCTATGATCAAGATACAAGTGATAAGCTAATGTTCTTAGACTATTGGAAGTGTATCTAAGTGTATTTTATGGTCACACGTTCACGTGGCTTCGTTCCTTAGAAGTTTATGTTAAAAAGTTTCCTTTTTAGGAAAGTTAGGGTTTTGATATATGGATGACAAGTTATATGACTTTTATAAGTTTGTTTATATTATAATAAGTTTAATAAGAGTTTTCTAGTCATAAGATTACAGAAATTTAGTTATATTTACGAAATTTACACATTGGTCCCTCAAGTTTCAAAAATTACAATTTTGACCCCAAAAGTTTGCTTTCTTTCATTACTTGACCCAACGTGACCCTTATTAGTTCCTAGGGGTTTTTATTCTACTTTTAGGCTTGTTTTAACTTGATATTTCCGGATTTTAACTTGAGAGGTTTAAAACACAAAATTCCAGTTACCGGTTACGGTAAATCCGTTAAAGCCCGTTTAGACCCGTTTTTACCCGAAACCGAACATTATAATCCATTTTCTTCAAAATTTTTACCAAATTACCACCTTTGGGCGTCTAAGTTACTGAAATTACATAAATTATATGGTTTTATACTTGTTACACAAATTTTTTTTTTAAATTTTTCTCCAAAATCTCCCGGTTTAGGCATATTTTGCTAATTAAATTCATAAAAATTGCAATTTAACTCAATAAATCACCAAATTCGGTTCTTAACACTAAGATATATGATTTAGGTCCTGGAACTTATAAAATTTGATATTTGTTAAGTTTTACTAATATCTTCCAATTTTACCACTTTTCGGGTCCTAGTTTTTACCTCATTTAAACCATTTTATCACACTTTTCATAATGTAGACCCCAAGTCACTAATTTTATATGTTTAACAACACCAAACCACTGGAACAAAACTTCAACTCACGGATTTATACATACAAGTCACCATTGATGCTTTTAGAGGGTGTTAATCAACTTTTGCACATGTGTAATCGATATGTCTCAAGCCTAAACATCACCAAACCATTATTTAACTTTTAAACCAGCCTCATAAAGAGTTAATAAACTGTTTTAGAACAGATGTTTAGCATGGATTGAAAGGCTTTTCAAAACAGGTGGGTTTTTGGTGCTAAAACACTTGGAAAATAGGGTTTTCGGGTTGAAATCATGTGCACCAACCCTTGGTTCATGAACACACTTTAAAATATACCTTTTAAATTTGTGAATCTCACCAAAAATTGTGATATGGCCGCACGTTTCTGCTGTGAACAAGGAAAGTGAGATTTCATGGTAGAAAGTAAAGAAAACTCAAGGAATAACCTTGTTTCGGGTATATAGATGCTTACCCTCTAGGTGTTTTGTGATTTTGGGATAATTAGAAGAGTAAATTAGCTGTTGGTTCACGAAATAGGGCTGGAGCTTCTGGTTCTTGCGAGGATCCTGCACAAATGCCCACCAAATGCCACTTTCTTGCACGTTTTGCACTTGGTCAATGTTGGAGTGTTGTTGCTCTTCGAGATTCTTGCTAGAATGAAGATGAAAATGCAGAGAAATGAGGGATTCTTGGCTGATTATTTTCGAGAGAGAAGGACAGTGAAGGTGAAGTGGTTGCATGTATGGGGATAAGGAGGAGGGAGTTCAAAGGGTGGGAGGTGATTGGGTGGTTGATGGGCGGCCAAAATGTGGTGGTTGGGGGTTTTAAATTTGAATTTTTGTTGGTTTATTATTGATTTAATAAGGTTAAGTGTAGTATAATTTAATTAGGTAGTGTTATTTGGTAGAGGTTTATTGTTTTTAAGTGTAACAATTCATATATATATATAATTCAAGATTGGAATTTGATACATTATTATTACCAATGATTTATTTAAATCTTGAAATTTAATTTCAACACCTAATTAATACTTTTCAAGGATCACTTAATAATTTCTAGCCTAGGGCAAGGCATAAAGGTATCATCTAAGGCAGTCAAGCATGTAATTAATAAAGTAATCATTCAAAAATGATAATAATAATAATACCATGAATGAAATAATGTTACACTAGATTTAGGGTTAGGGTTGGACCTAGGAGTTGGTTGTTACATCTTTCGAAGCTTAAATATGCTTCTAAGTACTTATATGTTTTGATGGAAAATTTCTTTCAAAAGCAATTGAGTCTCAAAATCTTTATTCATCCTTTATATAATACTTTTGAAGTTTAATATCTTCCAAAACCAAATATATCTTGGAAGCAAAATACACTAAGTATTTTTCTTTGGAAGCAATTCTTGGTTTCGAAAGTTTTCTCAAAACTTCCGAAGACAAATTACCTTTGAAAGATTTTAGACTTCCAAGAAAACTTCCTTTTGGGCACTTTTTCAGAGGTGGGACCGACATTCCGATTTCAAAGTTTATCATTTTACATTAACTTTGTCTCAAATCCAACCATATAAATATTCGTACAACGGTTCCCCTTCTTTCACCTTCCTCTTCATCTGCAAAAGTTCTAACCTTAAATTCACTCATAAACTGACTTTGTTCTTAGCTTTCTTCACTTCAAAGCTTTCTAAAATGGCCAACCCTGAACCCCAAAACCAACCAGATTTTTCCATGCACTTACACAGACAACATAATCAAGTTGCCTTATTGTCATCTAAGAAAGATCCAGGTTTATCAGAAGTTTGTCACTTTCTTTCTCAATCAAACTTCCTCGCTGCACTCATAATAGACCCTCCACTATATGAAGAACAACTCCTTGAGTTCTGAAGGACTTGCTAAGAGGTGATCTTGGTAGTGAGAAGGCATTGTCTACCACAGTGCAGGGGAGGATAGTTTTCATCTCCCCAACCACAATCAACTCTCATCTAAGGCTGGATGATAAAGAAGGCGAGCTGTCCTTCCCCAAATATATTGTTAATGAGTCATTCTGGCAGATGGGCTATGAAGAGGAGTTCATAGTCAAAATCTTTAAAAAGGGTAAGGTCCCCTACCAATGAAAGTACCTCCTCCATGTTATCATCCACTCATTATCCAACATACATGGAGGATGGGAACAGATTCCCAAGTACTTATCCTACATAGTCCATGGAATGGTTCAAGGGGTCAAGTTCAAGTACTCATAGTTTGTCTATACAAACTTTTTTGCAAACTTTGGACTCCTTAGATTACTATATGTTCTTAAGATATGTTCAACACATTCTTAACTATGAACTATGCTCAGAGTTAAGGGGACATGTGCTACTCTTAAATTGGGATAGATAAAGCTTGACATCTTTAAAATCATGAGAAAGACCACTGTTGGCTTCTCAGGGGTAGAAACAGCCCTGGTCCCAAAAATGTTAGAGCTCATTGCTCAAGGTGACAACTTGGCAGCACCAGCCAATGTTGAACCCACACCTTCTACATCTGCACCACCCACATAGCCTCAAATAACCATCACCTACACTAGAAAATCCAAAAAAACCCCTTCTCAGTCTACTCAGATTGAGCAGGTCCCCATACAACCACCCATGCAGGAGGAAGTGGAACCAAGAGCTCCTACTTCCCTTGAGGAGTAGACCAATTCCTTTACTTCTTTGATCAGTGCTGAGGTTCTTCATGCTCAGCCTGGTGAGCTTATTGCCCAGACCCTAAGCCATTATTCTGAGTCTCAAAACTCAATTTATCAGCCTTTAGGGGAAAGCTACCATTCCAAGCCGTTAGACTTAAACAAACCCATCTATGACCTCCAATTCTATGATTATCTGGATATGGGCGTTAGTGAGTACCATGAGTCTCTCTTCTCCTCCCCTGCTCAAGGAGAGATGAGTGCTCCTGAATCACCCATGTCTAGCCCACATCATCTACCCCAAATTGAGGTGGACTTCTCTAAACATGTTCAGGAAGTCCATATGGAATAGGCTCTCACTTTTGCAAGTGATTACATCATTAAGACCTCAACCATAACAACCCAGCCCATTACACTTATCTTGAAGCTGTTATGGTGTAGGGGAAATCCAGCAGCCAAGAACTCCAAGCTGGTGGTGAGGAAGAAGACTTTGGTCCTATTCTCTCACCCCACATGATTCTTCTGATGGAGATGAGAGGAGTCTGCAACTAAAGGTGCAAAAACTATCTAGAATCTGCACCTATTTAGTTTCAAAGGCAAGTCACCTAGAATCTCAGGTGGTTACATTTCAAAGGCAAGCCAGTGACCAACAACTTGAGATCACCGATCCCAAGGGCAAGTTAGATGAGAGAATTGCCAAGCAAACTCAACCAAGTCCATAAGAACCTATGGATGCGGTGGACCTAACCCTTAACTCCCCTGTGCAAGAGGATGATGCTACCAAAAAGGGGGGGGGGGAGAAAGTCCTACCTACAATCACAAAATCTAGTAGTTCTGCCCAGAGTATGGACATAGAGGACTCACCACCCTCACTTGCAGTTGTCCATACTCAACTACCTCTTTAGGCCCATATTGATATGGAAGCCCTGATTCAAAGCGTATTTGAGGAGGGCATACCAAGGGCTATGTCTACCCAATCCTACCCTACTAAAAATCCAATAGTAGGATGGAGGTATGTTGCTGACAGAAGAGCCCTAGTACTCTCTAGATCTTAGGGACAACAAGAAGTTTTCAATTTCCAAAACCTCAGATACTATGAGAACTAGTCTTTAGTTGATCTGCCACTTGCCATTCCAAGTCAAACCAGGCAAGCTAAAAGGTTAGCTTAGTGAATTCAAGAAAGGGTGCTTGAAGGGTTCAAGAAGAGGTCTAAATTATATAGATAGAGGCTAGTAGGCAAGACTGTTGGTCAACTAGATACTGAGGCAAACCCTAAGATTACTTTGAAGGGGAAACCTTGGTTGAAGGCCTAGTAGTTGAACCTGTGAACCTTCAGACATGAACTACTTCAGTACCCAGTACCCTCAGTGAAGCACCCGCCGGTGAAGGTGTCTCACAACCTCTCCCAGGCTAGAGCTTAAGTTTTACACCAAGTGATAAAGGCCAAAGCTCTCTCCAACCTGAGTCATACAAGCCAATGACTGATAAAGGGAAGAGGATTATGATCTTTGAGGAGATTAAGGAGAATTAAAGGGAGAGGAAAAGGAAGGCAAGGGGAAAGAGTTCAAGTGAGACACCTGGCTTTATGCAAGCTACAATTCAGGCTGCCCCCAGGCTAAACACTCAGGAAGATGAGTTGAGGGCAGCTAGATTGAACAACTTGGGGTCTAGGAACTATAATATAGATGAAATCATCTCTCTTCCCTTGGAGGAACTTAATGAGCTATCTGACTCTAAAGTGTCAAAAGAGAGGAAGAAAACTGAGGCTGCAGAGTTGCTTCTCAAAATCAAAGAAGAAAGAAGAATAAAAATACTATACAAAGCTCCTACCCTCTCTCTAGTTCAAGAAAGCCCTAAGGTAGAGGCTGTGGCAATTGAATAGGAAACTCAGGCAGGTAGGAAACAAGACAGGCAAAATATGATAACCTACCTGAGTGCCACATGCCTCTATCAGGCAGCAGACCTACTTCCCTTATCCTATGAGTATGTAGAATTTGAGTACCTTAAGCAGCTTGAGCAATAAGTGTTGAAAGAACGATTAGCTAATAAAAGGAAGATGAGAGAAGTGGCTGCAAAGTCAAGAGCCACCATCCGAGCCAATTAGAAGAAGTCTACAGACAGACTGAAGATGATGAGCTTCTTGAAGCTGTATGGGTTCTCTGGAAGCAGACTTGGTCTAATGTCTCTATCCATTATGGATGAGCACATTAGAGTGATCAAGCAGAAGTTCAAGAGGGGTGAGCTGGTTGACTTGCATTCTCCACCAAGTCAGGCTGCACCTGAAGTTGAGGTTAAGGTGCAACCATAAGAGACAACACAACCTGGACCTAGTGCTGTATCTTAGCCAGCTTCATCTTTTGACCTACAGCAGGGTCCTGATCCATCTCCATCTGAATCTGGGAAGGAAAAGAACCCAACTGAGGAGGAGAAAGAAGAATTATATGGTACTCAAGACCAACCTCCTTAGTTAAAATAAAGAAAGAGGAAAAAGATGGCCATTATAAGGGACAAGAAGAAGAAGAAGTCCAAGGCGTCCACCTCTTTACTTCAGGATGAGTCAAAACATCCTAAGGGTGATCAAGAAGAGGCTGCTCATCCAACTCCCATCCAAGTAGAGCCTCTTATTGAGAGATCCATCCTGTCTTAGGCATTTGCTACTAACCCAGATTGATGGTATGTTACTAGAGATCAAAGGGGTCAAGATATGTACTTCTAGCAAAAACATACTTGACCTTCCTCCGCATGATCTCTATGACATGAGAAGGTACATTGAAAGTCTGAGGAATCCTTACCAACTGATGATGAAGGGAATGGTCTTGATTCTAATTAGGACTATCAATATATGAAGATCAAGATTCAAAGTTTTCGTTTAGTTTTGGTAGCATCAGCCTAGGGGGAGTTTGTAAGGATTATACTTAGAGGCTGATGCAACCAAACAGCTCTCAGCATGCGCATGTGAAGTACAAGGAAGTTACTTCGAAAGATTTGATATAACTCAATGAAATACACTAAGTATCAAATCTTCTAAAGCCAAATGACCATTTCTTCCGAAGCCAAAGATGAAGTCTTCCAAAGCTTTAACACAAAGTCTTCCGAAGCCAAGAGACTGATTTCTTCTGAAGATAGATAAGACATGCTTTCTATGACTTACTTTTTACAAAAGCTGAATCACTTTCCCTGCCATCTCTGAAGACTCACCAACTTATATGAGTTGGTGATAAGTCCATACTTTTATCAACTATAGAATATGGTCATAGTATCTGTAACTTTCTACTTATATACTTTTATCCTTTTTGTATTATATAAGGATATGAGCTATGGCATGTCATAGTCACTAGTCAAAAGGCAATCTTCCTTTTGATTTTACATTGATCTTGTTGTCTTGATTAGTGTTTCTAGCTGGCCTTCAAAGTATGGCTGGCTGTAGGATGTAGTATAAAGTATCTCAAGTACCAGTCCATAGGACTAAGCTTGGTAACACTTTGTAAAAGAACTTGAGAGCAATATACAACATTCTTGAAAACCATCTTATTATGTTCTTGTTCAATTCTTTACATGTGTTCTTTGTTTCACTTTAAGCCGGTTCCCTATTTTATCTGTTTAGTGTTCTAAGTCTCTCCAAACATTGTGAAAATGTTGCATTGACCCCTTTCACCGGTCCTGCAGTCATCACAAACAGTCTAGCAGAGAACCTATGGCCATCCAATTCTATATCATAATCATTTATCGTATCTATAATCCTTGTAGACTTACCAATGATAGTTTCTACATCGAAGGGTTCATCAACCATTCTACTCCTAACAGGCAACTTATCATAGAAGGTAGTAGAAATAAAACTCTTACTAGCACCAAAATCAAAGAGTATAGATGCATAAGTTTGGTTTACTAGGAATGTACTAACGTAACATCAGGATCCACCCTAGCCTCCTCTCTGGTCATAGAAATGATCTGGCCTTGGTTTTCTGACCCTCCTTCCCTTTCTCGACTCCTTTCTTTGTCCTAGAACTCTCAGCCCTTGACTTCTTATGGTCTCTGCTTAGGTGTCATGATTCACCGTAGTTGTAACACTTCACCACTCCATAATCCCTTGCCATATGACTCTCCTTCCCATACTTAAAGCATAGGTTCGACCCTACTTGTACCCTTTGGCATGATCCTTCCCACACTTCTTGCATGCTCTTTCCCCCATACCTCCTATTAGCACCTTCTGATCATCCACTCTCACCTTTTTACCACCAACTACAAAACAACCACTGTTGTACCGCTTTCCATTCCCGTTCCTATCGCCATTCCACTTCTTCTTTGCCACCACAACAACCACTTCCTCTTGATCATCATAAAGTCTCCCTGCCCGATCAACCACCAATCTAAACATACCCAGATGAGTTGCGATCAGGTGTCTGCGGATGTCCACTGACAGACCTTGGATGTATCTTTTAATCTTTCATGACGCGGGTGTCACCTACTCTGGCATAAGCCTTGCCATCTTTTTAAACTTGGTTGTGTACTGCTTGTGTGTCATGGTTCCTACCTCCAGCTATAGAAACTCCCTTTCATTCTTATCCAACTCTCGATGAGAATAGAATTCCTCAATCACCAGCCTCTTTGGTTTTGACCATTTCATCTTACTGATAGCCCTGCTACCCATAGCCTGTACAATGTTATCCCACCAGCATAAGGATGAATACATAAATGAGTAGGGAGAAAACTTCATCTTCTGATCCTCCCTATACTTACTGGTATCCAACACAGTCTCCATTTCTCTCACCCATCGGTGAGCAGTGGAAGCATTCTTGTTTCTATTAAAAGTCGAGGGCTTGCATTTCTGAAATGCCCCATAGTTGCACTCTTTTGTAGTTTCCTGCATAGCTTCTTCCCCTTCAACATCACTTAAGAAAACTGTCTCGGTCTCGGATTGCTCTCGCTCCCTTGATCCTCCATCTTCATCTCTTTTCTTAGGAGCGTCCTTTTTCTCCTTCTCCTTCTTTTCATCTTTATTTACAGCTCTAATAACCTCAGTCACCATAGACTGCAGAATCATCTACATGACTTGATGAACCTCATCAACTATAGCCTCCTTCACTGAGGTCTTCAGATTAGCACTCTTATCCCCCACCTTTAGAATTATGAGGCTTGGGCTCCTCATAATCCGTTTCAGCAGTCTTAGCCCTGCTCCTAGTGACACGCGACCCAACACCACGTCCACCATGACCTCCACCTCGTTAAGCTTTTGATAACCTTCCATCAACCATCTCCTAATTAGTATAAGATTCAAACACTAACACGATCATTCAAGGTAATAGCTCAGATTATGTCAAGTATAGTAAGTCCCTAATTACAGTGGCCAGTTGTGATTAGCCACTTACTTTACTCTTCATTTCCTAAGCATTCCCTATCCTGATTACACCAATATCTAAATCTACTATAACCATATAATTCACATAACACGTGCACATAATTCCATTTTCATTACTTTACATAAAACGTTTACCTACAGGCATGTAGCTACTAGGACTGGCATCCCTTTCCCTTTTGTCACATTCTCGGTTTAAGTTTTTGTTTTAAAAGTAAATTTATCCAGTTCTCTTAAACCTGGCTCTAATACCAAGTTTTAAGGCCCCATTCCCGGCAAGCCTCACAGTTGGTCATTTATAGCTTAAAACATTAATAACTTAACATTTGCAGCGAAAAACATAGCTTTCATTCAAATTATAATTGTATCAACACATCATGTCATTTCCTTTACATTTCAAAAATTGTATCAATATAAACATCATTCCTAAAAATATGAATGCCAAGCTTGAACTATTCTAGTAGCTCCCATGTCCATGCCTGCACCTCCTCAACATCATCAATTACCTGCCAACTATTATGCACACAAAGTCAGTGACGTTGAGTGAGTTCTAGTTTTTTATAATAAAATACTTTAATTTTGATAAAAAAAACTTTTCCTTTTAAAATGTGGCATTCATCAATTCATACACCTCGGTACACTCATTTGTTAATCTATAGTTGACAAAAGTATGGAGATATCACCAACTTGTATAAGTTAATGACTTATCAGATATGGCAGTAGAAAGTGGTTCTGCTTTTGTCAAAAGCATGTTAGAGAAAGCATGTCTTCTCTGTCTTCAGAAGAAATTAGTTTCTTGGCTTTAGAAGACTTTGTCTTGAAGCTTTAGAAGACTTCATCGTTGGCTTCGAAAGAATTTTTCTTTGGCTTTGGAAGATTCGACACTTAATGAATTTCTTTATGCAACTGTCAAATCTTCTGAAGTAGCTTCCTTGTACTTTAGAATGTTTGCTGAGAGCTCTTTGGTTTGTATTAGACTCTAAGGTAACTCTTACAAACTCCCCCTAGGCTGAAGCTACCAAAACTTGAGGATGACTTCGTGTCTTGACCTTCATTTGTTTATGGTTCTCATTAGAATTAGTACCATTCCATTCTTTATTAGTTGGTCCAGATTCTTTAGACTCTTAAAGAATCTCCTCATGTCAAAGAGATCATACAGTGGAAGGTCAAGCATATTTTGCCAGAAGTATATGTTTTGACCCCCTTGATCTCTTGTGACTTACCATTTGTATGGGTTTATAGAGAAAGCCCAAGTCAGGATGGGTCTCTCAACAACAAGAGGCTCTACTTATAGTGAGTTGGATAAGTAGCCTCTTCTTCTTCACCCTCAAGATGTTCTGACTCATCCTAAGGTGCAAAGGTGGATGCCTTGGATTTCTTCTTATTCTTCTTGTCCCTTCTGATGGCTATCCTCTTCCTCTTTCTATATTTCAACTGAGAAGGTTGGTCTTGAGTACTAGATGTTCCTTCTTTATCCTTCTCAGTTGTGCTCTTTCTCTTCACATGTTCAGAAGGAGAAGGTTTAGAACCTTGCTGTGGGTCAGAAGATAAAGCTGGCTATGATTCAGCACTGGGCGTAGGTTGTGTTGTCTCTTGGGATTCAACCTTTATCTCAGCTTCAGGTGTAGTATGACTTGGTGGAGAATGCAAGTCTACCAGCTCACCCTTCTTAATCTTCTTCTTGATCACTTTAATATGCTTATCCATTATGGATAGAGACATTGGACCAAGTCTCCTTTAGCAGATTTCTTCTGATTGGCTCTAATGATGTCTCTTGACTTAGCTACCTCCTCCCTTATCTTCCTGTTAGCAGCTTTCTTTTCTTTTAGGACTTGTTGCTCTAGTTTCTTGAGGTACTCAACTCAATATACTCATATGATCATAGTGATGGAAATGATCTGCCCAAAATACATATTGAATTGATATGGCTAGTATGTCATGATCCAAGCTGGGTCATACCCAATAACGAGCTAGACAAACACCAAAGATATTTGTTTTATGATATGATCATATAAATAAATATTAACACTTAGAATATTTGGAAATTGGGTTTCTAAACATTTACACTTGTGTTGTATATAAATTATATGGATAATTTATTTCAAACAGAGATGATGTTTACTCATCCGCATTCGTTTAACATAGCCGCATTTGATGTGGTTGAACAAATGCGGATGATGTTTACTCATCCGCATTTACAAATGCGGGTGAACAAACCCTGTCCGCATTTGTTTTGGAATAAATGCGGATGAGCATTTCTGGAAATGCTGATGGAAACATACATCCGCATTAGCTAATGCGGATGACCATTTACAAATGCGGGAGAACAACTTCATCCGCATTAACTAATGCGGATGTTGTTCTGAGAAATGCGGATGGGTTAAGGGGCTGGGCCCCATCCACTTTTCTCTCTCCTGAACTTTATGTTTCCAAGGACATGCAATATAAGATAGCTTGCAGATCTCTCTAAACTCACGACTGGAGAACACAAAAGTGTAAGAACCCTTTTTTTCTCTCGATCGGTCTAGAGAAATATAAAAGGGAGATGTATAAGTGAAAATCCTAGCAACCGGTGTTCTTGTTGGTGGCTCGTGGGTAGACCAGCTTGAGGCTTCTTGCTTTAGGAGCTGCCATCCTCATTCACCTCCTGCCGACCTCATTGTTGAAGGTAGTTCTTCGTACCTTCTATGGTTGTTTGTAAGCATGATTTCATATATCGATCCATACGGGTTTTGACTGATTTTATATAAAAATGTTTTATATATAAATTAGCTCACTGTAACAAGTTTGAAATTACATATATATTCCGCTGCGTTCTTCTATTTTATAAGGATAAAATAGATCTGTTTAACTTATGAAAACCCAACTATGGCATCAAGAGCCGGTTATATGGATACAAGCTTTATTTGGACTGAAAAAATTTGGTTTCTTGGTGATGATTCACCAAAAGCCGAGAGGCTTCAGCCCTAGTATCCCCTATTTTCAAGATCTATTTAGACATGCATATAGGAATCTTGGAAAATTTATATCATTTGGATGATTTTGTTTTGGAAACAAAACCATGGTTCTCGGCTGTTTATGCTTCAGCCGAGAATCTATGGTTCAAGGGGATGCTTTTGGATTTTGCTTACATATGTGGATATGTATTTTATTTGTTCATAACCAAAGCCGAGACCAATGGATGAATGTGTTGTGATTTGTTTTAATTATTCAAATGGTTTGTAATAATTAAACATGTTTATTCTTCCTACTGGGTATGTAATTTATTTATTTTTTCATTTGGTATGTAAATAAATAGGCTAGTTGCACTTCACTTTTACTAGAAAAATTGTATTTAGAATATGTTTTGTAAAAGAAGATGCAACAAGACTATCTTTCTCGGTTTTAACCGAAAGGAGAAGATGAAGGCCTAAAGGAGTTTGGTGCTGAAGTCAAAGCCTAAATGGATACCCAAATGGATTGGAAGAGTCACAACACAAGGTGGACACTTGAAGCATTTGGATGCGGGATCAAGTGGGAGTTCACCGGCACAAATGTTATGTGTCATTTTCACCCTTAGAAACGACTTTATTAACTCACTTGTTTCGGTCAACAAGTGATGTTAAGCTTAGATGGCTACGGTTATGGACTCATGTGATGCTTGTGTGGTTGTTTTATTATTGTATATATGGATATGCATGTTTGGATAAAATCAACAACAAGCATAAAATTGGTTCTTATAAAACATTAACATGGGTAATAAAAGGGTTTATTAAAATTTAATGTGTTCACAATAAAATTGGTTTTATTGAAAGAACCTTGAAAATTGTTTCACACTGGTACCACACATTTGAATGCATGCAAATGTTAGGTGCAAAATAGTTTTCAAAACTAGAATTAATGAAAACTAAAATCCCTTTTGAAACAAGTTTAACACCATCCTTTTACACAACACTCGAATCACTTAGGAACTATTTGTGGGATAAAGGTCACCTAACCACTCTTAGGGAACTTGTGTCTTTGAGGTGGGGTTAACATATTGTGGGATAAAGGTCACCTAACCACTTGTATTTGTAAACTAACACGTGTGTGTAAGTAGGACAACTTGAGTTGGAAACCATGTGAATAGGGTCACCAAAGCATGGTGTACAATGGTGTTGATGGGATTAAACATGCCAACTAAACATAAAGATGTTTAACCGATCCTATAAAACTAGAAGTTGCAAAGGGTTGCAATTGTCAAGTGTTGACTACCTTGTTAATTTAAATGATGGTATAAAGGTCACCTAACCATTATTTAAATGTAACGTTGGATTCTAGATTTTAATTATTAATTGTCAATGAGACGTGAAAGGGGTATTAATATTTAAAGTTTTATTTTTGGAAATACTAAAAATGAACTTTGTTTGTAGAAATGGCCGCCAACAACAACGCTCCCACTCCGACCGTCCATAACCTATCACTAAGAACTATATTAGAAAGGGATCGTCTAAACCATAATAATTTTATGGATTGGTTTCGTAACTTGAGAATCGTTCTCAAGCAAGAAAAGAAATCTTATGTACTAGACGATCCCATTCCTGACGAACCCGACGTTGATGATGTTGAGGCCTATAACGATTAGGTTAAGCACACTGAGGATTCTGTGCAGGTTTCTTGCCTCATGTTAAGAACTATGATTCCCGATCTCCAAAAATATTTAGAGCATCATGGGGCATACGACATGATTACCCAGTTGAAGGAAATGTTCCTTCAACAAGCAAGGGTAGAACGCTTCGAAACGGTTCGAGCGCTTCATGCATGTCGCATGGAAGAAACTCAATCGGTTTCATCTTATGTACTTAAGATGAAGAACCGCATTGATCTCCTTGAAAGGCTAAATTGTCCCGTCTCAAAAGAGTTGGCCACGGATTTGATCCTTAATGGCCTAACTAAAAGGTTTGAGACGTTCATCATGAATTATAACATGAACGGGTGGGACAAGAGCATTGGTGAGCTTCACGCAATGCTCAAAACGGGCGAGGCGGGGATGGGTAAAAGGGTTTTACCCGTCCTCATGATCAATGAGGGAGGCAACAGGAAAAGGCAACACCCTGATCCCAAGGCAAATGTTGCTAAAGGAAAGGGATACATCAAAGGAAAGGGTAAGGGAAAGGCAAGAACTGAACCTCCAAAACCAAAGCTTAAGAAGCCTACGATAACAGAGAACGATCCATGCTTTGAGTGTGGTGAGATAGGACATTAGAAGAGGAATTGTCCAACCTATCTCAAAGAGTTGAGAAACAAGAGGGATGCTGGGTAGACCTCAGGTACAACTTTCATGATTCATATTGAATTGAATGTTATTTCTTCAAACACATGGGTATTGGATACCAGATGTGGAACTCATATTTGCAATTTGTTGTAGGGGTTCAAAAGAAATAAGCATTTCAAGAAGGGAGACACAAGTCTCTACATGGGCAACGGAGCAAAAGTTGATGTTGAAGCCCAAGGAGACTATGTTTTGAAGCTTCCAAATGGTTTGGAAGTTGTCTTGAAAAACATCTTGTATGCTCCTAGTTTGACTAGGAACATAATTTATGTTTCCCTTTTAAAACAATATGGTTATGTATTAAAGTTTGTAAATAATGGTATTTGTGTTTTTATGGATGATGTATTTTATTTTGAGGCTATGCCTTATAATGGTATCTATGAATTGGTTCATGATAACTCATCTTTTAATAACTCGTTATACCAAACAAGCACTAAGAAACTTAAAATGGGTTTAAGTGATTTATATCTTTGGCATTGTCGTCTTGGGCATATAAACAAGAATCGGATTCAAACACTTCAAAAGAATGGTCTTTTGGAAACAAATGAAAATGGTTCATTTAATAAGTGTGAATCTTGTTTACAAGGAAAGATGACCAAGTTGCCCTTTAGTGGTACTAACGAAAGGGCAAAGGATTTATTAGGAATCATACATTCGGATGTATGTGGTCCTTTTAAGACAATGACAAGGAATGGTGAGAGATACTTCATTACCTTTATCGACGATTATAGTCGTTATGGTTATGTGTGCCTGTTGACACACAAACATGAAGCTTTTGAAATGTTCAAAATCTTTAAGAATGAAGTAGAAAATCAACTCAATAAAACAATCAAAGTTCTTCGTTCAGATAGAGGAGGTGAATACCTGAGTGATGCTTTTCAAGATCATCTTATGAGTTGTGGGATTGTCTCACAACTTACTCCACCCGGAACACCACAACATAATGGTGTATCTGAAAGGAGAAACCGAACCTTATTGGATGTGGTTCGATCTATGATGGCTAGAAGCTCACTACCTCTATCATTTTGGGGTTTCGCATTGCTCTCCGTGGCTCGTATTTTGAATATGTTCCCAACCAAGAAAGTGGATACGACACGTTTTGAATATGGCATGGAAGAGTTCCATCACTATCATATTTAAAGGTATGGGGTTGTGAAGCTTATGTGAAGCAGAACACCCAAAACAAGTTAGAAAGTCGATCCATTAAGTGTATATTTGTTGGATATCCCAAAGACTGTATGGGATATTACTTCTTTAATCCAATCGAGCAAAAGGTATTTATTGCTAGAAAGGCTGAGTTCTTGGAAACTAAGTTTCATATGGAAGAAACGACGTATAGAACAGTGTAAATTGATGAGGATCAAGAACCACAAGCCAATACACGTTTGGTTGAAATTAGTGATCAACAAGAGGTTGTTGATAATGATCAAATGGTTGATCAATACACACAAAACGTTCGCAGATCTGGTAGAATTAGCATTCCACCTGAAAGATATGGATTTTCATGAATGGATGCTATGTGGTTGACTCGGATGAACCAACTACATACCATGATGCAATGTCCAATTCGGATTGTGAAAAATGGCTAGAAGCCATGAATGTTGAGATGCAATCCATGTATGACAACCAAGTATGGGAATTGGTTGAACCACCTCTTAACTCCAAACTGGTTGGATGTAAGTGGGTTTTCAAGAAGAAAACCGATATGCATGGAAACTTGGATACTTATAAAGCAAGACTTGTAGCAAAGGGTTTCACTCAAACTCAAGGGGTTGATTATGATGAAACATTCTCGCCTGTGGCAATGCTAAAGTCAATTAGGATATTATTTGCCATAGCTGCATATTATGACTATGAGATTTGGCAAATGGATGTCAAAACTGCTTTCCTTAATGGACATCTCGAAGAGACTGTCTATATGGTTCAGCTTGATGGTTTTGTAGATCCAAAACATCCTAATAAAGTATGCAAGTTAAAGAAATCAATCTACGGATTGAAACAAGCATCTAGAAGTTGGAATCAATGTTTTGATGAAGAGATCAAGAAATTTGGATTCATCAAGAACGCTGATGAAGCTTGTGTGTATAAAAAGGCTAGCGGGAGCATTATCACATTCTAAATATTGTATGTTGATGACATACTACTATTTGGAAAAGATGTTCCAACCATGGAAGGTGTTAAAGCCTGGCTTGGAAGTTGCTTTCCATAAAAGATCTTGGTGAAGCCGCCTATATTTTGGGAATAAAGATCTATAGGGATAGATAAAGACGGTTGATAGGTTTAAACCAAAGTGCATACATTGATAAAATCTTGAAAAGGTTCAAGATGGAAAACTCTAAGAAAGGTATGGTACCTATTCAAAGAGGGATAATATTGAGTACATCTCAATGTCCGAACTCAAAGGATGAGCAAGAAAGAATGAAGGAAATCCCATATGCATCTGCTATAGGATCCATCATGTATGCAATGATATGCACTAGACCGGACGTGTCATGCGCATTAAGCATGACAAGTAGATATCAACAGAATCCAGGTAATAGCCATTGGATGGCTGTTAAAAGTATATTGAAATACCTTAGGAGGACTAAGGATATGTTTCTAATATATGGATCTGGTGAGGAGGAGCTCGTTGTAAAAGGTTACACGAATGCGAGCTTCCAGACTGATAGAGATAATTCTCGATCACAATCAGGGTATGTATTTATTATGAATGGAGGGGCAGTGTCCTGGAAGAGCTTGAAGCAGGATGTGGTAGCATTGTCCACTACAGAATCCGAATACATCACTGCTTCAATGGCAGCTCAAGAAGCTGCATGGTTAAAGAAATTTATTGCCGATCTAGGGGTAGTCTTTACCATTCAAGACCCCCTAGAGATCTTTTGTGATAACGAGGGTGCGATTGCTCAAATCATGGAACCCCGTGCATATCAAAAGACAAGGCACATTGAGTGGAGATTCAACTACATAAGGGATGAAGTTGAAAAGGGAAAGATATGTATTGGCAAAGTTCACACAGGTCAACATATTGCGGATCCACTCACGAAGTTCCTTGAAAGGGCAAAGCATGAGAGTCATACTTGTGCCTTAGGACTTCGATATTCTAGTGGTTGGATTTGATCTGTTTTGTATTTTAACTTTGGAACGAATGTAATACTAACTCTTTGTATAAATTATGACATTTTGAGTTATGTTCCATTTTAGCATGTTTACATCCATGAATATGTTTATTATTCTAAATGTCCGTAGTCGGTTATATTTGTGGGAACAAATATGAATGTAAGACTATTATGAACATGGATTGCTAGATATTCATAAGGTATGAATATAGAGCAAAAGGTTGCTACCAAGGTTCATGGATATTTGTAGGATAGAAATATTGGACTGACCCGCTCTCAAATGTTACTGCATGGAATTTTATAATTGATCATAAGTAAATTTGAGTAAAGGCCAATATCATAGTGTCCTCTGACCTGAGATACATATTGGGTTTTGATATTCACCAAATATTATACCTTGATCTAGTTCTTCACTGTTCTGAAATAATGGACAATACACAAGGCTATGTTCAGGTGTGATACAAGGTGATTGTGATAAACGTATGTAGTTAAGATGGGATTTGTTCCTCTTATTTGTTGAGAGTATGATGTCTAAAGCCTGATAAAGTTAAATCAATAGGGAATGATCATTCTATGTCCCTAGATTAAACATGACATCTGAAACAAAAGGATATATGATTGGATTCACCTAAATCAGTTCAAGTAAGGGACTTGAAAGGAATGATGTTATTGAATGGCACTTAGTCATGCATATTAGGGGTAGTAAACCGTTGTTAGGTGGTATTTGCTACTTGCATCAATTCTCTATGTATCTTGTGCAAGTGGGAGATTGATGGAAATGATCTGCCCAAAATACATATTGAATTGATGTGTCTAGTATGTCATGATCCAAGTCGGGTCATACCCAATAACGAGCTAGACAAACACCAAAGATATTTGTTTTATGATATGATCATATAAATAAATATTAGCACTTAGAATATTTGGAAATTGGGTTTCCAAACATTTACACTTATGTTGTATATAAATTATATGGCTAATTTATTTCAAAGAGAGATGATGTTTACTCATCCGCATTCGTTTAACACAGCCGCATTTGATGTGGTTGAACAAATGCCGATGATGTTTACTCATCCGCATTTACAAATGTGGGTGAACAAACCCTGTCCACATTTGTTTTGGAACAAATACGGATGAGCATTTCTGGAAATGCTGATGGAAACAACATCCGTATTAGCTAATGCGGATGACCATTTACAAATATGGGAGAACAACTTCATCCGCATTAACTAATGCGGATGTTTTTTGAGAAATGCAGATGGGTTAAAAGGCTGGGACCCACCCATGTTTCTCTCTCCTAAACTTTATGTTTCCAAGGACATGCAATATAAGATAGCTTGCAGATCTCTCTAAACTCATGACTGGAGAACACGAAAAGTGTAAGAACCCTTTTTTTTCTCTCGATCGGTCTAGAGAAATATAAAAGGGAGTTGTATAAGTGAAAATCCTAGCAACCGGTGTTCTTGTTGCTGGCTCGTTGGTAGACCAGCTTGAGGCTTCTTGCTTTAGGAGCTGCCATCCTCGTTCACCTCCTGCCGACCTCATTGTTGAAGGTAGTTCTTCGTACCTTCTATGGTTGTTTGTAAGCATGATTTCATATATCGATCCATACGGGTTTTGACTGATTTTATATAAAAATGTTTTATATATAAATTAGCTCACTGAAACAAGTTTGAAATTATTTATATATTTCGCTGCGTTCTTATATTTTATAAGGATAAAATAGATCTGTTTAACTTGTGAAAACCCAACACATAGGAGTAGGGCTGCTGCCTGATATAGGCACGTGGCACTCTGGTAGGTCATCATATCTTGTCTATACCTGAGTTTCTTGTTCAACTACCATAGTCTCTACTTCAGGACTTTCTTGAACTGGAGAGAGGACAAGGGCTTTATACAATCTTTTTCTCTTCCTCTCTTCTTTGATTTTGAGGAGAAATTCTACAGCCTCAACCACCTTCCTCTCTTTTGACACTTCAGTGTCAGTCAGTTCATTTAACTCATCCAAGGGAAGAGAGATTATTTCATACATGTTATAGTTTCTAGACCCCAGATAATTCAATCTGGCTACCCTTAACTCATCTTCCTGAGTGTTTGGCCTACAGGCAGCCTGATTGCAACTTGCATGAAGCTGGGGTCTCTCTTGTTCTCTCTCCACTTGCATTTCTCTTCCTCTCCTTCTTTTCCTCCTCAATCTCCTCAGCGGTCTGCTTTAATATCCAGTTGATTAATAGTTTTCCCTCCTAGCCTCTATCTATATAGTTTTGATCTTCTCTTGAACTCTTCAAGCACCCTCAGCTGGATTCTCTTAGCCAACCTATCAGCTTGCCTGTTATGACTTGGGTTGGCAAGTGGCAGGTCAACCAGATGAAAACTCTCATAGTATCTCAGGGTCTGAAAATTAAACACTTATTGTTGACCCTTAAATCTAGAGAGTCCCAGGGCTCTTCTATTATTTTCATACCTCCATCCTACTATTGGTTTGTTACCAGGATAGGATGGGGTAGACATAGCCCTTGGTATTCCTTCCTTAAATAAGCTTTAAATTAAGGCATCCATATTGATATGGGCCTGAGAAGGTTGTTGAGTATGGAGAACTGCAAGTGAGGATGGTGAGGCCTTAATGTCCATATTCTGGGCAGAACTCCCAGGTTCTATGATTGTAGTTAAGACTTTCTCCCCCTGTTTGGTAGCATCACCCACTTGCATAGGTGAGCTAAGGTTAGGTCCACCACATCCATAGGTTCTTATGGACCTGGTTGAGTATGCCTGGCAGGCTTCTCAGCTAGCTTGCCCTTAAGATCAGTGATCTCAAGTTGCTGAGTAAGGTAGCCACCTCAGATTTCAGGTGACTAACCTTAGAAACCAAGTAGGTGCTTATTTTTGACAGTGTTTGCCCTTTTAGTTATAGACTCCCCTCATCTTCATTAGAAGAATCATGGGGGGATGAGAGAACATAACCGAAGTCATCTCCCCCACCATAAGATATTGGTTCTTGGGCTCTGGATTTCCCCTGCTCCATGGTAGATTCATGAGAAGTGTCAAGGGGCTAGGTTGCCATGGTTGAGGTCTTAATCATGTAATCACTTTCTAAAGTGAGAGCCTCTTCCATATGGACATCCTAAACATGTTTAGGAAAGTCCACCTCAGTTGTGGGTGGATGGTGTGGGCTAGATATAGGAGTTTCAATAGCACTCATCTCTCCTTTAGAAGGGGAGAAGAAGAGAGACTCATGGTACTAAATGAATCCCATATCCTCATCATCATAGAATTGGAGGTCAGGGATTGGTTGATTTAGGTCCAAAGCCTAGGGATGGTAACTGTCCCCTGAAGGTAGTGCACCTGAGTTTTGAGACTCAGAGTGAAGGCTTGTAGCTTAGGTAATGAGCTTATCTTGCTGCGCGTGAGGAAACTCGGCACTGATCACTGAAAAAATGGGAGTGGTTTGCTCCTCAGGGTAATAGGAGCTCTTGGTTCCACTTCCTCCTACATGGGTGAGTGTATAGGGGCATGCTCAAGCTGAGTAGACTGAGCAGGGGTTCGCTTGGATTTTCTATAGTTGGTGATGATTATTTGAGGCCGTTGCGGTTGTGAAGATAAAGAAGGTGTGGGTTCAACATTGGATGGTTCTACCAAGTTGTCACCTTGAGCAGGGAGCTCTAACATTTTTCGGACTAGGGCTATTTCTACCCCTGAGAAACCAACAATAGTTCTTCTCATGATTTTGAAGATGCCAGGCTTGATCTGTCCCAATTTAAGAGTGTTACCTGTTCCTGTTGGGTGTCGAATCCAGCAAATAAATAATAAAGAAATGTGAACCTACCGTGCACACACTAAGAATAGTATGAGCGGAAGTAGGTTCGTGTCCTCAGGGATACGTGTCAATTATTTTATACCAAAAACATTTTAGTATAATTACTTTGATTGATTATGAGTTAAGGAAGGTGGGGGTTTTAATTAAAAACTAAACTAGAAGTAAATTGCAAAAAGCAGTAAAAATTCCAGCAAGCTGACACGGCCGTGTCAAAACTGTAAAGAAAATTCCACGTGGCCTTGTTAAGGTTCTACCAGAAAAACGTAAATTGACATTTATTGTATTTTTTTAATTGTGAAAAACAATTACTAAAAACATTAATTACATTGTGAAGTAAATTCAAATATAAAAACTAATCCTAACACTAAGGTAATTTCTTGATTCGATTCGGCTTACGATCATTAATGACTACGATGCAATGACTATTTTTAAGTTAATGATTTGTATCAATAATAGACATCACACCATTCGGATATCCACTCTATCTAGTGTCTAATCAATAGCCGTTCGTTGATTAGAGCCAACCCACTACTCTAAGGTCACACCGTTCGGATCTTAGCTTGCGGGTTGCAACGATAGAAGTATCAATTATAATGAAACACACACGCCGTTCAGTATGCTTAATTAGATTGTGTGATTCTATAACGAGAATGAATTCATAGACAAACTCAAACCGTTAATTGTTCCTTATATCAAAAATCAAAACTTGATTAGGGTTTTAAATCTTGAAGAACCTTATTAGAAAAATTAATAAAGTGGCCAATTTTATTAACAATCTAATATATACCGGATTAGATCCGGGTTTAAGATCAAGAACCAAGCAAACAAGCCATTAAAACAAAAACATCTCATAAATGCTTCATATAATATCAAACCAAATCAGAGAAATTAAACGTTAATGGTGAAACTAAAAGTTCCCTAGCCGGACATGACGGCTAGATTAATGTCAAAACCAATAAGAAAACTTACAAAATAAAACCAAAATAATTGAAATGATTTCTCAATAATGAAAAATCATTCAGATTCAAACTTGTCCTCTTCCTTGATGACCCCTAAGTGCTCCACAAAAGTTCCTCCAGATTCTTCCCTCGTCGATTCTCTCAAGCCCAAAAGATGCTTCTTTTCCTTTTTCTCTGCCCCTTTTATCGACCAAGGTGTCCCCTTTTGTGTCTCCAAAATTCTATATATAATTAATTCTTTGATTCTTGAGATCCTTTTTTTGGTGTTTTATCTTTTACTTAAATTAAACCAAGATTCCTTAAAAATAGGAAAGTTCCTGCAATCTTTGAAATTCAAGATTTCTTCAATGTCATTTCCAAAGTTTTCACAAGCCATAATATTTTCTCCTGATCTCATAAATCTACAAAAACAACCAAAACACACGAAAGTAGATTCTATCCCAAAATGATTTGCCATAATATTTTCTCCCGTTATTTTATACACAAGAGCAAGTGGTCAAGTTTTCACCACGCGAGATCACAAATGATTTGCCATTCTTACTGCTTATTTATCATATAACTATTGTTTTTCATTTTTTTTTGTTTTAATCAGATGGACTCGGCTCTCAACCTATTTTTGCTAGGTTTCGGTCTCCTTATGTGATCAGATCAGCATTAGGCACACATGGACATTAAGCGTGTTTATAATTGTAAACCCAAGAACAAAGGGCACTAGCATAACAGGATACACTTGTCTTTTTATTATTATCAACCTTCTTGCCATGCAACCTATGATTAACATAATAACAGGTAATATCATTTTTCATATTGTTCTCAAGATCTTTCCCGGGACTATGAAGGCTTGCCCCCCCCCCTGTTTTTTTGGGGAACTAATGTAATGCAAACCTAATTTTACCATGACTATGATGCAAACCTAAATGCAATATGTAATTGAATGTTGAGTAAGATAAAAATAAATTAAAATTACCTCTCCCCAAAATTTTAATTAAGCGTCATCCTCGAGGCTTGGACTAGAGTGTGGAAAGGGATTTACTAAGGTGGTGGATGTGGTGGACGAGCAGGGTGTGAAGGTGGGGAGGAAGATGGGGTCGAAGGTGAGGAAGAGGGCTAGGGCTTCTAATTGTTATATTTGCTTAAATTAAATTTCCCCTTCCCTTTTTCCTAAGTTAAACAGAAGCCCAATATGGCCGTTTCGATTTTGTTAAGTGGTTTTAACATGGCCATTTCAACATTCTGGAATATTAAGTGATACATACGCGGTCGTGTTAGTTTTTATGGAGGTTTTTAATGCGGCCGTTTTGACTTGCTGTTTGTCACCTGAATTTCATTTTTTTTAAAAAAAAGATGGAAATAGAAAACAAACGAAATACGGGTTGCCTCCTACGTAGCGCCTCTCTTTAACGTCTTTGGCTAGGTATAGACCTTATTAATGCTCGTAATTCGGATTCTCCAATTCCATCAAATCATCTTTTTCTTTTTGGAACCCTTCATAAAACAATTTCAATCGATGACCGTTCACTTTAAATGTTTTTCCTATTTTTTCACTTGTAATTTCCACTGCGCCATGAGGAAAAACATTAGTAATCACAAACGGTCAGACCCAGCGGAACCGTAATTTTCCGGGAACTAACTTGAGTTTTGATGAGAATAACAAAACCTTTTGACCTATGCTGAAAGATTTTCGTGTGTTTACCTTATCATGAAATGCTTTGGTTTTATCTTTGTAAATTCGAGAGTAACCAAAAGCATCGTTACAGATTTCTTCCAACTCTTAATTTGTAGTTTACGATAAACCCCGACTTCATCAATCTTCATGTTGAATTTCTTAATGACCCAAAAAGCCTTGTGCTCTAATTCAACCAGAAGATGACAAGCTTTTCCATATACGAGACGAAAAGGTGTCATGCCTATGGGTGTTTTGTAGGCGGTGCGATATGCCCACAATGCGTCATCCAAACGCAAGCACCAATCTTTACGATTTGGGTTTACCGTCTTTTCAAGTATCGACTTTATATCCCTATTAGAAATCTCAGCTTGGCCATTCGTTTGTGGATAGTAAGCCGTTGACACACGATGTGTAACGCCATATTTCTTGAATGGTGCTTCGATCATCTTGTTACAAAAGTGTGATCCTCTATCGCTTATGAATGCCCTTGGCACGCCAAACCTGCTTAAGATATTAGCTTTCACAAAATCTAAAACAACTTTAGCATCGTTAGTCCTTGTGGCCTTTTCCTCTACCCATTTAGAGACGTAATCCACGGCTAACAATATATAAACATTACCAAACGATAGTGGTAAGGGACCCATAAAATCAATGCCCCATACATCAAAGATTTCACATACGTGAATGGGTGTGAGGGGCATTTGATCTTTAGCCTTTAGATTACCTATTTTCTGGCATCGTTCACAAGATTTGTAAAACTTGTATGAATCAAGAAATATGCTTGGCCAATAAAAACCTAAATCGAGTACCTTGTGTGCTGTCCGTTTTGGTCCAAAATGCCCGCCACAAACTTGTGAGTGACAAAATTCTAGAATAGAAGGTACCTCACTCATGTCGACGCATCTTCTTATAACTTGATCGGTGCAATACTTCCAAAGGTTGGTTCATCCCAAACATATCTTCTTGCTTCCCTTTTATCTTATCTTTTTGAGCGCGGGAAAGATCAAAGGGATAAGTATTTACCACTTTGTAGTTTACGATATCGGCATACCAAGGGGTGCTACTTTGAGTAGCAAATAGATGTTCATCTGGGAATGAATCATTTAAGGGCATTGGTTCCTCATTGTTTATGATCCTGCTTAGGTGATCTGCCATAAGATTTTCCTTTCCTTTTTTGTCTCTGATTTCCAAGTCGAATTCTTGAAGTACGAGGACCCATCTGATAAGTCTCGGCTTGGCATCCTTTTTAGTCATGAGGTACCTCAAAGCTGCATGATTAGAATACACAATTACTTTAGTACCCAATAAATATTGTTTAAATTTCTTTAAAGCAAAAACAATAGCTAAAAGCTCCTTCTCTATGGTTGAGTAATTTCTTTGAGCATGGTCTAAGGTTCTTGAAGCATAGTAGATCACATGTGGCACTCAATCTTTCCTTTGACCCAATACCGCTCCTATCGCATGATTGCTTGCATCACACATGATCTCGAACGGTAAACTCCAATCTGATAGTTGGATTATTGGTGCACTAACCAATGAAGTCTTCAAGGTATCAAAAGCTTGCATGCATGCTTCAAAAAACACAAATTCTACATCTTTTTGTAGAAGCTCAAACATTGGTCTTGTTATCTTGGAAAAATCATTGATAAATCTTTGGTAAAATCCTACATGACCAAGAAAAGAACGCACTTTGGGCACACTATTAGGATAAGGTAAAGATTTAATAACATTGATTTTAGCTTTATCAACCTCTAAACCTTTTAAAGAAACAACATGACCTAAAATAAGACCTTGATCAACCATGAAATGACATTTCTCATAATTTAACACAAGATTGGTCTCAATGCATCTTTTTAAAATCTTAGTCAAGTTTTCCAAACATTCATTAAAATAATTTCCATACACGGTGAAATCATCCATGAAAACTTCAATTATTTCTTCAACATAATCAGAAAATATACTTAGCATGCACCTTTGGAACGTGGCGGGTGCATTGCAAATCCCAAGGGCATCCGCCGACACGCAAACGTGCCGAAAGGACATGTAAACGTTGTTTTCTCTTGGTCCTCCGGTGCAACAGGAATTTGATGATACCAGAATATCCATCTAAGCAACAATAATAAGACTTACCTGCTAATCTTTCCTGCATTTGATCTATAAATGGTAACGGGAAGTGGTCCTTATGAGTAGAGGCATTTAGCCTTCTATAGTCAATACACATCCTCCACCCATTTTGGACACGAGTGGGGATCAATTCACCTTGTTCATTTTTAGTCACGGTTATACCTGTTTTCTTAGGCACAACTTGCACGGGGCTTACCCACTTGCTATCAGAAATGGGGTAGATCATGCCCGCATTTAACAACTTTAGAATCTCTTTCTTCACAACCTCCATCATTGGAGGATTCAATCTTCTTTATGCTTCTCTTGTTGGCTTGTAATCTTCCTCCATGAGGATTTTGTGCATACAAAGTGATGGGTTGAAACCTTTTATGTCAGCTATGGTCCACCCAATTGCTTCCTTGTATTGCTTGAGTGTGTTGACCAGCTCCTTTTCTTCCTCACTTGTCAGCTTATTAGATATGATCACTGGCAAAGTTTCTTGCTCTCCAAGGTATACATGCTTTAGATGATTAGGGAGGGTTTTCAATTCTAGCTCGGGTGTCTACAAAATAGATGGAAGAAGCTTTTGGTTAGTAATTGGAAGCTGCATTTTTTATGATTCATACCTTTCTTTCTTTTGTTCCTCCATAAATGTTACTACTTCCATCAACTCCTCCCCAAGCTTGAACTTTTTATTAAGCTCTTTTGCTGTTAATTCATCAATGCTTCTATTTAACACCAATGCTAGAACATCATGGTTAGATAACTCAAAACAATCATGAGTCAAAGGTTCAATAACTTCTAACCAATTCAAAGAAGAAACATCACTTGGATATTGAATAACATCATATATATTAAAATGGATAACCTCACCATCAAATTCCATTGAAAGAGTGCCACTATAAACATCAATTTTTGTTTTTGTAGTTTTTCAAAAATGGTCTTCCTTACTAAATGGAACTTGAATTTGAGGTATCATCATCTTCCATGTCTAAAACTTAAAAGTCAGGTGGAAATACCAATTCATTCACTTTGACTAATACATCCTCTAATACACCTTTTGGGTGTACTATGGAACGATCGACCAATTGAATGACTACCCCGGTCCTCTTTAACTATCCTATATTAAGTGTTTTGAAAATAGAGTATGGTAGGACGTTAATGGAGGCTCCAAGGTCGAGCATGGCTTGAGGTATGATAAGATTCCCTAATTTGCAAGGAACCGTAAAGACACCCGGATCCTTACACTTTGGTGGTAATCTTTTTTGTAAAACTACAGTAATATTTTTACCTACCTTGACTGTTTCATTATCTTTTAGCTTTTTCTTTGATGTACAAAGTTCTTTTAAAAATTTAGCATATCTAGGAACTTGTTTTATAGCCTCAAGTAATGGTATGTTTACCTCTACCTTACGGAATGTCTCCGTAATTTCTTGTTCTTCCCTTTGCTTTTGTGTACTTTTAGTCTTAAGGGCAACGGAGGTGGAGGAGTATACTTTTCCTTAACTACATGGGGTTTTGGTATGTCCTTCTTTTCCATGTCATCTTCTCAACCACAATCTCTTCTTCCTCCTCTTGTATTTCTGGACCATCATAGCTCTTCCCACTCCTCAAGGTAATTGAACAAGCATTATGCTTAGGATTTGTTTTGGTTTATGTGGGTAGCTTACCATGGGACTCTATCTTTCTTACCGAGTTGGCCAATTGAGTTATTTGTGGCTCCAAGTTCTTGATGCTAGCCTTTGTTTCCTGTTGTAATGCTTTCATCTCTTGTTGGAACGTGTGTGTGTTAGTTGCTAAACTCTTGGCAATATCTTCCAAGGACATCCCCGAGCTCCATGTGCGTTGTTGTTGTCGATGCTGAAAGTTTTGTTGATTGTTTTGCATCTGAATTGGAGGTCTTTGATGGAATGGTTGGGGTCTTTGTGGATAACCAAAATTGGGTGCTTGTCCCCAATTTTGATTATTTATGGGTTGTTCATAAGGTCTTGAATTCTGTCCTGGATAACCTCCTATTGCTTGTTCATCTTTAACATCTTCTTGAAGTGTGGGACACATATTAGTGGGGTGTCCAAATTGTAAGCATATTCCACACGCTCAAGGTTTTGGTTCAGCTTCCTTATCTTTTGTAAGTTGCATTACCGCTTTAGTTAATTCAGCAAGTTGAATTTCAAGGTGAGGGGTATTTACTTCTTTGACCGCCCGTGATAGATCATCATATCATCCATCCTCTTGTGAGGAATGTTTGGTATCTTTAGCTATAGAAGTTATCAAGGCTCTGATTTGAGTCGGTGTTTTATCAAGTAGAGCTCCCCCATTAGAGGCATTTATCAAACGTCTTTCTAGTGGTGCTAATCCTTCGCAGAAGTATTAAAGTAGCTGATGTTCAGAGATGCCATGTTGTGGGCATCGAGCACATAGCTTCTTGAATCTTTCCCAGTAGGTACGCAAAGCTTCTTTTTTTGTTTGTTTAATACCAATGATCTCCTTGTGTAGAATAGAGGATTTGACTTTCGGGAAGTACTTGTCTAATAACAGTTTTGCAAAATCATTCCATGTGTTTACTAACCCTGGTGGTAGGTAATATAACCATTATTTAGCCGAATCTTGCATAGAGAAGGGAATGCCCTAAGCTTGATTTGGTCTTCAGTGACATTGTGTGGCTTCATTTCGGAACACACAACATGAAATTCCTTGAGAAATTTGTGAGGGTCTACATTCTCAAGGCCTCAAAAGAGTGGTAACAAGAGGATGAGGTTGGATTTTAACTCAAACTTCACCATAACAAGGTAGTTTATACAGAAAGGTTATTGGGTAACATCATGGCTTGCCCACTACCTAAGGGTTCATTCGGCTCCAGCTCCCATTGTTGGTTGGGGTGAGAGTGGTTCTTGATGGGTAGGTGATTGTAGTGGAGTGGTGGTTGTTTGTGAGGGTTGTGATGATTTGGTTTCAGATTCAGATTCGCTTGACAAGGGTGTGTCTTGCCAAATGTCTGTGACTGGAGGTGAAGTAATAGATGTTGAGAAACTTGCAAGCTTCTTTCGGAGCTTCGCTTGTTTCCTTAACGTCTTTGCGGTTTTCTCTATCTCCTAGTCAATCTTGAGTGGTGTACCTGTATGAAGAGATCTTGGCACAAAACAATTATAATCGCCGTATCTCTGACAACGGCGCCAATTATTTTGGGTGTCGAATCCAGCAAATAAATAATAAAGAAATGTGAACCTACCGTGCACACACTAAGAATAGTATGGGCGAAAGGGTTCGTGTCCTCAGATATACGTGTGAATTATTTTATACCAAAAATATTTTAGTGCAATTACTTTGATTGATTATGGGTTAAGGAAGGTAGGGATTTTAATTAAAAACTAAAATAGAAGTAAATTGCAAAAAGTAGTAAAAATTCTAGCAAGCTGACATGGCCGTGTCAAAACTGTCAAGGAAATTCCACGCGGCCTTTTTAAGGTTCTGCCAGAAAAATGTAAATTGACATTTTTTGTATTTTTTTAATTGTGAAAAATAATTACTAAAAACATTAATTAAATTGTGAAGTAAATTCAAAAATGAAAACTAATTCCAACACTAAGGTAATTTCTTGATTTGATTCCGCATAAGATCATTAACGATTACGGTGTAATGACTATTTTTAAGTTAATGATTTGTATCGATACTAGACATCACGTTGTTCGGATATCCACTCTATCTAATGTCTAATCAATCGCCGTTCGTTGAGTAGATCCAACCCACTGCTCTAAGCTCACACCATTCGGATCTTAGCGTGCGGGTTGCAACGATAGAAGTATCAATTATAATTAAACACACACGCCGTTCAGTATGCTTATCTAAATTGTGTGGTTCTATAACGAGAATGAATTCATAGACAAACTCAAACTGTTAATTGTTCCTTATATCAAAAATCAAAACTTGATTAGGGTTTTAAATCTTGAAGAACCATATTAGAAAAATTAATAAAGTGGCCAATTTATTAACAATCTAATATACACCGGATTAGATCTGGGTTTAAGATCAAGAATCAAACAAACAAACCATTAAAACACAAAAAACTCATAAACGCTTCATATAAGTTCAAACCAAATCACGGAAATTAAACCTTAATGTTGAAACTAAAAGTGCCCTAGCCGGACATGACGGCTAGATTAATGTCAAAACCAATAAGAAAACTTACAAAATAAAACCAAAATAATTGAAATGATTTCTCAATAATGAAAAATCATTCAGATTCCAACTTGTCCACTTCCTTGATGACCCCTAAGTGCTCCAAAAAAGTTCCTCCAGATTCTTCCCTCGTCGATTCTCCCTAGCCCAAAAGATGCTCCTTTTTCTTTTTCTCTGCCTTTTATCGACCAAGGTGTCCCCCTTTTGAGTCTCCAAGATCCTCTATATAATTAATTCTTTGATTCTTAAGATCCTTTTTTTGGTGTTTTATCTTTTACTTAAATTAAACCAAGATTCCTAAAAAATAGGAAAGTTCCTGCAATCTTTAAAATTCAAGATTTCTTCAATGCCATTTCCAAAGTTTCCACAAGCCATAATATTTTCTCCTGATCTCATAAATCTACAAAAACAACCAAAACACACCAAAGTAGATTCTATCCCACCAAAAAAGAATTGTATAAAATAATGGAAAATGCATGCAATGAATGGGGAATATTTACCAAAATATACTCAAAAGTTATAATAATTAACGCATAAAAATATAACTAACTGTTCCCCTCCACTGTGAGCCCAGTTCACAGTTGAGAATATGTTGGACATGTCTAGGAAACATGAAATACTATAAGAAGTCTAAGTTAGCAAGCAAGTTTGTGTAAACAAACTAAGTGTACTTGAACTTGACCCCCTGGACCATCACATGGAATATATTAGATAAATCCTCTAGAATTTGATCCCAACCTCTTTGTTTGTTTGATAAAGAATAGATTATATCATGGAGGAGGTACTTCTATTGGTAAGAGACCTTACCCTTCTTGAAGGTCCTAACTGAGTAGTCTCCTTCATAGCCCATCTACCTAAATGATCCATTGACAGCTTCTTTAGGGAAAAAGAGTTCGGCTTCTTAATCATGCAGCCTTAGATGAGTGTTGATGGTGGCTGGTGTGATAAAAAAACACTCTTCCCCTGCACCTTTGTAGACAGTGCCTTCTCACCATCCAAGATAACCTCTTGGTAGGTCCTCTAAAACTCTAGCAATTGTTCTTCACATAGTGGAGGGTCTATTATGAGTGCGGTGAGTTATGATGATTGAGATAGAAAGCAGCAAACGTCTGAGAAACCAGGATCTTTCTCAGATGACAACAGAGCAACCTACTTGTGTTGCCTATGTAGGTGCATGGAGAAATCTGGCTGGTTTTAGGGTTTAGGGTTGGCCATTTGAGGAAGCTTTAGCAAGAAGAAAGTGAAGAACAATAAGGGTTTATGGGTGAATTTAGGGTTAGAAGTTTGCAGATGAAGAGGAAGAAGAAAGAGGGGGAGCCTTTGTAAGGCTCTATATACACATGGATGTGAGACAAAGTTAATGCTAAAGGATGAACTTTGAAATCTAAATATCGGTCCCACCTCTGAAGAGGTGCCCAAAAGGTAGTTATCTTGGAAGTAGAAAATCTTTCGAAGGTAATTTGTCTTTGAAAGTTTTGAGAAAGCTTCGAAAGCCAATTTGACATAGGAAGATATTCCTTAGTTTGACAAGAATTGATTCAGAAGAAAAAGTACTTAGAGACCTAATAATAGCCCTGTAAAGATGTTCATCAGCACACTCCCCCTCAAGATTAGGTCCTGGGGAGTGGTTTCTTGCTATAGGAGTCTTAGCAACCTTGCACTCAGTCAGATGAAATTTGGTTAGTTTGTCATGCACATATTTGACTGATTTATGAAGATGCCATTATCAACCTGCTACACTTTAACTCCTAGAAAGAAAATGAGTTCCCACATGGCACTCATTTCAAATCTATTCTTCATCAGCTTCTCAAACTCTTCGCAGAGCTTTTGATTAGTTGACCCAAAAATGATGTCATCTACATAAACTTGAACCAGCATCAAGTCATTCCCTATTCCTTTGATAAAGAATATGCTGTTAATAGTACCTCTCATGTATCCATGTTGGACTAGGTAATGTGACAGTGTCTCATACCACTTCTTTGGAGCTTGATGCGGCCTATAAAGAGCTTTGTCAAGCTTGCAGATATAATCAAGATGATCTGGGTCTACAAAGCCATATGGTTGCTTGACATACACTTCCTCATCTATCATTCCAAATAAAAATGCACACTTGACATCAAGTTGGTAGATCTTGAAATCCTTGGATGTAGCAAAAGCAAGAAATATCCTAACAGCTTCAAGTCTTGCCACAGGAGCAAAAACATCTGTGTAGTTAATCCTTTCTTCTTAAGTATACCCTTAAACAACTAATCTTGCCTTGTTCTTGATGACAAGTCCTCTATCATCCTTCTTGTTCCTAAAAACCCACTTGGTACCTATTGGTGTCTTCCCATAAGGAAGAGGACATAGGTTCAAACCTTTTGTCTTTTGAATTAAAGTAGCTCCTCTTGTATTGCTTCAACCTAGCTTCCATCTTTCAAAGTCTCATCAACTTTCTTTGGCTTAATCTGGGACAAGAAGGAACAGTACAGAGAAGCATTTTTATCATGGGTTTGTCCCCTTGTTCTTACCCTAGTCTTAATATCTCTAATGATGTTTATGGTGGGATAGGACTTGTGAATTCTTAATTGAGGAGTCATAGCAAGTTGATTTGATTGATCTAAATTATTGAAGTTTAGATCTGGTGATTGAGTATCATCCACCACATTAGCATACTTATCAAGTGTAACATGATCCAGAGAGTGTGTGACATCATTAATGTTGTCTTAAGTGGAGAGGTTGTTAGCATCATGAAATTCTTGATCATTTTCACTATCTCTATCTCCACTTACATTAGAAACCCCTTCATTTGATTTTTATGCCTCATTGCTGGAATTGGTAGGCAGCTCAGATGTATCAGTTGAAGAGTTTGTCATGATTGTGCTGATAGGATTTCCACTTGTAGGATTTGTTACCACTAGAGCTGAAGGGATTCTATTATTTTGTCTTCTCAGCTCAAATCTTGGATCATCTTCTGATGATGTGTTACCTATATATCCTGAAACATCTTCACAAGATTTGTTTAAACCATTAGTAACTAAATCTAGACCAAATAGCCAATCAGGACCAGAACCTTTCACATTGGGAGTGTGCTCACTGAAGGTCACATTGGCTGACTCCTCAACTACTCTAGTTTTGAGATTGCATACTCTATAAGCCTTAGCTTGAGAAGAGTATCCAATGAAGTGTCTATCATCTGAGTTCTCAACAAATTTGGCTATATGATCTTTGGTGTTCAAGATGGTGCATGGACATCCAAATGACATGAGAAAACCAATAAAATGTCTCTTTTTGTGCCACAGTTCATAAGAAGTCTTCCCATGAGTTTTGACTACTAAAACTTTGTTTTGCATATAGCAGATAGTGTTGACTACCTCTGCCCAGAAGGTGATGGGCAGTTTAGAGTCAGAGAGTATGGTTCTTGCAGCCTCAATAAGTTTTTATTTATTCTCTCAGTAACACCATTCTGTTAAGGAGTTCTTGGAGCACTATATAATCTTGTAATACCCTTTTCATCACAAAATGTATCAAGGATTTAGTTCTTGAATTCAATTCTTTGATCACATCTTATGATCTTGACCTTGTGATCACATTGATTCTCAATTATGAGAATGAAGTTCTTCAAGATTTCAGGAGTCTCATCCTTACTTCTAAGAAAGAAGACCCAAGTATACCTTGTGAAGTCATCTGTGATCACAAGGCAATATAAAGTTCTTCCTAGACTCATTACACCGGTGGGGACAAAGAGATCCATATGTAACATATGTAATAAGTGTAGGGGAGTAGTGATGGAGTTCTTTTCCTTTGGCTTATGAGATACATTGTGTTGCTTTCCTTTTAGACATGCAACATAATGGTCATCACTTGTAAGCTCTTTCTTTGGCATTCTAGTTACCAAATCATCTTTAATTAATTTATTCATGTTCTTAAAGTTTACATGGCACATTCTTTTATGCCAGAGGAAAGACTCATCACTATTGGCTTTAGATAGAAAGCAGGAAACTTCTCTTGATAGGGTGGTTTTCTACAAATCCATCTTGTACATGTTCCCTTTCCTTGGGGCTCTAAGCAGGATATGCTTTTGAGGAATGACCAACCCAGGCTTAAGAACAATGCACTCATGCTTAGTGAAAAGCATGTTATGTCTCTGGTCACAAAATTGAGATACACTCAAGAGATTGTATCCAAGATCTTTGATAAAGTTTACCTTCTCAATGTTGAGCTTAGCATTTGTGACCTTACCCCTTCCTGTGATGTAACCACCTGATTCTCCACCAAATACAACTGGCCCTTCATCAATTTTCTCAAAGTTCTGAAGCAAAGAGCCATTGCCTGTCATGTGCCTTGAACAACCACTATCAATGATCCATACATATCTTTTGGTCTTCAGATGTTCCTGCATGTGAAAAAGAGATAGTTAGTTACATTTGGAAACCCAAGCCTTGCTGGTCTTGGGCTCATCAACATGAACTGAATATAGTTCAACAGTTATTATTCCTATATGCAAGCTTTGAGGATCCTTGACTGTTGTTTATGAAGAAACTTTAGTCATACGGCCTTCCTTCATCTTCCACACCATCTTTGGAAGATTAGGCTTGGCCTTCAAAACTTTAGAAGTTTTGATGACTTCGGAAGTTTTGGAGATTAAACCTTTGGAAGCTTTTGCAACCACTGCAGCAGACTTCCTTTCTTCTGAGACCAAATTTGCTTCTGAAGACAATTTTCCACCTATCTTCTACTTGTTCATCTTGGAGCTTTCGAAGGAAAGTGATTTTCCTTTTGAAGCTATTTTCTTCTTACTCTCAGAAGTGTTCTTCTTGTTCATGTGTATGGTACTCTTAGGATTGTAGATACAACCCTAGCAAAGTGAGTAGTATCACCACACATGATGCATTCAATAAGCATATGTCTGAGGGTCTTCTTCTGAGAAGAAGGTTGAGCTTGATCTCGTTCCACTTCCTTCTTCATCTTCATAGATGAGGCAGCAAGCTTCTAAGGGTGAAGCTTGCTCTTGGAACTAGATAGTTTAGGCTGTGCAACAGTGGTGCACATTTATTCAACCTTCTTCTCTTGACCAGGATGGTTTGAACTTGAACTAGGAATCCTGGTACTAGAGTCCTTAGTTGAGTTTTCAGTCTTCACCACTTCAAACCCAGCAGAGATAAAGATTTGTTTTTGCTTGGGATTGAAAGTGGGCTTGATCTCTTGGGATTTCTTTGATTTTCTTTTAACAGCCCAAATCAAATTCTTCCTAGCTGACTTGGCCATCCTTGGTTCTTTCTTCTCTCTAGGAGTATAGTGACCCTTCTTAGGATGAACCTCCTCACTCACTTCTGGTTCATTCTTTACTATCTACTCTTCATCTTCATCCTCTTCTTGGATAGGGTCAATGAGGGGCAGCTCATCTTGACTAGTTCCACACCTTGGAGATCTTACATATAAGAGTGTGTGTAAAGGAGCTATCTCACTTGATCCTAGTCCATACCTATTTTGATAACAAATCTTTGCAAGCAAGGATGCAGATATGATGTTCTTGAAGGTTTCCTCTTCAAGAACACACTTTTCTGCCCTTGCTTTGCTATCATAAGCTCAACCTGGTATTCAGTTAACTTGGTAATGAGATCTTTGATTTGAGTACTGTAATTTATGTGCTCATGCTTAAGAGTAGAAATTGTTTTCTCTAAATCTTCTATTTTAAGTGTGTAGTCATTTTCTGGTCTTTTGAAATCAGTTTTTCAAATATTCAAAGACTCAAGGTCAGATCTCACTTCCAAGTTATAGGACCTATACATGTTTACTTTAGCAATGCATTCAGGTGTACAGAGATATTCTAATACCTTGGCTTCATCATAGTTAGCCATCAGTGCTTGATTTGGAGAAAAATCCTCTACCTAAAAGCTCTAGTCAAAGCCTCCCTTTTCAATATCAACTACAGCTTGTTGTTTTGGTTGGCTTGGCTTCTTAGATGTGGGAGCTGCATCAGTGTAGCTTGGTTTGGATTGTGCTTGGCCACTATTTGTTCTTGGTTCCTATTACTACCTAGCAAAGTGCCCCATTTGGTTATAGTTGTAAAAATTCACTTTGCTTTTATCCAGTCCAAACTTTCCACTAGTGACATTACTTGGAAGCTTTCCACTTTTATTTGGTTCTCTAGTAGAACTTCTTGGCTCTATGAGTGAGAAGAGCCATTTGCTGGACTATCTCCATATACTCCAGGCCATCTAGATGGATACAATCCAAGTGTTCAAGAGTGAAGAGAAAGTTGCCATAACTTTCATCAGAAGACATAAAGGCTTGAGATAAGCTTGTCTCTTAGAATGGGCTTCCTTGGATGTAGCTCTCCCTTGATGTCTTTTGGAAGGTGATGAAAGGGCCCTTTTGTAAGTTGTTAGGGTAGTAGATGGGATGATGTTGTGATTCTCTACCATCCCTTTCAACCATATTAAGGATTGAACTCTGTTGATTGTTGGAAGAGCTACTGGATGGATTTTGCATATACATCTCCATCTGGTAACCACTTAGGATACCATACAACTTTATGAGAGTAAGGGTGGAGAGGTTTTTAGTTCTCTTGATGGCCACAAAGTAGTGTGTCCATTATCTGGGAAGAGAGAATGTAACACCCGAAAATTTATTAAGAAAAGAATAAAGACAAAAGGAGAAGTTGCATAAGTTGAGGGGCTAAAGTGTACAAAAGGACAAAACATAATTTTTTTTATTTAAAGTGGGCATGGCTGCCCACTACACTGCTTCACCAACTGCTTCGACTGCTAGGAAGAAGAAAAGCAGAATTTCCATTGGTTCTAGAGAGAAGAAGAAGAAGATTCAGCTTGAAGGTGAGTTTTTGTGTGTTTTGTTTGGTTTTAGCTGAATTTTCAGCTTCGGGACCGATTCTTATGTGTTCTTTTCTGTTCGGTTTTGTGTTTTGGTGTGTTTAGGTATTTGAACTCTTTGTGCTCTCAAATTTGGTGGAGTTTTGCTTGAAGGCTGCAATAGGTGAGTTCTAGATCCCCAATTTTACTTGTTTTAACTTGTTTGGAGCTGAGATGCATATTACCTACTGCTTTACATCCAAAAATATAAACTGATCTGTGTGCTCTGCACCTGATGTGCGTGTAAGTGTGTATTTTGAATGCTTAATCGATTTGTATGGTTGTATGCTTGTTCTAAGAGTTTAGCATGCTAGATCGGTGCTGAGAATGTATAAGAATGAGGATTTGGAGCTGAATATAGCATAAGTGACAACTGCAGGTTGGTTTAGTTCATCCGCATTTTGACTTGAATATTTGCATAAGTGTTATTCATGCGCATTTGCAGTGTTCATCCGCATTTGCCCTTAGTACCGCCAAAGTGTTCATCCGCATTTGTTTTGCCCATGCGCATTTGCTACAGTGTCCATGCGTATTTACCTTAGTCATCCACATTCGGTTCATGAGCACTTCCTGCCACTTGGAATAATTCCTGAGAATGTTCATCCGCATTCGTTCATCCGCATTGGTTGTGTTTATTCGCATTTATGTAAGTTCATCCGTATTTGTCTAAGTTCATCCGCATTTGTCTAAGACTTGGGATTTTCTAAAATTTTGGGGAATAAAATTTAAGTGTGGAGAACTTCTCTATGAGGGAAGGTTATGCTTGGTTCTTTCTTATGTGCTGTTTTTACTGTGTCAATTATATTTTCATGTTATGTGATTAAGGTAATGAGCATCTTAATAAGTATTATCCATAACAAGTGGACACAATGGAATAAAAGCAGAAATGTGAAACTTAATGAATGTTACACTCGGGCCCTTATGATGAATGAAAAGCCTTGTAAGCAAATGAATGGAGGTTCATGACCAGGAGGTCTTTTGCTCAACTGATGTACGGCTATGTCAGCCCATAAGGATGTACATCAGGGGTCTAATCCTGGGGATTGACCAATAAATGAATGGGAACCTAGTTCATGAGAAGGCTTCGTGCCTAGCAGTGTGGATCAACTGTCGATGGGTTAGCTACCATGATAAACGTTTGCCGACAGGGGTTCGGCATCTGTTGCCAACCAACAATGTAGGCTCATGCTTTGTGCAATCCTAGTTAATGAATGTGAAAGTTAAAGAAAGAAAGATAATGAATCATTTAATTATTGATTATGTGTATTGATGAATGATCACCAAAATGAAGTTTACAGAAGTGTATTTTCTATATTATTAAAGTAGGACTCACTCAGCAATGCTGAGTTTTTATATGCATATCAGTTGGCAGGTAAGGACGTTACTGAGGATGGTACGGGACTGAAGCTACTTGGTGGATTGAAACTGGCATCCATTTATGCAAATATGATATTTTGTATTGTGATGCAACTAAATATTCTTTTGTAACACATAAATACAATGTAATATTGTGCAAAAGTAATCATTAATGCAGGAAATGGTTTTTGGTTAAATTATTCCGCTGCAATTGTTTTCTTATAATAATGTGATTTAAGGTGTTTTTAATAACGAATGATGCTATGAATGACCAACTGTGGGGTCCCCAGGAACGGGGCCTTAAAGAGAATATGAACTTCCTCATAATTTCCCTATTCCCAAGTTTAACTCCAACATCAATCAGAGTATCTACAATCTCAACATACCTAAAGTATTGTTGAGTCATAGTTTCACCTATTTTGTAGGTGAAATTCTCCACTACTTCATGAGATCCTTCCTGTTTTCTTTGGCTTCATCAGATCTTTCATACATAAGCTTCAGTGCATCCTAGAGCTGCATTGTAGTTTTGCACCTCTTGAATCCTTTATAGATAGAGTTGGGAAGAGTAGTTTGTAGAGCATGATCTATATCAATCTTCTTCCAATCTTCCTTAGAATAGTCAGCCACTTCCTTTGGAATCATTCCACCGCCAGCAGTAGCTGAAGTGGTGCTTAGGGTGCGAGGTCTTGAGATAATAGATCTTCATATCCTGTTGTCTTGAGACTTGGTAAAGCCTTCCATTCTTTGGCACCAAGTATCAAAGTCATCAGGAGTGATAAGTTGAGATTTGGTCATGGTACCGGTTTCCATGTCAGCCTTAGTAAGAGCTGCCATTTGAGCTGGTAAGTGTTTTGTTAAACTGAAAAGATTTAAGATGGTGAGATCTTACAATCAATAGCCTAAAGAGCTCTGATACCAATTGCAGGACCGGTTAAGGGTGATGCAATAGTTTCACAAGGTTGGAGAGATCAAACACTTAAAAGATCAGATAGGGAACTGATAAATGAAACAAAGAACAAAGGTAAGAACACAAGCAGAACACAAGTATTTGGTTTTCAAGAATGATGTATATTGCTCTCAAGTGTTTTACAAATGATACAAGGCTTAGTCCTAAGGACCGGTACATGAGATACTTTATACTACATCCTACAGCTGGCTATACTTTGAAGGCCAGCTGGAATACTAATCTAGACAACAAGATCAATGTAAAGTCAAAAGGCAGATTGCCTTATGACTAGTGACTATGACATACCATAGCTCATATCCTAATCTATTACAAAAAGGATAACAGTACAAGAGTGAAAAGTTACAGACTCTAAGACCTTAATCTATAGTTGACAAAAGTATGGAGATATCACCAACTTGTATAAGTTAGTGACTTATTAGAGATGGAAGTGAAAATTGGTTCAGCTTTTGTCAAAAGCATGTCAGGGAAAGCATGTCTTCTCTCTCTTTGGAAGAAATCAGTCTCTTGGCTTCGGAAGACTTTGTCTTGAAGCTTCGGAAGACTTCATCTTTGGCTTAGGAAAAATTGGTCTTTGGCTTCGGAAGATTTGACACTTAGTGAATTTCTTTATGCAATTGTCAAATCTTCCGAAGTAACTTCCTTGTACTTCAGAATGCTTGCTAAGAGCTCTTTGGTTTGCAACAGCCTCTAAGGTAACTCTTACAATAAGATAACATAACACATACACAACAATTCATCCAACAACTAAGCTCATGGGATAACATAATCTTGCACGAGAACCTCCTTTCGCGCAAGAACCTTACTAAAATCAAACCCTTGCACATCAAGTCATTCTTGTTACAGGAGAACATACATGTCGCGCAAGAACCTCCTTTTGCGGCAGAACTTACCAGATTTGAAATCCCTAACAACCTAAAGCATCTAATTCACGCGAGAACTTATAATTCCCGCCTAAACCTAACTTATCTCCTCTAAGGCTGGAATATCATACTCATCACCAAAAACAACATCATCACAAGCATAAACAAGCATTTTAGTATGCATAATAGAAATGTAAAAAACTAGCGTAAAAAGGGACTAGAAACTCACCTCTTGAAGATTCTTACACCACACCTACTCTCCCGAGAGCTTTACGAATGAAAACTACACATTAATGCATTATATTCATCAATAATCAATTTTAGTACATAACACTAGTTTTTACATGAGTTACATACCTTAAACATTTCAAATCTTCAGTTTCTCTTTCTACAATGCGACTTTATGTCTCTAACAACAGTAGTATTCGCATGATAATAGGGTCAAATAGGTGCTCTGGTATATTTATATCCTGTCTCAACTTCTTGCTTGGATTCTCGTGTTAAAACTTCCTTCGCGCGAGAACTTCGCCCTCTTTTGTTTCCTTGAAATTTCAGGGTGTTTCAAATTCTAATTTTATTTATTATTTAGTAGCTTTTAGAAAAATATTTTGGATAACTAGAATATCAAAAATATCTAAATTTCTTCAAAAACCTTATCCGAATTCAAAAATTATAGATATCCAAAATTTTGGATATTTTACACTATTTGGATGATGGTTGCATGGTGTGTGTTCATGAGTCGCAGTTGTGGTGGTCGTGTGTGTGTAGTTGTTGATGTTATGGTCGACTAGGGATTCGGGTGGCGTATATTTCATTAGGGTTTCAGTTAGGCGTGTGTGCATGTGTGTGGGTTCCCTTTGGGTTTCGGTTGTTTGTGGGTGGCACTAGGGTTGGATGTATGGTGTGTGTGCTTGTAGGGTGTTTGGTGCATGGGTTGGTGCACATGAGTGTGTGCATGGAAGTCATTTGTACATATGTGTGTGGTCTAATCATATGCATGTACATGGAGTGTACTTAGGAATATCTGGTTATGCAGTGGGGGATTATCGAGTGTGAGTATGGTTGAGTATGCGAAAACAAAAAGTTCAATTATTAATATTTAATATTAGTTATATTTTAAACATAAATTCAGGTGTTCGCAAAACCTAAAATGTTTGTTCTCTGTATTTAATTGTTACTGTGCATACATGTGAGTTTACAACCGCACTTTACTTGTACACTTGTTTGGGGAAGAGAAATAAGTTTTCTAAAATTTTCTACCATTTAGATCATTATTAATGTATGATCATTTGTTTACTAGTGTTGTACCATTCAAAGTCCTCATTTTCAAACCATTAGTTTATGTATATTAGCGAGGTAATTCAAAGTACATCTAATAGGCTTGACGAACCCCGCCTGGGCTAGTCGTGATAGCATAACTGGATGTTGAACAAGTGTTTGATTTACCTAATTTCTGTTGTTGTAGGGTAACCACAACCGAGGCATACATTTACTTTGTCAGCTTTGTTTGCAAACTTCATGCACTTAGTAACTTGTTATTTAGACTAGCTATCTACTTGATATACTGTGTTTACTAGATCTGTTTTTTGAACTATTATTGTTTTGATAAACCTGTGAATTCATCAAACCATTGTTGACACTTTTGCATGTTCCTCCCAGGTTTGTAAAGGTTTGCACTGCTCCGCATCATTGAGGTTCATGCATTATGAGTCATTTCAAAACTGTTAATTGGGTTTCCACAATTTAACACTAAGTTTAGGCGTACGTGTCTTGTGCATTTCCGATTCATGGATTTTATTTTATTCGTTTCCGCAATGTTAATTATGAAACTTAACTTTTGAATTATGATTTGGTTTAACTGATAAAATTTAATGAAATCATTTTGTATTTAATGTGCCGTTTGGTGTAACTATTGATTGAGATCCTTGTATGTTACACGTCTAACAGTAAAACCTCGTTTGTAAAAATTAAGCATATGACATGAATTTCAGATATTCCTAAATTTTGGATTTAGGTTCGGATATCCGAATTCTAAAAAATTTATTTACTTTTTAATAATTTTGATTCAATATAATTATTTTTACTAAAAGTACTTTTCTAGAATATTCAAAAAAATCTCAAGTTTCTAATTTTATTTATTACTTAGTAGTTTTTAGAAAAATATATTGAATAATTAGGAAATCAAAAATATCCAAAATTTTTCAAAACCCTATCAGAATCCAAATCCAAATCCAAAATTTTAGATATTTTACACTGTTTGAATTAAAATATTAGATTAAATAATTAGAACCGAAAGATAATTACAAAATATCACTCGTATTTAATAGTAATAGAACTTTATAGAAACAGAACCAACAATTAGTTGTATTGTAAAATAATTTTTGTGAAATGAAATAACATATTTGAATACTTAGTGCTACAGTGATAGAACAAAAAATATTTTGTGATTCAACAAATCAAAACAAATATTAGATCTTTGAATATGTAAATATATCATTGAAGTTTTTTTTAGTTGGATCTTCTCTACTTATAAATTTATTTTCATGTAAAACTCAAATTAATAAATATGTAGATAAAAGCTAAAACAAATTATTAATTTAGTTGCTTAAAATAATAGAGCTGATTAAAATGAAACTTACTGTAGTTGTAAAAGTAATAAAAGTATTGATTATTTGTGTAAAATTAGTAATGACTTTAGGCGGGAAAATAAGGGTGAGGACGCACCATACGATGACAAATAGCACTTTTTTACTATTTTATTATAGTATAGATACAATAGATACAATATGGGTGTTCAAATTTAGATATACGGATTTTCGGATATTTGGCTTTTAGATATTCTTAAATTTTGGATTTAGGTTCAGATATCAGAATTCTTAAAAAGTTATTTATTGTTTAAGAAATTTTGATGAAAACTTAATTATTTTTATTAAAAATTCTCTTGGATATCTGGTTTTTAAGCATACCCGGTATATTCGAAAAAATCTAAAGTTTTATATTTATTATTTAATAGGTTTTAGAAAAATATTTAGGATAACTAGGATATCAAAAATATCTAAACTTGTACAAAACCCTCATCCGAATATAAACCCGAACTCGAAAATTGTAGATATCCGAAATTTTGGGTGTGTTTATACGGGTTGAATTAATATATTAAATTAAATACTTAGAATCATAAGATAATTATAATATATCACTCGCCTTTAATAGTTATAGAAGTTTATAGAATAAAACCAAAAGTTAATTATATTTTATAACAATTTTTGTAAAATTTCATTAGTTAATCTATCAAAATGAGAATGAAATGAAATAAACTATTTGAATACTTATTGCTATAATAATACAACAAAAAATATCTTGTGATTCAACAAATCATAACAAATATTAGATTTTTGAATATGTAAATATATCATTGAAGTTTTTTAATTGGATATTTTCTACTTATAAAATTGTTTTCATATAGAACTCAAATATATATATATGATTCAAATTTTAATTGAATATAAACAAAACTGAAATTAATAAATATGTAGATAAATACTAAACGAATTATTAATTTAGTTGCTTTAAAATATTAGTGTTGATTAAAATGAAAACTTAATTTAGTTATAAAAAGTAATAAAAGTATTGATTATTTGCGTAAAATTGGTAATGAGCTTGGGCGGGAAAATAAGGGTGAAGAGGCGGCATTCGATAACAAGTGTCGCCTTTTATTAACTTTTTTTATTATAGTATCTATACTATATTATATTTAAGAATGGTAAAAAAGTCAATTCACACAAATCTCATAAAATTATAAAAAACTACAACTCTTAAAGTATGTTGTGTAACCCTTCAAGCACTAAATCTCTCCTCCTTTCACGAATTTAAACCCTAAAATCTTATTTTAAAATTCAAATTGTATTGTGAATTCTATAGCACAAAACACAATATACTCTAGTGGGTGTTTGGGATTGCTTATTTTTAAGCAACTTTTGACTTATTAACTTTTGAGAAGTTAATAAGTTAAAAGGTATTTGGCAATTCTAATGGACTTTTCAAATTAACTTTTCATATAAGATAAAAATGAGTTTTTGTAAAGTAAGTAGGGGGCTTATTAACTTTTGAAAATCACTTTTAGTCTAATTTTTTATTATACCCTCTGGTACATCCTCTTAACTCCTCATTTTTAAATGTATGTACTTTTTGATCATTTTACAACTTCTTAGTTTTTAAACGAATCTAAATATTTTTTTAGAAACTCCTTTCAAAAAGTAATAAGTTAATAAGTTGTTTTTATGAACTAAAATAAACAATCCCAAACATGGCCCTATTCTCTCTTAAATCGATTCAAGAATAAGATTTTTTAATTCAACTCATGATTTTATGATTCATACAAAGATGAAATCAGCCTTTCGGTGATTTACAGGTTTGACAACCAGGTCTTTTGATCTACAATCAACATTCTGGATCGTCTATTCAAAGTCTGTTCAAGTACAACAAGGTTTTTAGTCATATGCTTCATACACCACCTAATTTGACAACACCTAAAAAATGATCATTTAGCCCATATGTAAATGGCATTTACTTTTTTGACCTAATCAGAGAATCTTTTTAGCTTTTTAGTATTATGCGGGACCATTAATGAGCAAACAACATGTTATTCCTCGGTAAACGATCGTTTACTCTTTACATGCAGACATATTAACCACAATATAAATACACCACCACCCACCGCCTCATTTATTTAGCACCCACCATCTCCAACCTTATACCAAAAAAACTTCACGATCTCATGTATTACCATCTCATGTAACAAATTACACCAACAATTCATCATCACTTTAAATATTCAACCACATTTCATTCATCACTCTATTATTATTCTTCTTCTTCTAGTTAAAGGTTTTTCAAGTTTTCAGTATTAACCAAAGGTTAGATTGTTATTATTAGTATACATTTTAGTTAAATACATTTGCTTTTGTTACTAATTGTAATTATTTCTGGTAATGGCTTCAAGTTCACGTCAAGATACGACGTCGGTTCGTGTTTCAAATCACCCTTAGCTTCAATTCGTCGAGGATCAGATGAATATAAAAGACTTGAAAAGATTTTAAATAAAGAATTCAATTCTTCAGGCTCGATATCTTGAAGCTTGTTACAGGACGTCGGGAAATTTACCGGTGCTTGTAACATGTTAAACGAGCCGTGGAGAAGGTTTTTTTGCCATTAGCGGCCTTAAATATGAAGAGCTTTGTTTGGAGTTTTTCTCCACATTTAATTTCGAATCGAACAACCATAACTATAGGTATGCTAATATAATGAGATTATATATATTAACGTCATTGATGTTTAATTGATTTTATTTAACTTATATTTTTATTTGTCATTTAATAGTGACGAAATACTATCACTTCGTGCTCGAGCGGTGCCATGTAATTTTTCGTGCTTGGGTGCCGCGTAATTTTTCTCTGGCCTAGTTTGGTGTTTTGATGGGTTTATACACATTTAAGAAAACTCATCAATCTGATTTTTTGAAAGCTCCTACATAATTTGTTGAAGATTATAATTATGCATTGATTTGGCAAGAAATTGGTGAGAGTCATTATAAGCCTAATAATATAACAAAAGCTACAAGAATGAACGATCTGTTGTATAGATATCTTCATTGGGTCATTTGTCATACTATAGCTGAACGTAGGATGACCTGTGGCGGGGTGACTAAGAAGGGTCTATTTTTTTATTTTGTTTGATTAACAAGAGATCGTGCAACCTGGCATATATGATTGCTGATTATTTTGCTAGTTGCATAGGGATATAGAAGAGCGGACATATTTGTGGTGGTACATATGTTACTCGCAACGTTGAGTCTTTACACGTTCTAACCCTTGAGAACTTGGCAAGGTTAAATGGGCTGGTTCTTATGTCCGGGTTTGTTAATCATGAACATCTTATACGTATGCATCTTATTGCAGATTATCCGCAAATTAGGTGGAGGTTTAAACACAATAATCAAATGTGGGTACTTTCATATCAGAACCCTCCTCAAGACCCGTATCAATAGAAATATATATTTTTTTGTATTTAATAAAATGTAATTTTATTTTTATTTGTAAAATAATGTAATTTTTTTTAGTTATATAAAATTGTAATTTACTTTTTCTTTATATATAAAATAATATTTAAAAAACTAAAACATAAAAAAATAATATTGAGACAATAATGATAGACACAAAAAATGGCTATATACTTATCCACATTATAGTTTACTATATTCAGGCCGATTGGAATTTCACAATTCATCGCATGTTTGCTGATTTAATATAAAGTCAATGTCAATATATCTATAAATTCACAAATTACGATTCACAATCGCAATTCACAATTCATTCGTAATTCATTCGCATATTCACTAATGTCTTAATTTCATAACAAGTGGGTGTACCAAACAAGATAGGAGTTGATGGATTGGGTATAAAACGCTAGACACACTCTTGGATATGTTATTGTCACAAAAAGAATGAAGAAGACTATATACAACTTTGTCAACAAAGCATTCCTTATGTGCGATCGTGGTGGTGTATACAAGTCAACATCAGATTCAACCACGACACAAAGAAGACAGGATGTCCAGTTCAACTTATAGCAAAATATCATGTAGAAGTTAGAGGTTGGAAACTACATGTTGTGTGTGACCAACATAACCATGAACCTTTTAAATTTTTGGAGGGTCATTCTTATGAAAAAAAGTTATCTAAAGAGGAGCACACATTGATGGATGACCTTACAAGAAAGAATATGCAGCCACGTGATATTCTTACAGCATTAAAAGAAAATAATGATAAAATTGTTCCACAATTGAAACTGTGTATGATGCATGGACAAGGATACGAAAGGTAGATAAAGTTGAAAGCACCCCTATGCAAGCATTTCTCCAATATTTGTAGATGGGTGGATACATCTATGATTTTACAACAAATGACGAGTCAAATCAGCTAAATAAATTATTTTTTGTCAATCCAACTTCATTAAAAATATGGCGTGCGTTCCTGCATGTGATTATTTTTTATTACACATACAAGACGAACGAGTGTCGTCTCCCTTTTCTTCAAATTGTTGGCTTAACTACAACAAAGAAGACATTTTGTATAGCTTTCGCATTGATATGATAATAATTATACATGTTTACAATATATATTTATTTGCATTTTAGGTCATTTTTGATACAAAATTCATAATTTAGACACTTATTTGTGTTTTATTTGAATTTTGTAGTTATTGGATGAAGCTCGGTGATTTTTGTGAAGAAAACCCAAGATTTGAAGAAGTTCAAGAGGAAAAATGCTTCTGATATGACCATATTGGGGCAGAAAACATGTTTATAATCCCAATACACCTCATTTTCAAAATAACTTTTGTTGGACTATTTGAAGATGATACTTACCAAAACCTAAGTGCCGAATCTCATGATGACTACCAAAACTGACACGGTAAAGCTACGCTGAAAATATGATCAAAACGAAGAAAATTGACCAAAGTCAAACTTGGTCAAACTTGGTCAACCATGGTCAAAGTCAACAGTCAACATCAGCGGACATCCCGAATGACGTCAGCACCCGGCAGTCACGCATCAGCAACAGAAGAATTTATCAGACTTAGAACAATATTTGTATAATCATTAGGGCTTAAATGTAATTTTATTTATTTTTGTAAAGAGTATAAATTGACTAAGTGTAGTCATTTATACTCTAATCAACTGAGGTAGAAAGAAATCCAAGCATTCAAGGATTCAAGAAGATAGATTTAGTCTAGGGAGAGAAATATAAGGTTGAGTGTGTGTGTGAGATTTTTCTTACAAACTCTCTTGTAATCTCCTAGCTACCAACATACATATGAATGAATGAAATATTTTATGAATATGTGTTCTTGAATTGTTCATCATTCATTCATCATCATACATTCAATCGTGCATTAGATCTTCACTTGAAATCATCAATGCGTCTGTGAGATTCCGCATCACAGATCTGATAAACGGCAATAATACGATTGCAATATTCGATCCATCCAGTAGAATCGATGGTTTTCACAATTGGTATCAAAGCCTTGGCTCCTTGTTCTTCAAATTTTCTCCTAAATTTGAACCACAAGTTTGATCTGCAAATTGTTGTTGTTTTTGATGAAATCAAGCTACCATTAGCTTAGATTTGTTAATTCGTGAAGATCTGCAAGTTTTCACATCAATTGAAGATCATTTGAGCCATTAATTTGAAGATTTAAGCAAACTTGTTCTTCAAGTCTTCAAATGTCATGAACGTGAAATTTTGATTTTGTTGTTGTTTGATTGAATTTAAGCATCTAATAGCTTTAGTTTGTGATAACTAACACATTTGCAAAGTTTCATATCAATTGAACAAACACAACTCTTGAATTTGAAGATTTTTGAAAATTTTGTGTTCTTGAGAAAAGTTCACTGTTCTTAAGGAAAAATCATCAAAAATCATGAATCTGGTGTTGTTTAGTAAAATTGATAGTGGTTTTAGCTTAGAAACATCAAATCTAAGGTTCGTTTATCATTTTCTACATCCAAATCATACATTTTTGAACATTGATTCTTAGATCTGGGTTTTTGTTCTTCATTGTGTTCTTCATGTGTTCATCATTTAAATCCAAGTTTAGGTGATGATTATATGAAATTGATTGTTGTTCTAGCTTAGAATCACTTATCTACAGCTATTATAACCTTTGAATTTATCCAATTCCATCAGAAATCCAAGAATCAAAAGTTTGTTCATTCAAGAACATGAATTTTGACTTTTTCAGAGTCAAACTGTTTTGAAATCTGAAAATCAGCCAAATCTTTGATTTGATTCATACTTTGATTCATTTGTTCATCATTCAATCATTCAACACTCATTCAAACATTAATTTGTGAATTTGCAAGTGAATTCCATTCATAATCGAATTGTACAAAGTATACAAATTACACTTGAATTTGATTTATGACCAAGTGTTCTATCATCCACAGCTGATGTACTAATTTCACAGCTGATACATTAATTCCACAACTGACAATCTTTATCATTTTTGCAACCAAGTGTCCACAGCTGATGTGTTACATCCACAACTGATATACTAAGTCCACAGCAGATGAACATACATTTTTTCTAAGTGTTCACAGCTGATGCACTATTCACACAGCTGATGCACTATTCACATAGCTGATGCAGTAATCACACAGTTGATGCACTATTCACACAGATGATGCACAATTTCTATAGTTGTTACACTATTCACACAGCTGATGCACTATTCACACAGCTGATGCACAATTTCTATAGCCGATGCACTATTCACACAGCTGATGCACTTTCACATAGCTGATGCACAATTTCCATAGCTGATGCACTATTCACACAGCTGATGCACTATTTCCACAGCTTATGCACTATTTCCACAACTGATGTGTTAAAGTCCATAGCGGACAAGATTCACACCAGACGTCCTAGTCTTTCTTAGCTTCACAGCGGACACACTCCTTTACATCTGTCCATAGCGGAACAAAAGCATACATAACATTGTCCACAGCGGACGTTAAACACACAACTTAGGTACCATCTGTACAAAGCAGACTTGTAACATCAATTAATTTTAATGGGAAAATCCAAATATTATTACTTTTTAATTAAGCCTAGATTAATCTTAGTCCGGCTTAAATAAATTGTAATTGAACAATGTTAACTCTTTAATTAGGTTGATCTAGTTAAATTGAGGTTTGACGTTCTTTGGATTTAGTTAAAGTTTAAATTTGATTTTGCTTTAAACATAAAACAAATTTTCAAATCATTTTTGTTTTTAAACAAAATGGAAAATTTAACTTCATTCACTGACACTCGTGTTTCAAGAAACCGAGCTATCTTTCTTGCTGCAGGTAGAAAAAGGTTTCATGAATTCAGACAAAACAAACCAAGCTGCAACCACTCAAACAACAGCAGCAAATCAATCAATGGCTGCAACCAACCAAACAACAGCAGCAAATCAAACAAAAGCTGCAAACAACCAAACATTCGCAGTATATCAAACAATAACAACAATTCATTGTTTGACAAGAGAAACATTTAGTTGTACATCAGTCATATTGGGAAAGAACTGATGCATTTACATTTATGTGATCTTGCAAAATCAAACAACACTTTGTCAAATGATTTGATAAAATGCAGGTCGGAGATGGAACAATCTCAAAGAAATGATCAAGCACAAATCAAGACATTGAATCAATAAAACATCAGTTTAGCTCAAAAGATGAACCAGTTGCAAGACAAAATGGTTCAAAAACAAATCAAACTTGAAGAGTTAACTGCTGAGCTTGCAAAAGCCATAAACATCAACAACACAAACATTCCTCCATTGCCTGAAATTCCTGAAGACAGAAAGATCAATCTATGCTCATCAGCATGCATAGATGAAGTACAAGCATAGCGGAAATATTGCAATAATATATCATACATGATAAAAGAGAAAAGAGCTTCACATGCAGAGGAACTACAAACTTTTGCAAATCAAATCAGTTCACTAAAGAAAGAAGTTGATAAATTGCTTAAAGAAAATCGCAAGCTAAATGCTCAATTAGTGTACATAACCTGCTTTCGCACACACCCTTTTGGAAAATCATTTATTTCTTTAACCTTTTGTTTTACTTTCCAAATTTGTTTCTGTTCAATTACTGTAGATTTGAAAGAATTGAATTTGGAAATCATTTTCTTTTTAAGACCCGTATTTGAAACATTGGTCCTTTTTATCTTTGAATCATGTGAAATCGGCTTCACATGAGAAGGTTTGGATAGATTGTTCTTCATCCAACCATTCAAAGATGTGTGCTTTTTACTTTTTGAACCAGAGAAGCAACCCGTGCCCCAAGCCTGTCTTTGAACTTGAGGGCACTTCTTTAGCACATGACCTTCTTTTCCACATCTAAAGCAAGCCTTGAAAGGCTGTTGGTTCTTTGAAGTCTCGTGGAAATCAGGAGAGGGTGGAGCCTGCTTTGTGGTTGTTGTAGCTTGTCGACAACCTTGAAGCTTCATTTTTCAGATATTAGAAGATTGAACTTTTTGAGGCTTTGCCGATATGGATTTCGAACTAAGCTGTGATTTGGCGTGTGATGTTCGAAGAGATGAGATCTGAACATTCTTTTGAGAACACTTTTGTATGACTGGTGACTTGGCAGACTCGGAGGTAGATTTATGGGGAGCTTGATGGATAGCAGATGAAGATAGTGAGTGCTTTTGCTGAGTTTTAGAGGGACTGCTGATTTGTTTTGCATTTGGAGATGAGACCCGTATAGATCTTGATTCAACTTTTGGAATCATTAGAGACTTGACAACTTCAGGTGACTTAATGATTTTTGATTCATCATCTGAGCTTATCCAGTCTTGTATACACAAGTCTGCTTCCAACGGATCTTGATTGATACCACTTGTGGAGTTCCGATTGCCTGACGATTCCACAGCTGTTCCTTCTTTGACAAACCTAACAGGAACAAAAGAAGGGATGTTACCTGTTTTGAATTTGTTAAAGAAGTTATGGGAAACACCTGATACTGGATTTGAAGCATCAAGGGTGGAATTATCATTTTTCTTATCAGATCCTTGTTTGATGAGTCCCAAACCTGTAGGAGAATCATATTCATCTCGAACCTTTTTATGATTAACGCTGCTTAAACCTGCATGTAGACTGTTAGTATCTGCAACTTTAATTAAATCATTAGATGGATGAGGTTGAGGCATAGGAGAGTAACAATGAGTGCTAGGAGGAGGATAAACATATGAAGTTTCACCACATTTCCCACCTATTTTGATTCTAGCTCCCCTTTGCTTATAGAATAGTTCTTCCTGTTTCATCTCTGATATCATCCATTTATCAAGTTTAGTTTTAAGCTTGCTAGTCTCAAATTCTGCTAATGTGACTCGTTCGCTCAAAACATTAATCTCAACATTCTTTTCTAAAAGATTTCTTTTTAAAAGATCATTTTCCTTTAAAGCTTCTCTTAGTTTTATAAAATATTTGGACTCATTGATTTTAAGTTTTTTGTTTATTTGTTTTAATTCTTTTTCATTTTCTAACAATAATCTGTTAGCTTTATAAACTCCAAATAAATGAATTTTGCAGGGAGGAGAACACATGTCTTGAACAACCTCATAAGGAAGTCCCATAACTAGCTTTTTAGTAGCTAGGGCTTTTTCACATTGATAGACTGGAGTGTTCTTTTTGTATTCTTCCTCCTCGGCAGCTCTCTTCTTAGCTTCTTCAGCTTCACCTTCCTCTTGCTTTCCTTCATCCTGAACTTTACACCGGCTGTCATAATCACCAACATCACCAACACTCTCACCTTGAGTGTCACACCTGAATTCTTTGAAAGGATCAAAATCCTCAACAGAATCCTCATCAATATTTACCACCTCAGCCATCAATGCATGGTTGACTTCTTCTTTAGTTTTTTTGATCTCAACACTTGAAGATACACCACCATACATGAATTGATTATACTCTCCTCTTTTCATATCCAAATCAAATGAGTTCAGCTTGTTGATAACTTCAATGAGTTTGTAGTCAACAAAATTTATTTCCTGCTTTAACAATCTAACTTGTGGACTCCATTGTGGAGGAAGAGATTCCAAAAGTTTTGTGACTTGTTCATGGTTCCCTAGCTGGTCATCATACTTCTTAAGGTTGCTTGCCACCATCAAAAATCGATCAACAAAATCAGATATCTTTTCATCTTTCATGGCTGCAAAAGAATCAAACCGACTTTGTGCCGATATTAGATTATCAGATTTGAAGGAATTAGGGACTTTTGAAAGAGCCATTTTTGACATGATCAGAAATTAATTTCGCTGAAATTTCACTAAATTCGCTGGCAATTTCGCTAGTAGTTTCGCTAGTAATTTCGACAGCAGTTTCGCCCAGTAGTGGCACGCTGATGCTAATTTCGCAGGTTAGTTGCAGGGTAGTTTCGCCCAAAACTAGTTGAACTTTCGTTCAGAAATCAATTTGGTAGCAATTTCGCTGGGTTTGGCACACAAACACCATGAACTTTCGTTCAACGCATGTACTTTCGCAGGGACGAAGAAACCAGATTCAAAAATCAAGAAATGTGTAGTTTATCTGAAAGAGCTTTAGTTTCGCCAGGCGAAACTATGTAGTTTAACTATTTAGTTTCAGTTTGGCTGAATGAAGATGCAGTTTCGCTGGAAGAGCTGTAGATTCGCCCGCCGTATCTGAATGACTTTTTCAGCACTAAATCAATCCAAACTCATCCAAATCTCAATGAATTTGAGATCTGATGATTTCTAAAGCTTCCCACACCAAAATAGAGCAATCCTCAATTAATTTTTATGTCCAAAACACGCAGATCAGATAAAAAATGAATGAAATAGTGACTTTAAACTAGAAAACCAAACAAAACTCAAATAATCAAGAGCACAATGGCTCTGATACCATATTGTTGGTCCACTTGATCGTTGATACAGTGCACTTGATTGATAAACGCAAACAAATCCTACTGATAACACAGATATCAATGATATTTGTGTAAAATATAGATCAAACACTATAAAATATGGATGAACAATGGTGAACACCTCAAGAACATTCAATAAAACCCTTGTTTGATCTGAATTGATTGTTGAAGATATTACAAAGTGAAAGTCCCTCAATCAATGGCTCATTCAAGCTCACCAAACCTAATTATCACTAATCTATATATAGTGATAATATTCACTATTAACATATTAAGCCCCTAGACTTAGACAATTGGAGAAATTACATAATATAAAAGCGACTTAAACATAAATAAATATATTTTGTTGACACAAAATATATTTATTAACAATAAACTCCTAGTCATTTATATCTTCAACGTCTCGTCTCGGTTCTTCGTCTCGAACGTTTCTGTTTGCCTTTTCTGATGAGTTTGACAGTGACATTGATCTTTGATGACTTTGACTGTGTTGATAATATAGACTATCCTTATCAGACCCAACACAAGGTCTTAAGTATGTTATCTTTGTCTTGCTGATTAATTGATAGATCAGTAGTAGAGATATCCTCTTCCACATTGATCCTTTCCTCCATAGAATCAGTCTCTTGGGATAAAGGATGTAGGTTAGATGCCTCTACAAGCATGTTAGTCTTCATTGTCCGTAGTATATGGGAAGTGGGAGATAGTGGGGCATGCTGAAGTGAAGTATAAACATCTTCTTCCTGGGTAATAGACATGTGTATGGGAGATTGAGGAGCTGAGTCTAATGGCTCGGGATATGAAATTATTCCTAATGAGACCTTTTCCTCAAAAGTTGTCTCAGCAATGTGGGTATCCCTTTTTGGTTGCTCAATAGAGTGTTGGGACTCTAATTAAGGGCTTACAGGTTTGGTTTGGGTATTCTCAGGAGAAGGGAGATAAGCCTTCTTCTTTGAGCTTTGTTTAGGAGTGGCTGACATCTTTGACATAGCTAGGACCTTGTTTCCAGCCTTGTCGTTTTTAGGGGAGATGATTTGGGGGCATGGATCTTCTCAGTAGAAGTTGTAGGGTTGCTTCTTTTCGTATATGTTGGGCTTTGAGGTAGATGGTGTGGAATCAGTAATGGAAGGTGTTGCCATGCTACCACCCTCCTCAAGCATAAGCGAGAACATGGGAGTGACCTTCCAAGCTAAAGATTTTTTTGTAGCCTTGAAGTTTGAGAAGATAGCTTCGTTTAAAGTTCCCAAGGCATGTATAACTTCTTCAGTTTTAAGTTTGCTACCCAATTCTTCTTTTGAAACCAGTTGAATGAATCTAGGGTACATTAGAAACTTACATTAGAAACTTAAATTTTGCAGCAGTAGTTACATTTTTATAGAGGTTTTGAAAAATGAAATTTGAGAAATCATAACTCTGTTGTTTGACAAGCCCATGGATGGCACCTGCTAGATCTAATGGTACTTGATCCCATCCTCCTGACTTGTTTGACAAGCAATGTAAAAAGATATGAAGAATGATTTTCCAATTGTGATATACTAGTGATTTGGAGAAGGTGGATATTAGGATGGGTCCTTCATATCCCATCTCCTTGTAAGTGACACTTGCCACTTCCTTAGAGAATGAAGATTCACCATTTGCATTATTCAACTAAAGATGTTGTCGAATCTTTGCACAGGAGATGGTGATCTTCAGTCCTTGCACCATCATGGTGAGGACTTTTGTTCCATTATTTCTAAATAGAACATGTAGTCCAGAATTGCCAAATGTGTGATTCACAGATCACCGGGTCTAAAGAGATTGCAAAAGCATAATTGCTTTTGCATAGGAATTAAGGAACTAAATCGTATACGTAATCAAGTGACGTGATGATGTTGTGATTCGGTCTGAACTCTAGGTTTTGAGCAGCCATGAAAAGATTTTGATGTTGAATTTTGGTAGGGTTTAAGAAATATGAAGGTTTTTGAGTGACTTTGCTTTCAGACGAAGATTGAAGATGGCAACGGTGGGAAAAGTTCAGACTTTACAGTTTGTGGATAGTTTATAATAGTGTTATTTTAATTATTTTTACCACTATAACTATTAATCTGACGGCTTGTGATGATGGAACAGTCTTTTCAAGTAACTACAACGGCGCCACTACGTACCGATAGATAAAAGTGGGTCCTGTCTAATTTTTTTAAAAGACATATGTTGAAGCCATTCTATCTGCCGAATTGCGATAATCGGCAGATGCCCAGTTTTACCCATTTTAGTTATCAACAAATCATTTTTCACAATTTTTATCAGATTTCATTATGTAACTCATTTAATTATTCAAAGTTCATCATACCAATAGCATATACAAGATATTCAAAACTTGTCTCATCAATTCATTTGTAAAAAGATCTGCATATTGTTCATTTATATGGACCTTTATTAATTTAATGATTTTCTTTTCTACACAATCTCTAATGACATGATACCTGGTATCAATGTGTTTTGTCTTTGAATGCTGAACTATATTATTGGTGATTGAGATGGCACTGTTGTTGTCAAAGTGAATTGCAGTATTCATCAAGGTTAATCCATAATATCTAAGTTGAGTTTGAATCTATAGCACATGAGCATAGTAACTAGATGCAGCAATGTACTCTGCTTTAGCAGTTGATGCAGACACACTGGTTTGCTTCTTGCATTTCCATGAAACCAATATTCCCCTTAGAAATTGACATCCTCCGGAGGTGGACTTTTTGTTGATGTTGCATCCTCCATAGTCACCATTTGTATATCCATAGAGATTGAAGTCAACATTTTTAGGGTACCACGATCCCAACATAGGTTCCCCTTTAAGATACTTCAAAATTTTCTTGGCAACCAATAGATGTGACACTTTTAGAGCAGCTTAGAATCTTGAGCACAAGCATGTGGCAAACATGATATCTGGTTTGCTGGCTATGAGGTACATGAGAGATATAATGGTTTCTTTGTATTGCTACAGGTAAGCTTCTCCCCCCTCAAGATCTGAGTCAATGAACATGTCTTAGACATAGGGGTTTTAGCAACCTTAGCATCAATAGCTTGGAATCTCACTAAGATAACTTGAACATACTTAGATTGATTTATGAATATGCCAATCAGAGGTTTGTTTCACTTGTAGGTCTAGAAAGAAAGTGAATTCTCCCATTGAATATGCCAAACTCTTATTTGTAGACCCAAATATGATATCATCCATATACACTTGTACTAAAATGATATCCAGATCAATATTCTTATTGAAGAGAGTTTTGTGTATGGATCATCTAGTGTATCCATTCTTTAGAAGAAAGGTAGAGAGTGTCTCATACCGTTTCGTAGGAGCTTGATAAAGACCATAAAGGGCTTTATCAAGTTTGCATACATGATTTGGGTACTTGGGATCCTTAAGCTAGGAGGTTAGTAGACATAAACTTCTTCATCAATCTCACCATAGAGGAATGCACTCTTGACATTCATCTGAAACACCTTAAAGTCTTTGGAGGTAGTAAATGCAAGAAAATTTTTGATTGATTCAAGCCTGGCTAAAGGAGCAAACACTTCATCATAATCAATCCCGTCTTCTTGTGTATACCCTTGTACCACAAGTTTAGCTTTGTTTTTTATAATAATGCCCCTGTCATCCTTCTTGTTTCTAAACACCCATTTGGTTCCTATTGTAGTCTTCCCTTTAGGAAATGCACATAGTTTCTAACCTTTTGTCTAGCATACTAAAAAAGCTCCTCTTGCATAGCTTCTACCCAGTTGTTATCTCTTAAGGCCTCATCTACTTTCCTTGGTTCTAGTTAAGAAAGGAAGAATGAAAACAAAAAGATGTTTGCTTCATTCACCTTGCTTCTTATGTTGACACCAGAATTAACATTGCCAATGAAATTCTTGACTGGGTACTCTTTATGAATTCTTAGTCTTGGGATCATTTGGAGTTGTTGAGATAAATCTAAATTGAAGAAATTTGTTTCAGGAAGTTTGGTAGCTGGATTGACTGGTTCAACTACTGAATTGACTCATTCTTCAACATATGTCACACTTGATTCCTTTTCAAGAGATTGTCTAGTACCACAATGATCATGTGACTCCTCATCTGATGAGTCATCATGAGAAAGTTATGGTTGACCCATATTGTTTATGGTACTAGCATCTAGTTCTACCGAAAGTGGTTGAACTAGATTAGTAGATGATCTATTATGATTGAGACCTTGTGGTAGATCAACTCTGTAGTCTTCAGCACTTGAGACTTGTATATCTGCTAATCTATTGGGTGCGTCTACTCAAACATTCTCAATCAAATGGTTAAATGCATTTGTGAATCCATTTAGATCAAACATCTAACTTGGGGTATTTCTAACACTAGTTGAGGAACTTTCATTAAATAAGATATTTTTAGATTCCTCAATAGTGTGATCAACTTTTTTTATACTCTATAAGCCTTAACTTATGATAGTATCCTACGAAGAACCCATCTACTGATTTCTCAACAAATTTTGACAAATGATCTTTTGTATTTAAAAGGGTGCATAGACATCTAAAAGGTCTTAGGAACCCTATGAATGGTTTTCTCTTAGGTCATAATTCATAAGAGGTTTTTCCATATGTCTTGAGTATCAACACCCAATTCTAAACATAGCATGTAGTGCTATTTGTTTAAGCCTAGAATGCTATGGGAAGTTTGGGGTCAGATACATGGTCTTTGCAACCTCAATAAGTGTCCTATTTCACCTTTTAGAAATTATGTTTTGCTGAGAAGTTCTAGGAGCACTATATTGCCTTGGAATACCTTTGGATTCATAAAAAGAATCAAGGGTGTGGTTTTTGAATTCAGTGCCCTAAGCACATCTAATTATTTTAACCTCTTGATCAATTCAGTTCTCAATTTTGATAATAAATGATATATGGGGTATTTATTTCATGGGGCCATTCCTGGTGTCTTTGGGCAACTGTTACATCTTGGTAGCCGTCAATTATGTCTCAAAATGGGTTGAAGCTCAAACTTTACCTACTAACAAAATAAGAAACTTTGTCAATTCCTCAATAAACTATTCTCTCATTTGGGTTCCCCCAAAGCTTTAATTAGTGATCGCTCATTACTACTTTCACCATCATTTTGCAATTGCTTATCATCCATAATCGAATAGGCATGTTGAGATCAATAACTTAGGTATCAAACAAATTATCGAGAAAATAGTAGGTCAAAACCACAAGGATTGGTTTCTACAAATCCACAAACTCAAGGAACTAAGAGAACAATCATAGGAGAATTCAAGGGTTTACAAAGAAAAGACAAGGAAATTCCATAATTCCCGATTAAAGAACACTAAAAAATCCACATGGGAGAACGTGTCTTACTGTATAATTCCCATTTATGTTTGTTTCCTGGAAATCTGAAATCATGATGGTCTGGACCTTATATGATTAATGACGTTTTTCTGAACGGGGCAATCAAAATCGATAGCCATGACGGTTTAAGTTTTAAGGTAAGTGGTTATCGTTTGAAACCGTATATGGATGGACCGACCAAGATCTTCTCGGAGGAATTATACCTCCGCTCCAATGAAAACTAAGTGTTGGGAAGGGTAGGGCCGAGGACCCAAAACTAAAACCCGACACCTGTACTAAGGTTTTTCTTTAAAGTTTTATCTTTTGTAGGACTCCACAAGCTAATCACGGGGCCGCGCCCATGAGTCATGCCCTCGTGACTGACAAAAATTTTCCATGATTTCCGCTGACGACTCTGGAATGTTGCAGGTCGAATTTATGACGAATTCTGATAAGAACGGGGTCGTGCCTGGCTAAGCATGCCCACGCGATCAGCATTCCCGACCTGCATATAAAAACCACACTTGTATAGTTTGACTTATTTATTTATAATTTTAGGAACATGAATCATCCCTACTTACACTTTAACGGAAGACGCGAAAGGTGGTGTTGTGACAGATTGAATAATCTGTTACAAAGAGCTAAAAAGTCACATCTGAGAGTTGACGAGGACACCCTAGCATCCGATGGACAGCTAGAAAGATATAATGATTTGTTGAGCATTCAAGGGAACTCTTGTTTTCAAATAATAGACCATCTATTTATGAACTAACTCTCGAATTTTTAGCATCTTTCAGGTTTAGCATGAAGAACTCTGACCCATGGGATGATAAAGCAGTTTCATTTAGACTTGCTGGAAGCTAGCACAAAACATCTATCACCTTGTTTGGAGCCTATATAGGTATTTACACTGAACAAGAAATGGAGGAAGAGACGATATTGGAAATGCCAGCGTATCACACATTTTCAAACGCGGAAAGTAAGGATCCAAACAATGGTACAATATGCAAGGCATTCTGGGACCAAATTAGAATGGTAAAACTTTAACTCAAGCAAGACCAAATGTAGGTAACTATAAGACCTATAGTTATGATACATCCACCGTCTTCTTAGCCATTCGATAATTGCACGTGGTCAAAGTGAGGGAGTTGTTAGTCTAAGGGATTTGTTTATTTTATATTGTATGGTTAATCATCAACCATGCTATATTGGCTATCTGTTTTGTCATTTGTTTTCAAGGAATGCAACTGTAGGTCCCCCAACACTGATGTTTGGAGGTAGCTAGATTCTAAACTTTTATGAAAGTTATGGATGTAACATGAAGGTAACTGAAGGAGTAATGCCCGGACTGTAGGATTTGAGCATCTGTATGAGCATGCACATGGTTATAAATCTGCTAAATGGACATTCGAGGTTTATGGACAAAAAGGAACAAATCTGGGATCCGACGGATCTCGAAGAAATCATTATGGACCTCGATATGTTGGTACAACATGAAGATGCAGGGGCTTCCAGTTCACACACCGATGAATTCCCGAGTATGCTAGATCTTTATGAAGCGATCCATACCACTAGCAACAACGCTCGATGATCTTTTGAATACACATAACAAGCATTCAACCAGATCGAAATCTGCCTTCCTGAGTCGATGATTTGAGCAACAATGTCACTACATCAGAAACTAGATGTATCACGAGTGGGTGATATCCCGCCACAAAGCCTAACCATATCACTTTCAGGGGTCAGGGTACAGCTGTTTTATACCACTCTATCCTTTTAATTTATGTCATTTTAATTTATTTTGTGTGCTTAGAATTTAAATGCTTTCAAGAAATTGTTAAAATTTCAGATGATCCCGAGAATTCTTTTAATTCAAGGCGGTTGTGGGTACCAACTACAAGTGTTCAATTCATCATTTTTAAGGGAGTTATATTTTTTCCATTCTCTAATATAAATTGTTAATCACTATATGGACAATGTGAATTTTAAATGTGGGGATGGGTTTACATGGGATATATACTTGACACTTTGCTAAAAATGGTCCAAATTGAAATTTTATAAAAATCACTTAACCTTAAATTTTATGACAAAAACACCAAAAATTTAAACAATTTTTGATAAACAAATTATAAATATATGTTTTCGGGAAATAAATAAGTAAATAAGTGAAACACAAATAAACTTGAAAATATTTTTTGTGATGTCCTTAAAAGCAATGATTTAGTAAAAGATATTTAAACATGCAAAATGAAACACTTTTACCCAATTCCATTCGTATATGAGTTTATTTTTGAGCCTTTAAAAATCTTTTGCATTTATGCAATTTTACTTTCATTATGGATTTAATTGAGGGTGCTTTATGATACATGTTGCAAGACCATTGAAGAGTGGTCAATGCAACAATTTCACAAGGTGGAGAGATTTGGAACACTTAGCAGATCAAATAGGGAACTGGTTAGTGATGAAACAATGAACACAAGTGAAAGAGCAAGAACAAGAACACTCAAGTATGGTTTTCAAGAATGATGTATATTGCTCTCAATTTCTTACAAGTGTTACAATGCATGCATAGAAAGATACAAGTACTTGAAATACTTTATACTACATCCTACAACCAGCCATACTTTGAAGGCCAGCTTGAAACACTAATCTAGACAACAAGATCAATGTAGAGTCAAAAGAAAAATTGCCTTTTGACTAGTGACTATGACATGCCATAGCTCACATCCTAATATATTACTAAAAGGATAAAAAGTACATAGTTGAAAAGTTACAGATAAAACACCTTAATCTACAGTTGACAAAAGCATGGACTTTTCACAAACTTATATAAGTTGGCGAGTCTTCAGAAGTGGCAGTGAAAAGTGGTTTAACTTTTGTCAAAAGGTGATTCAGAGAAAGCATGTCTTCTCTGTCTTTAGAAGAAATCAGTCTTTGGCTTCAAAGACTTTGTCCTTCAAGCTTTGGAAGACTTCATCTTTGGCTTCGGAAGATATGGTCTTTTGGCTTCGGATGTGTATGCTGAGAGTTCTTTGGTTGCATCAGCCTTTAAGTGTATTCCTTACAAATTCCCCATTGGCTAATGCCACCAAAACTGAAGAGACCTTTGATTCTTGATCTTCATCTATTAACAGTCCTCATCAGAATTAAGACCATTCCTTTTATCATCAGTTAGTCAGGATTCCTCAAACTCTCAAAGTATCTCCTCATGTCATAGAGATCATGTAGAGGGAGGTCAACTATATTTTTCCAGAAGTACAGGTCTTGACCCCCTTGATCACTAGTGACATACTATCTGTCAAGACTGGTGGCAAACATCCAAGACATGATGAGTCTCTCAGCAGCAAGAGGTTCTACTTAAATAGGAGTTGGATGAGCAGCCTCTTCTTGAACACCCTCAGGATGTTCTGATCATTCCTAGGGTGCAGAGGTGGATGCCTTGGACTTTCTTCTCCTTCTTGTCCCTTCTTATGGCCATCCTTTTCCTCTTTCTAAACTTTAACTAGGGAGACTGGCCTACAGTACCACGTTGTTCTTGTTTGTCTTCCTCAGTTGGGTCTTTCTCCTTCACAGGTTTAGAAGGGGAAGGATCAGGACCCTGTTGTAGATCAGAAGATGAAACTGGCTATGATACAGCATTAGGTCCAGGCTATGTGTAAGGCCCCGTTCCCGAAACGCTTGCAGTCGGTCATTCAAAGCCTAAGACATATAGAATAGACACATTTAAAAACAAATCATACTTGCAGCGGAATTTGAACTTTTCAATAATAATTAAAAAGGTCATGAGAAAACATCCTGTTGTTTCATTTACATCCCAAAAATTGTATTAGTACAATAGCATTCTAAAAATATATGGATGCCAGACTCAGATTATCCCCAGTAGCTTATGCAACCATGCCTGCACCTCCTCAGCATCAACAAATTACCTGCCAACTGATATGCATATAAAAAGTCAACGTTGTTGAGTGAGTTCTAATATATATAATAAAATACTTTACTTTTAATAAAACCTTTCCTTTACTTTCGTTCGTGATCACACATCATACGTACATCTTGATAATAATCATTTATTATCCTTTATCATCGTACATAATCGTTCGTTTCGTACTTTATTATCTTCCACTTTTATCCAGATCCTGCCATGCCCCATCTTCGATGCACAAAGAGACTAAAGTCTTGGGATCAAGTGGCAAGGACCCCGTTATCACACGTTTCCATCAGTCACAAAGACTAACCGTTAGGTGTGCACTTGGAACACTATCGAGGTGGCAACCCATAAAGAGTTGTGACCCCCTTTTTATATGCTTGCAAGACTTTTAATTCATTCATTACGTTCCACTTCTCATTATCTTTATCTTCCACTTTCATTACAATAATACTTTACATACAAGAGTGTTAACACACCACGTAAAGCCACATACTAATACGTAATATAGAACATCAACCATAGCCCACAATCATACATAACATCAACAGGCATAAACCATCAAAACATTTCAGAACTTAAGATTACATTCTACTTCCGAAGATTTTAGAAAATTCTAAGTCCCTAAAGAAATGCTGATGAACATAGGCCAATGCGGCTGGATGTTCAGCAAATGCGAATAGGCAAATGCGGATGAAAGTCTTAGAAAAATATTCTAAGTGTCTAAAGATGTGCGGGTGAACCAAATGCGGATGAACAAGTCCAAATGCAGATGAACAATACTAAATGAGGATGATCAAAATACTTAACTTTGGAACATAAAAACAATGCGGTTGAATGCTCAGCAAATGCGGATGAAGACCAGCAAATGCGGATGAACAAAATACTTAAACTATTAAACATAAAACCAATGCGGTTGAATGCTCAGCACTTGCGGATGAAGACCAGCAAATGTGGATGAACAAAATACTTGAACTATTGAACATAAAACCAATGCAGTTGAATGCTCAGCAAATGCGGATGAGGACCAGCAAATACGAATGAACACTTACAAATACAGAAGAATAAAATGCAAATGCGGATGAGCACATTACTTAGGCTATTCCACCAGTTCCAAATCCTCATTCTAACATATCCTTAGCACAGATCTAACATGCTAAACACTTACAACAGAGCTTACAACTACACAACATCAAAGAAGGCATTTAAAACACACACATCACATACACATCAGATGCAAAAACATATAAAACTCATGCTTCGGTTGTAAAATTCAGTTAATATGTATTTCAGCCCCAAACGAGTTTACAACAAGTAAAATAGGGGAATCTAGAACTCACCTCTAGCAGCTTTTGAGTAAGACTTCTTCAGACCAAGAGCAATTAGGAGTTCTAGCACCTAAACACACCGAAACGAGCAGCCAAACACAAAAGAACACATAAAAACCGGTCCAGCTGCTCGAATCCAACTGAAACCAAACAGAAATGCAAGAAAACCTCACCCCTAGGAGAATTTCGGCTTCTTACACAAAAATCTGGTTGAACAACTTCTTCTTTCTTCTTACAGCAGAGAGCAGATGTGGGGGAAATGGGGGGTGTGGGCGGCCGTGCTTCTTTTAAAATTCTGGGTGTTACACTGTATAGTCTCATAAGGTTCAGCCTTTATAGCCTAACTTGATGGGGAATGGAAGTCAACCAGCTCACCCCTTTTGATCTTCTGCTTGATCACTTTAATGTGCTCATCCGTGGTGGATAGAGACATTGGACCAAGTCTCCTTCTGAAGAATCCATACAGCTTCAAGAAGCTCAGTATCTTCTATTTATCTGCTAATTTCTTCAAGTTTGCTCCGATGGTAGCTCTTGACTTTGCAGTCTCTTCCCTCATCTTCCTCATTGCACCTTTTTGTTCTTTTTGCACTTGTTGTTCAAGCAGCTTGAGGTATTCGAACTTAATGTAGTCATATGGCAAGGGAAGGAGGCCTGCTGCCTGATATAGACTAGTGGCACTTAGGTAGGTGATCATGTTTTATCTGTCTTGTTCCCTACTTACATGAGTTTGTTGCTTAGCAGCCACAGTTTCTGTCTCAAAACTTTCTTGAACTGGGAGAGGGTAGGAGCTTTATAGATTCTCTTCCTTCTTCTTTCTTCTTTGATCTTGAGAAGCAGTTCTGCTATCTCAGCTTGCTTCCTCGCCTTTTACACTTCTATGTCAGCCAGTTCATTTAATTTCTCCAAGGGGAGAGAGATGAGTTCATCAATGTTGTAGTTTCTGGACTCCAAATAATTCAATCTGGCTGCCCTTAACTCATCATCTTGGGTGCTTGGCCTGGGGCAGCCCTGATTACAGCTTCCATGAAGCCAGGGGTCCTACTTTAACTCTCTCCCCTTACAGCTTCCATGAGTTCATCAATGTTGTAGTTCCTCTCTCTTTTCTCATCCTCAATCTCCTCAGGAGTCATCTTCCTTTTCCTTTCGTCACTTACAGGTCTATGTGACTTAGGGTGGAGAGAGCTTTGGCCTTTATTGCTTGGTGCTATACTTGAGCTCTTGCTAGAGAGAGGATGTGAGACACCTTTAGCAGCTGGTGCCTCACTGAAGGAAATAAGTGCTGAGGGTGCTAAAGAAGCTCTTGTCTCATGGTTCACAGGCTCAACTATTGGGCCTTCAGCTAAGGTTTCCCTTTGAAGTTAATCTTAGGGTCCACCTCAGTATCCAGTTGACCAATAGTCTTGCCTGCTAGCCTCTATCTATATAGTCTGGCTCTTAGCTTAAACTCTTCAAGCACCCTTTTTTGAATCCTATCAACTAACCTTGCAGCTTACCTGTTTTTACTTGGGTTGGCTAGTGGGAGGTCAACTAGATAGGTGCTCTCATAGTATCTTAGGTTAAAGAAGTTGAAGATCTCTTGTTGAACCTGAGACCTAGAGATTACCTGGGCTTAATTTTCTTCATCATACCACCATCCCGCTATTGGATTTATAGCAGGGTGAGATGGAGTAGGCATAGCCTTTGGTATACCCTCCTTAAACAAGCTTTAAATGAGTGAGTCCACATCAATGTGGACTTGAGGAGGTTGTTGAATATGGACAACTGCAAGTGAGGGTGGTGAGTTCTCCATGTCCATACTCTGAAAGGAACTCCCAGGTTCTGTGATTGTAAGTAAGACTTTCTCCCCCTTTTTGGTAGCATCACCCTCTTTCATAGGGGAGCTAGGAGTTAGGTCTACCACATCCATAGGTTCTTATAGGCTGGTTGAGTCCTCTGGATGGGTCTCTCAGCTAACTTGCCCTTGAGATCGATGATCTCAAGTTGCTAGTTGTTGATCCTTCTTTATAGGGTAGTCACCTGAGATTCTAGGTGACTAACCATTGAAACTAAATAGGTGCAATGTTTGGACAGTTTGTGCACCATTAGTTTTATACTCCCCTCATCTTCGTCAGAAGAATCATAGGGGGATGAGAGAATAGGACCAAGGTCTTCTTCCTTATCAACAACTTCAATTTCTTGGCTACTGGTTTTCCCCTGCACACTGACAGCTATAAAAAAGTGTCAATGGGCTGGGTTGCCATGGTTAAAGTCTAAATGATGTATTCACTTTCTAAAGTGATCGGTTCTTCCATATGGGCCTCCTGAACAGGTTCAGGGAGGTCCACCTCAGTTATGAATTTATGATGTAGGCTAGATATAGGTGATGTAGGAGCACTCATCTCTCCTTAAGCGGGGGTGGAGAAGAGAGACTCATGGTACTGACTAAATCCTATATCTTCATTGTCATAGAATTCAAGGTTTGGTACTGGTTGGTTGAGGTCAAGCGGTTGGGGATGGTAACTTTCCCTTGAAGGTTGATCACTAGAGTTTTGAGACTCTGAGTGAAGGCTTAATGCTGGAGTTGTGAGCTTATCATGCTGAGTTTGAGGAACCTCTACACTGATCATAGAAATAATGGGAGTGGTTTGCTTCTCAGGAGAAGTGGGAGCTCTAGTGTCCACTTCTTCCAGCATGGTTGGTGATTTGGGGGCCTGCTCAACCTGAGTAGACTGAGCAGAGGTTCCTTTGGATTTTCTTTGGTAGGTTATGGTGATTTGTGGCTGTGTGGGGGTTGCAAATGTAGAAGGTGTGGGTTCAACATTGGCTGGTTCTACCAAGTTGTCACCTTGAGCAATAAGCTCTAACATTTTTAGGACCAGGGTTGTTTCTACCCCTAAGCAGCCAACAGTAGGCTTTCTTATTATCTTGAAGATGTCGGGCTTCATCTATCCCAATTTAATAATATTACCTGTTCCCCTTAACTGTGATCCTAGTTTACAGTTAAGAATGTATTCAACATATCTAGGGAACATATAATATTTTAAGGAATCCAAGTTTGCAAGTAGATTTGTATATACAAATTAAGAATACCTAAACTTGACCTCTTGAACAATTCCATGGACTATATAAAGAATTCGATCCCAACCTCCATGTTTGTTTGATAGGGAGTGAATAACCACATGGAGGAGGTATTTCCACTTGGATAAGACCTTACCTTTTTCTAAAGGTTCTTACGAAGTAGTCCCCTTGATAGCCCATCTACCAGAATGAGTTGTTAATAGCAGACTTAGGAAAGGACAAAGCACCCTCTTCATCATCCAGCCTTAGATGGGAGTTGATGGTGGCTGGAGTGATGAATTCTGTCCTCCCCTGCACTGTGGCTGACAGTGCATTCCCACCTTCCAAGATGACCTCTTGGCAGGTCCTCTAGAACTCCAAAAGGTGATCTTCATATAATGGAGGGTTTATTGTGAGAACGGTGAGGTAGTTGGTTAGAGACAAGAAGTGGCAAACATTTGAGAAACCAGGATCATTCTCAGATGATAACAGAGCAACCTGATTATATTGCTTGTGTAACTACATGGAGAAATCTGGTTGGTTTTGGGAGTCAGGGTTAGCCATTTTAAGTAGCTTTGAAGTAAAGAAATGTAAGAACAAGGTCGGTTTATGGGTGAATTTAGGGTTTGAATTTTACAGATGAAGGAGAAAGTGAAAGAAGGGGAACCGTTGTACAAATATGTATATATGATATGGATTTGAGATAGAGTTAATGCAAACAGATAAACTTTGAAATCCGGATGTTGGTCCCACATCTGAAAAAGTACCCAAAAAGATAGTTTTCTTGGATGTCAAAAATCTTCCAAAGGTAATTTGTCTTCGGAAGATATTCCTTAGTTTTTCAAGAATTTTGCTTCAGAAGAAAAAAATACTTAGAGTATTTTCCCTTCCTAGATAAATTTTGCTTCAAAAGATGTCAAATATCAGAAATTTTATTCAATGGGAGAATAAATCTTCCGGGACTTAATTGCTTTCGGAAGAAAATAGCCCTTCATTACATATAAGTACTTAGTGACAAATATAAGCTTCGGAAGATATATCAGAATTTCTTTCGAAGGTTAATTTCTCAGCAGTAGTTATTTGTTTTGAAGACATAATATTCTTCCGAAGACAACTTGATGTCTTTCAAAGGAAAATATATCTGAAATTCTCAAAATTCTAAGGGATATCATTTTGAAAAAGGTTCTTCCAAAGTAAACTGGGCTTATATGGTGATGATATAGACAACTTAAGACACATATATTTTAAAAAATAATCTTGAGTTTAGTTTAAGAAAAATTTATTCAAAGTTAATCATCCCAATAACTGATACAAGATACTTAAATCTCTGTTCATCAAAGGCTTTTGTGATCAGATCTGCATATTGTTCATTTGTGTTAACTTTGACTACTTTTATCAACCCTTTTTCAAAATTATCTCTAATCAAATGATACATGATGTTGATGTGCTTTGTCTTTGAGTGCTGTACAGGATTCTCTGTAATCGAGATAGCACTATTGTTATCTATATGGTCGGGAGTCTCCTTGAAGTTGAATCTATAGTCTAGCATCTGATTCTGAATTCAAAGCACTTAAGCATAGTAGCTTACAGCAGCAATGTATTCAGCTTCAGCAGTTGATACAGATATATAGGATCGTTTCTTGCATTGCCATGAGACTATCATTGCACCATGAAATTGACATCCCCCAGATGTAGACTTTGCAGTCATATTGTAGCCATCATAGTCACTATTTGTATATGCATATAGATTGAAGTCAGAATTCTTTAGATACTAAAGGCCTAGTTTGGGATCACCTTTAAGATATCTGAGAATTCTCTTCATAACAACCAGGTGTGACATCTCAGGCTTGGCTTGATTTCTTGCATAAATACATGTAGCAAACATGATATCAAGCCTGCTGGCTGTGAGGTACATAAGGGACCCAATCATAGCCCTGTATAGATGTTCATCAACACACTCCCCTTCAAGATCTGGTCCTAGAGAGTGTTTTCTGGCTATGGGTGTCTTAGCAACCTTGCACTCAATCATATGAAATCTGGTAAGTATGTCTTGTACATACTTTGACTAGTTTATGATGATACCATTGTCAATCTACTTCACTTGAATTCCTAGAAAGAAATTGAGTTCCCCTATAGCACTCATTTCAAATATATTCTTCATCAGCTTCTCAAAGTCTTTACAGAGCTTTGGATTAGTTGACCCAAAGATAATTTCATCAACATAAACTTGAACCAGCATCAAGTCATTTCCTGTTCCATTGATGAAGAGTGTTCCATCAATAGTACCTCTCTTGTATCCATGCTGATAGAGATACTATGATAATGTCTCATACCACTTCCTTGGAGCTTGATGTAGCCCATTAAGAGCTTTGTCAAGCTTGGAGACAAAATCAGGATGATCTGGGTCTGCAAAACGTGGTTGTTTGACATACACCTCCTCATCAATCACCCCATATAAGAAGGAACACTTCACATCAAGTAGGTAGACTTTGAAATCCTTGGATGAAGCAAAAGCCAGGAATATCCTAACAGCTTCAAGTCTTGCTACAGGAGCAAAAACAACTGTGTAGTCAATCCCGTCTTCTTGTGTGTAACCTTGAACAACTAGTCTTGCCTTGTTCTTGATGACAAGTCCTCTATCATCCTTCTTCTTCCTAAATACCCACTTGGTAGCTATAGTAGTCTTCCCTTGAGGAAGAGGACATAGATTCCAAACCTTTTGTCTCTTGAAAGAAGTAGCTCCTCCTACATTGTTTCAACCCAACTTCCATCCTTCAAAGCTTTATTAATCTTCTTAGGCTCTATCTGAGAAAAGAAACAAGAGTATAGACAAACATTTTTTCATGGGTTCATCCTCTTGTTCTTACTACAATTTCAACTTCTCTAATGATGTTTGTGCTGGGGTGTGACTTGTGGATTCTCAGTTGAGAAATCATAGAAAGTTGATTGGACAGATCTAAATTTATGAAATTTAGATCTGGTGCTTGAAAATTATCAACCAAATCAACACACTTATCAAGAGTAGCTTGATTCAATGAGTGTGTTACATCAATGATGTTGTCTTCTTGATCACTATTACCACCTCCATCTCCTCCTATATTGGAAATTCCTTCATCTGACTTCTGTGCCTCTGTGCTGGAATTTTAGGCACCTCAGATGTAGCAGCTAAAGAGTTTGTGATGGTTGTGCTGACAGATTTACAACTACAAGGCTAGTTACCACTGAAGCTTAAATAGTTTGAACACTTGGTCTTCTCAACTCAAATCTTGGATCAGAATCCCCTTTTGATAAGGTACTTGTAGATCCTGAACCATCTTCATAAGATTTGTTAAAATAGTTGATAACTAAATCAAGATCAAACAGCCAATCAGGACCAGAACCTTTCACACTAGGTGTGTGCTTATTAAAGGTCACATTGGCTGACTCCTTAACTACTCTGGTTCTAAGATTGTATACTCTATATGCCTTAGCTTGGGAAGAGTATCCAATGAAATGTCCATCATCTGGTTTCTCAGCAAATTTGGCTATTTGATCCTTGGTATTCAAGATGGTGCAAGGACATCCAAATGATCTGAGGAAACCAATGAAAGGTCTCCTTTTGTTTCACAGTTCATAAGGAGTCTTACCATAAGTCTTTACCATGAAAACTCTATTCTGCATATAGCAGGCAGTGTTCACTACCTCTGCCTAGAAGGTGATGGGTAGTTTAGAGTCAGACAACATGGTTCCTCCAGCTTCAATAAGCGTCCTGTTTCTCTCTCAGCAACACCATTTTGCTGAGGAGTCCTCGGAGCACTATATTGTCTTGAAATACACTTTTTATCACAAAATGCAACAAGGATTTGGTTTTTGGATTTGGTTCCTTGATCATATCTTATGATCTTGACCTTGTGATCAGATTGATACTCAATTTTCAAAATGAAGCTCTTTAAGATCTTAGGGGTCTCATCCATAGTTCTAAGAAAGAAGACGCAAGTATATCTTGTGAAGTCATCAGTGATCACCAAGCAATAAGGGGTCATTCCTAGACTCATTACACTGGTGGGACCAAATAGATCCATATGCAACAGTGATCACGTGTCAATATTTTAGTGTTTAATTGATCAAAATGCTTGATTTTACATCATGATTATTGTGGAACAAGTTGACTTTGTTTATGTTTTGATTCATAGGTGTTTGGAGCTTAAAGTAGCTTAATTGGAAGCAAAAGAAGCAAAACATGAAAGTTAAAGGACTTAAGATGTAAATACCAAAAGAAGGGAAAAAAGAGGTCAAGCAAGAGACCCAGCGTATGATACTCCGGGTTTGGGCGTATCATACGCCGAGTGGCGTATGAGGCGGCGTAATGGTGGGTGTATTTGACAAAAGGAAGAGAAAGTTGGGCGTATGGGCGGCGTATGAGGCGGTGTATCATATGCTAGTGGGGGTATGATACGCTGGTGGCCTAACAACATCCAGATTTTTTGGATTTTCAAGTTTATTTAAACAAAATCAACCCTAATTCGATCGAGAACTTCTTGGAGACAAAAAGTGACAAACTTTAGGTGATTTTTGGTGTTCCATGGCTCCCAAAGTCATCTATAAACATTCTCCAAATCAAGATTGAAGATTCAACAAAGACCATGAGTGGCTAAGTTCTTGTTGATTGCTTTTGGGAGTACAACTCATATTAAGTGAAACAATTGGTATGTTTGATTAGGGTTTATTGTATTCAACAATGGATTAGTGAATGAAATTTTATTTTTTGATTTAGTTAAAAGGTTTACTTATAAATAAAGTTGTGTGCTTGATTATCAGTTTTTGGTTTCCTTGCATCGTGAGCTTATTATGAAAAGTAGACAACGTGATATAGGTGAATTGGTAACTTTGTGAATGAACGAGTCTTAAAAGATTGTTCCTTTGTTACCACTTTAATCAAAAGCTAAGATCTTGAAGTATTGTTTCTTACAAACCCTAATTTGAAAGTATCAGTTGTGGATCTCGCGGAATTGGAAACCAGGAAGTGATTGTTTCTTAATATTTAATCAAATTCATTTCAAAGTTTGTTGCTTTTTGCAATAGCATTCTTGATTTCATCCCAAGTTCCAATTTTTAATATTAAAGTCTGTGTCTTTAAGTTAATTGAGTCATATTGTTAAACACTTTCCACATATTCCTTGTGGAGATGACCTTACTTACCCTTACACAATAAAGGTAGCTAAGACCGATATAATAAATTATTTTTGATTGAGTCTCGACAACCAGATCAAACAAGTGTAAGGGTATCATGACGGAGTTCATTTCCTTTGGCTAGTGAGATATCTTGTGTTGCTTTCCTTTCAAGCATGCAACACAATGGTCATCACTTGTAAACTCTTTCTTTGGCATTCCAATTACCAAATCATTCTTAATTAACTTATTCATGTTCTTAAAGTTTACATGGCATATTCTTTTATGCAAGAGGAAAGACTCATCACTATTGGCTTTAGATAGAAAGAAAGAAACTTCTCCTAAAGGGGATGTTTCCTGTACATCAATTTTGTACATGTTCCCTTTCCTGGGGGCTTTGAACAAGATATGCTCTTGAGGAATGACAACCCTAGGCTTGAGAACAATGCACTCATGCTCAATGAAGAGCATGTTGTGTCTCTGATCATAAAATTGGGATACACTGGATGATTGTACCCAAGCTCCTTGACAAAGTTTACCTTCTTAATGCTAAGCTTACCATTTGTGACCCTGCCCCTTCTAGTAATGTAACCACCAGATTCTCCTCCAAAAGCAACTGGCCCTCCATTAATTTTCTCAAAGTTTTGAAGCAAAAAGCCATTGCCTGTCATATGCCTGGAACAACCACTATTAATGATCCATACATTTCCTTTAGTCTTTAGCTTTTCCTGCATAGAAAGAGATGGTTAGTTGCATTTGGAAACTCAAGCCTCATTGGTCTTGGGCTTGTCAAAGTGTACAGAAGATAATGCAATAGTAATAGATCCTATACGTAAGTTATGAGGATCATTTACTGTTGTTGATGAAGAACTTTTAATCACATGGCCTTCCTTCATCTTCCATACCATCTTTGGAAGAGTAGACTTGGCCTGAATACTTTTGGAAGTTTTGATGACTTCAGAAGTTTTGGAGACTTGATCTTCGGAAGCTTTTGCATCCACTGCAGCAGACTTCAGTACTTCAAAAGCATTCCTTTCTTCCAAGATCGAATTCTCTTCCGAAGGTAAGTTTTCACTTATCTTCTTCTTCACATTGGACCTTCCGAAAGGAAGAGTTTTTCCTTTCGAAGCTATTTTCTTCTTCTTCTTCTTAGAAGTTTTCTTCTTGTTCATGTGGATAGTACTTTTAGGATTGTAGATGCAATCCTTGGCAAAGTGAGAAGTACTACCACACATGAAGCATTCAGTTGCCATGCTTTTTAGAGTCTTCTTTTGAGTGGGAGATTGAACTTGATCACTTTCACTTCCTTCTTCATCTTTTTAGATGATGCAGCAGGCTTCTTGGGATGAGGCTTGCTCTTAGAACTAGATGGTTCAAGCTGTGTAGCAGTGGTGCACATTTTATCAGCCTTCTTCTCTGGATCAGGATGATTTGGACATGAACTAGGACTCTTGGTACTAGTGTCCATAGTTGAGTCTTCAATCTTTACCACTTCAGATCCAGCAGAAATAAAAACCTGCTTTTGCTTGGAGTTGAATGTGGCCTTGATCTCTTTGGCCTTCTTGGACTTTCTTTTGGCTGCCCTGATTTAGTTCTTTCTTACAGACTTGGTCATCCTTGATTCTTTCTTTTCTCCATGAGAATAGTGTCCCTTCTTAGGATAACCCTTGTCACTCACCTCAGGTTCATCCTTCACTATCTCCTCTTTATCTTCATCCTCTTCTTGAATGGGATCTATGGAGGGCAGCTCATCTTGACAAGTTCCACACATTGGAGGTCTTACATATAATAATGTGTGTGGAGGAGCTATCTCATTTGAACCTAATTCTTACTTGTTCTGATACAAAATTTTTTCATGCATGGATGAAGATATTATGTTCTTGATGGTTTCCTATTCAAGAACACATTTTTTTGCCTTAGCTTTGCTGATCACAAGCTCAGCTTGCCATTCAGTTAACTTGGTAATGATATCTTTTAATTGAGTCCTGTAGTTTGTGTGCTCTGCTTAAGAGTTGAAATGGTTTTCTCTAAATCTTCTATTTTTAGTTTATAGTTATTTTTAGCTCTTTTAAAGTTAGATTTTAAAATATTTAAGGACTCTAGGTTAGATCTCACTTCTAAGTTGTAGGACCTATACATATTAACTTTAGGAATGCCTTTAGAAGTACAAAGATGTTCTAATACCTTGGCTTCTTCATGATCAACCATCAGTGCTTGGTTTGGAGAAGCATCTTCTACCTGAAAGCTCCAGTCAAAGCCTTATTCTTTAACAACAACATTAGCATGTTGTTTTGGTTGGCTTGGCTTCTCAGTTCCTGGAGCTGCATCAATGTAGTTTAATCTGGATTGTGCTTGGCCACCATTTTTCCTTGGTGTCTTGCACTGTCTAGCAAAGTGTCTTATTAGGTTACAGTTGTAACACTTCACTTTGCTTTTGTCCAGTCCAAACTTTCCACTGGCCATATTGCTGGGAAACTTTCTTCATGTCCTCTTATAGAACTTCTAGGCTCTGTGAGTAAGAAGAGCCATCTGTTGTACTATCTCCATGAACTCCAGATCATCTGGATGTATGCAGTCCAAGTATTCAAGAATGAAGAGAAAGTTGCCATAATTTTCATCAATAGACATAAAGGCTTGAGCAGAGCTTATCTCTTGAAATGGGCTTCCTTGGATGTAGCTCTCTTTGGTGTCTTAGGGAAGGTGATGAAAGGACTCTTTTATGAGTTTTCAAGGAAGCATATAAGGTGATGTTGTGGTTCTATGCTATCCCTTTAAACCACAGGTACGGCTAAACTCTGCTGATTGTTGGAAGAGCTGCTTGATGGATTTTGTAAGTTCATCTCCATCTGGTAACCACTAAGGATACCATACAGCTCTATGAGAGTTAGAGTAGAGAGGTTCTCAGTTCTTTTGATGGCCATCCAGTAGTGAGTCCATTGTCTGGGAAGAGAGAACATGAACTTCCTTGCTATGTCTCTATTCTCAAGTTTTACTCCAACATCCATTAGAGTATCCATAATCTAAACATACCTGAAGTATTGTTGAGTCATGGTTTCACCTGTCTTGTAGGTGAAGTTTTCAAATAGCTGCTTCATTATGTCTTTCTTGTTCTTTTTGGCCTCCTCAGACCCCTCATACATGAGCTTCAGTGCATCCCAGAGCTGTTTAGCAGTTTTGCACTTCTCAAAGCCTCTGCATATGGAGTTTGGAAGAGCAGTTTGAAGAGCGATCATGGCTTTCTGATCTACATCTATTTTCTTCTAGTCTTCTTCAGAGTATTCAGCTATTTCCTTTGGTATCATCACACCTCCAGCAGTGGCTGAAGATGTTCTTGGGATGTGAGGTTGTTTAACAACAGATCTCCACATCCTACTGTCTTGAGACTTGATGATCCCTTCCATACGTTGGCACCAAGTATCAAAGTCATCAGGAGTGATCAGTGGAGACTTTTTCATAGTATCGGTTTCCATATCAGCCTTACAAAGAGCTGCCATTTGAGTTGATAAGTGTTTTATGAAACTAAAGTGATCTAAGATGGTGTGATCTAAATTAAGAGCCTGAAATGCTCTGATACCAATTGCAGGACTGTTGAAGGGTGGTTAATGCAACAGTTTCATAAGGTGGAGAGATTTGGAACACTTAGCAGATCAAACAGGGAACCGGTTAGTGATGAAACAACAAACACAATTGAAAGAACAAGAACCCTCAAATATGGTTTTCAGGAATGACGTATATTGCTCTCAAGTTCTTACAAGTATTACAAAGCATGCTTAGAAAGATACAAGTACTTGAGATACTTAATACTACATCCTACAGTCGGCCATACTTTGAAGGCCAGCTGAAAACACTAATCTAGACAACAAGATCAATGTAGAGTCAAAAGGCAGATTGCCTTTTGACTAGTGACTATGACATGCCATAGCTCACATCCTAATATATTACAAAAAGGATAAAAAGTACATTGTTGGAAAGTTACAGAAAAAACACCTTAATCTATAGTTGACAAAAGCATGGACTTTTCATTAAGTCATATAAGTTGGTGAGTCTTTAGAAGTGGCAGTAGAAAGTGGTTCAACTTTTGTCAAAATGTGATTCAGAGAAAGCATGTCTTCTCTGTCTTTGGAAGAAATCTGTCTTTGGCTTCGGAAGACTTCATCCTTAAAGCTTCGGAAGACTTCATATTTGGCTTTGGAAGATATGGTCATTTGGCTTCGCAAGATTTGATACCTGGCATAATTCACTAAGTTGTATCAAATCTTCTGAAGTAACTTCCTTGGACTTAACATATGCATGCTGAGAGTTCTTTGGTTGTTCTTCGGTTGTATCAGCCTTTAAGTCTATTCCTTACACATGTGATTAGAACTTGGTTTGGGTATACATTTTGAAGACCTTAATTAGAAATTATTATAAAAATAATTTAGACATTAGTTAACCTAACCATTCAAGCCTCAACCATTTCTCTTTTAATCATCCTTGCCTAAATGTTGACCCTAATTAGCACCGTTGAGCTTAAACATTTCTTGATCACCTGAACCACTCAGTCACTTAACCAAAAAACCTTCAACAGAACCCGTTTTTTCGCTGAAGACACATTTCTGGCTTATTTTAAAAAAAAAAAAGAGAGAAAATTTGGTCTTTTACCTGTCAGACCTAAAAGAACTGTAATGCATTCTTTTGATTTTAATTTACATTGTTTCCTTCACCATACAAAACTGGAACTTCCCCTGGAAATCTACAAAAACTCACATTCAATGCAATAAAAAAATGGAAAAAAAAGGAACAAGTTTCACCATTTTGTGGAATTTTAAAAAGCACTATAAAGAGGCGGACAAAAAGATGAGAAAGATGCCCGAACTAGGGGAATTGGTCACATGATGGAAAATGCAAAAAGAACCAAACCGAGTCCCAATACGAATATACGAAACTGATACTATTGGGTGCTATTAGGTTTCAAGCCAAACAATCCTTACGAAAGGAGTGTTTCGTGAATCTTCGGGTGAAAGATGAAGTAAGGTTTTGAAAGCAAAGTACGGTCTTTCCAATCTGGCCTTAAGCGAGTCCTCGAGTTAGCATATCCCTTGTAGCTTGAATTATTGTATTGGGAGCCTTTTATTGCTTTCCTTGTAGTCTATATTAGAAAAATAAGCCAGGACTATCATCTTTAGCATTTAGCCACTTTTTCCAAATAATCCATACCCGAGCCCGAGCCAAGGTACAACCCATCAAAGACCTAATAATTTATGCAAGTAAATATCTAAATAGGTGGAGATTTAATCCATTAGAAAACATATGACATCACACGTATTCGTACTAGGCAATTGAGAATATTAGTCATACTTAACCTTGATTATGACTCTATAAATTTAGCCGAGTGTGAGTGCACCTTGTGAGAAGTGTGGATTTTTACATGTTAAAAATCTTTAACTACTAATTTATTTCATGATAAGATATCATTCTACATATGCTTAAAACTTTTACATTTAGGTAGAATAAGTTTACTTGCGTATTTTCTGAAAGACTTATTTAACATTTGATTTATTTGGTTTTTGGTGGTATTGTTATTTTATGTGATTTTGCTTGAGGACAAGCAAAGTTCAAGTATGGGGATGTTTGATGTGCTCTAAATTATACATAAAAAACCTATTAAAATCACATCAATTATTCCTAAATATCTTCCTCAAAATGATGAAACTAAACTTAAAAATGTTAAATTATGTTTCTAGGTATTCAAAAGGTCAAGATGGACAAAAGAAGCATACTTAGCAAGAATTTAAAGAAAACCAAGCTTTGAATTCCAAGAATGGATTCATTCCTTGTTAAGGACGCCCCCATGACCAGCATGAAACACACCCTCATGCTTAAATTAACACACCCTCATGATTGGACATCTGAGAGGAGAATAAAGTACTGTCCCCCAAAAAGCAATCATAGGGCTGTGCCCCATGAGTCACGGGGCTATGGACCACCCTAATAACGGGGTCGTGCCCCATGAGTCACAGGGTCATGCCCAACATACTCTACACGTACGAATCGACCAACTTTCGTCAGCATTGTACTAGCATGGGGCCGTGCTTAAACACTCTAGAAAGCCAATAAATTGGAGCTCATTTGTAATTTTGAGGTGAGCTTTTGCTAGAGGGTTACCCTATTGATTTCTCTTGGGAATCAAGTTTTGAAGACCCTTGGGAGGCTTGGGAGGTGCATACAACACTTGCAAGAAGCTTGGTATTGTGTAAACATCATCCATTGCAGATCACCGGTTTGATTGTTATATTTCATTAATGATTACATATCTATATTCTATGTTGTTTGTTGTTATGTTTAAGCTCATTATAAGCTAAACTCACATTATCATCATAATTGGATGAAACTTATGTTACTTTTGATGAACTAATGGTGTGATTTATGCTATGTTGATTTTATGATAATATTAGGTAAACTTTTGATGGGTATAATCAACATTTGAACTGGAAGTTATAAACTTATGGTTTGTAATTATGAATATCATACAACATTAAAAAACATATGAACTAGCTTTTATTCGTGAAACTGGTCTTCGTAACAAACCCATGGCTAATGAACTAGAAATAGTTATTAGAAATCATATAACTTTAGCTTCTGATCATTTGCGGGTTCCCTTTTATTAGCTTGTGAAATCTACAGTAATTGTTATGGTTTTCTAAAATTAATGGTATGCTAAAAAGAAACTTGATCAACTCTCTTTCTAACATTAATTTATGTTTTCCGAAATCGTATGTTGAAAGGTTATACGAGATTCACCTACATTACTGGGGGCTTGGAGGATTAACATTGTAAGTTACTCAATGTTGGTGTCGTTGTCACTACGGAGCTGGTAGATGAAAAAACCATGTTGGCACATGTTTATAAACATTAACATAACTACTTAAACTTATATCTTTAATCACGTCACGATATTCATGATAGTTACATAAGTGTAATCTAATTAGGTTGATAGCCTTAGTTCCCTGTTTTAAAACCCAAATGTCTCAGTTTTACTTTCACTTTTATTTTAATTATTTTTTTAAAAAATCTCTAAAATTTTGGTCACATCAATGCAACTTATCATTATCCTAAAACAAAACTAACCCTAATAGTAAAATATAAAGTTTGTTGAGTAGGCTTGGTATGTCTATGGATTGATACTTGGTTCTTACCAACACTATATTATCACACAACAGGTACACTTGCCTTTTGTGGGTGTAGTTAGTATAAGTAATAACCAATTAAAATCGAATCTATGTGAAAATCCTTTATCAAACTATATACACCTTTCACACACATCAATTCAGCAGTTGGAGATTTAGGATAGGTGATCATCATACTTGATGAGTCACCATAGGAATTTGGTGGGCTAAGGAGTAGGAATGGGAGTGGGAGTGAAAAGGTTCATGAATAGGTGCCATGAGAGCTGATAACTTTGAGGGGTTTGAAGATCTTTTGAGTGATTCTTCATATGCATTCATTTCCATTCGATAAGCACTCAGTCTTCCATATAACTACTTAAGAGTAATTGTTTTTAGATTTTTAGTTCTTCTGATGGACACAATGTAAACTGTCCATGTCTTAGGTAGGGACTTTAAGAATTTTCTGAGAACATCACTATTCTCCATCTTCATTTAAAGAATCTAGCAGTTCAACATATCTATGATATGTAGCAATCATGGTTTCTCCCCTAGTAAAACCAAAGCTTTCAAACTTCAGCTTCAAAATATCTCTCTTGTTCTCCTTCATGTCTTTCGCTCCTTTAAATCTAGCCTTTAATGCTTCCCATAACTTTTGAGTAGTTGTAAATTTGTTGAAGCCATGGATGATGCTGTTTGGTATGCTCATTCTGATAAGCCATAGAGCCTTTGAATCCACATCCATCTTCTTTAGATCTTCATCTGAATATTTTGTTGGATCTTTGGGGATCATGGCTCCACTTTTACCATCTGCTTGAACCATAAGGACATATGGTCCATTCAGAATAGAGAGCCAAACTCTCTGATATTGATTTCTTAGAAAATCTTCCATTCGGATTTTCCAAGTATCATAGTCATGTGGTGTGAACATGGTGGGTTTTGTCTGAGTTCCATTCTCCATGTCATTCTTACTTGAGATGGCTGCAACAGTCATTTTGAAAGGATAGAGGGGCATGAAAAAGTGTGGTGTTTTGATAGTGTGATCAAAAGAAAAACAAATGATTCGTTGAAAAGTGACTTCAAGCAAATCAAGAGCCAAAGCTCTAATAGCAGTTGCTGGATCAGGATTATAGATTAACAAGACTTTGTTGTTTGATCAGTGATTAACAAATACAGAATCTAAGTTAACTACTTACTAACAAACATAAATACTTTGAGTAAAGGTATGTACAAAAGTTGTTCTTTCAAAGTATTCACTTGATTAATCAAAACTAAGTACAAAGAGTTACATGCAGCAGATACACAAATGGCTTAAACAAGCTTACCTCTACTATACAAGTATGAGGGTTTTATACTATGAAATCTAAATAATAAGAAAACTATTCTATGTTCAAAATATATAACAAGATAGATAATCGGTACATCAAAGTTAGGTAGCTTCAGTACTATGTTGTCTCTAAAAGGTAGAACATACAATTGGTACAAATAGTCTTGTCTTGTGTAACAGTTGATTAGCAGCTCTTGGAGTTTAGTACTGAGCTGATCACTTGGAGTTTACTGCTGAACAACAGCAGTCGATCAGCAACACATCAAATATGTGTAGATCAGTAGTGGTTTAGCATATGTTGATCGGCAGTCATTCAGCATATGCTGATCAGCAGATGCATTTAGCTCTTGGCAGATTTCGGCAGTTGACAGCCAATGCTGAATTTTTGAGTATTTGGTAGCTTCATCTTCTTCATGGATCAACAAACATATCTGGAAAAATCCAGAGTTTCTACAAAAAACAGCTCTTGGATATTGTGGAGCTATGAAGAGGATGAAGCTACCAAAAACTCAGGATTTTAGCATAGGCTGCCAACTGCTGAATCAAGCAAAGTGTTGAATCCCTTGCCGAACTGTATATGCTAAATATCTGCAGATTAGCATATGCTGAGCAACTAGTGATCAGCAGTCTACCATAGAACTACAGATTAACTGCTGCTGATCAGCAGTGAACTGCATAAGCTGCTGATCTTCTGCTACTCAAAACAAGAATGTTCGTGCCGACGACTGCTATGTTTCACCTTTTGGAGACAACATTGTACTAAAGCTGCCAACTCTAATACACATATTATCTGTTTTGCTATATACTTTGAACATAGAATAGTTTATTCTTATTGTTTAGATTTTATAGTATAAAATTCCTCACACTTGTATAGTAGAGGTAAGCTTTTCAAGCCACTTGGTTCTATCTGCCGATTAAAACGATAAATTAAGTGAATACTTTGAAATAATTACTTGTGTACTTACCTTTCCTTAAAGTATTTGTATTGTGATAGTAAGTAGTTATCATAGATACCACATTCGTTATCTATTGATCATAGAAGTTCTTGTTAGTCCAAACCAAACCGATCCAACAAGTGGTATCAGAGCCTTGGCTCTTGATTTGCTTGAAGTTATCTTACAACAAATCACTTGTTTCTTCCTTTGATCACACTATCGAACACCACATTTCTTCATAACTTATTACCTTCTCAAAATAACTGTTGTATCCATTTCTAGTAAACTTGATTTGGAGAATGGAACTCAGACCAAACTTCCTATGTTTACCCCAAATGACTATGATACCTGGAAAATATGAATGGAGGATTTCATAAGAAATCAAGACACAAGACTATTGCTCTATATTCTAAATAGACCATATGTTCGTGTGGTCAAGGTGGATTAATGATTCCCAAAGATCCTACAAAGTACTCAGATGAAGATCTAAAGAAAATGGACATGGATTCAAAGTCTATATGGCTGGTCAGAATAAGCGTACCCAACAGCATCATGCATGGCCTTAAGAAATTCACAACTGCTCAAAAGTTATAGGAAGCATTGAAGGCTAGATTTGAAGGAACAAAGGATATGAAGGAAAACAAAAGTGATGTCTTGAAACAGAAGTTCAAGAACTTTGGTTTCACAAGGGAAGAAACCATCACTGCTACATATCTCAGATATGTTGAACTTCTAGACTCTTTAAATGAAGTTAGAGTAAAGATGGAGAATAGTGATGTTCTTATAAAGTTCCTAAGATCACTACCAAATACATGGACAGTTTACAATATGTCCATTAGAAGAACTGAGAACCTAAAAATAATGACCCTTGAGGAGTTATATGACATCCTAAGTGCTTATCAATTGGAGATGGATGCAGATGAAGAATCACTAGGCAAAACTTCAAATCCCTCAAAGTCATCAGCTTTCATAGCCCCTATACATGAGCTAGTTCATTATCACTCCCACTTTCGAGTTTATCAAACTCCTATGGTGACACATCAAGTACCAATAATCACCTACCCTGAATCTCCCACTGCTGAATCTCAATCATCACCATCTCAGCAGATGAAATCAGCCAGCCACACAATTCTTTTTATAATCATATCCCAAAAACTCTACCTTTGTTGACTAAACTAACTTCTTCAACTCTCTAAGGTAAACTTGTACAGAAATCACAATTTGAATCTTATAAAGGATGTTGAATGAATCAATCTTCTTAAAAATGATTTTAAGAAAAATGATCAAGCTTAAAAAGAAATGATAATGAAACTAGAAAAGATTGTTTCACAATTAAAACTAATGGATTCAACCTTTTCTACAAACTTACAGTTTGTGTAACAAGGATGATCCTCCAAGGAACTTTTCAATCTCTTAACAATGAATCAATAGTCAATCATCATGGTGAGAAAACCCATGATGAATCGCATGATCTCTAGTGTGTGATTGTTTATGTGTGTTTGTGTGATTGAATGCACAGAGTAATAAATTTGCTTGTTTAATTGATAATATGTTCAAAAGCTTACAAAAGATTAGGGTCCAAGGCTATTTATAACCTATGCACATACTATGTACAATTACAAAAGTACCCTTATGTAAAAACAAATTACATAAAATCCTAAGCTGTGTGTTGTTTGCTATGGATGATAAAGTGTTTGCTGTGGATGTTAGAATGTCTACCCTGGATGTTGGTTTTGTTGTCCGCTGTGGACGTTGTTCGTCTGCTGTGGATGTTGTGCATTCGTTGTAGACTTGTTCATCATTTGTGGACTTGTTCATCCATTATCAACACTTGGAAAATTTTAGTAGTCTTCATCCATTGTGATTTCTTGTGCATCTGCTGTGAACCCTTCTTCATCCGCTGCCAACACTTGTTCAAAATTTCTTTTATCTACAAATCCTGTAAAAGAAATATAAATGATAATTAGTGTTGTGCTTGGATAATACTTATGTTTAGATGTTAGAATATGGTTGATTGGATGTTAGAACTTATTTTTTTAATAAAGGCAAGCATTATCCTTTAAAATGTTTATTGTAGTCCTATAATACTCCCCCTAAGGATGATGTTGCTAATGTTGATATGTTTGAGTTGTTATTGATTATATTTGTTAGCCATGGTTTGTTCTTTTTGATATGATTGATTGTACTTGATTGGTTTATTGATTGATCATGCTTGATTTAATGATTGAGTGATTATGCTTGATTGAATGATCTAATGATTATGCTTGATTGAATTGATAGAATGATTACATATGTGTAATTTAGTTTGTTTCGTCTGATATGATTTATATGAATGATTGCTCGACTTGATGTATGGTTAAATGATGTCTCAAATTATTGATTTATGTTATGTATGCTTTATGGTTGTTTTGTTAGTCATAGTTGTTTCTTGCTTGATTTGATTGCATTATTGTTTGTTAGTGAACCTTTATCAAAAGTGAGAAGGTCTTGATTCATTTTGACTTTTCTGCCTTTTTGATTAAGATTGGTCATGGTCTTGGATCTCTTCTTTAATACATTGATCTTGTGTTTCTTGTTTTGCTTGTTGAGGCAGCGGAACTACTTTAAGAGCATTCAGACAATTGACAATCTACTGAGTAAAGTATTCCATAACATTGACTTGATCTTTGTATGAATAGGTGATTGGTAGTTGAACTATATGTTCAAGTGTTTATTGATCTAGGCTTTGAACTTCAATGATGCTAACCAACATGGTTACAACATGATCACCTTTCATCATATTCAGATTGTTATTTTTGAGATCTTTAGGCTTGTAATTCCTTCAATATGAGTTAATGGCTGCTGATTTGTTTCTACCCTTTACTTTAGAGCAACATTAACATATACTACGCCTAGGATACTTAACATATGAATGAAATAACAACAGTCACCCTTGCAAAGTACATGTTGAATTGGAGGGAATGACTTTATCCTCATGAACGATACATATGAAGGATGTAACAGTTTCATCTCAACAGGATTAAAAATCCATATATGTTCAATTTCTTTACCTTCCAGCTTTCTTTCCAACACAACTTCAAAGTGATTTTCATCATAATACCATCTTGTGATTGGGTGGTTATACTGATTGCCTTCTATCTTTTTCATGATTAGCTTTAGATCTGTGTTTTCCTGCTTGTTTTGTTCTCTCCTGAGCTTTTCAATATGAAGTTTCTTCTTTGTCTGCTTTCTTCTTCATCTCATGATGTTGTATGCTCATGTATAATCTAAGTATGTGAAAGAAGTTAGCTCCCATTAGTGATTTACCATTCTCAATTGTATCAGATCAAATCTATCTTCATATGATAGGGAGCCCTTGGGATATAATTGATAAGTATTGGATAAGTCTAGATACTCTTTTAATTAGCACAACATCCCATACTTCATCATACTTCCATGCCACTGTCTTTCTTTCATTTGCTGATGTTGTAAGAGTGATTCTTTCATACAACTTTACAAAGTTGGTATTCTCATTTATCATCTCTCATACTTCATTTCTTTCTGGCTAGAGTCTATGGGGCATAAACTGTCTTGGTTGCTCAATAGGATGTAGCTCTGGTGGTGCGTGTTAGTAAGTTGACAGTTTAGAGGCCAGGTGTGGTTTAATGATTTGATGATATTTGGTATTTCTAACTTGTGTAGCAGAAAGAATATCCATGTAAACCTTGAGTAATCATCTACTATGACTATAAAGTATTGCTTCTTGCCTATACTTAAATTTTTTGTTGGTCCAAATAGGTCGATATGAAGCAATTTGAGTGGTGTTTGATTAGAATTTACCAATTTAGAATGATGAGACACTCTATGTTGTTTGCCTTTCAGACATGCAGTGTAGTGGTCTATACAGAAAAATTCTTTTTGAGGTAGACCTATTACTATATCACATTTGACTAATTGGTTCATTTTTTTAAAATTGTAGTGTCCTAATATTCTATGCCATAATCGGAAAACATCTTCTGTTGCTTTTGATAATAAACATGTTTCAGGGGTTGAAGCTTAAACTGTATTCATATCAACTATGTATGTGTTGTTTTGATGAGGTGTTTTCAAAAGAATACAATCTTCAAGAATATAAAGACTTGGATTGAGTATTTAGCAGTTGTTAAAGTCAAAGAGTGTGACATATCCCTTGTCACAGATCAGAGATACACTCAAGAGATTAAACTAGAGGTTGGAGCAGTAGTTGAGATTTTCAAAGCTTATCAACCCATTGGAAATTGTTCCTTCACCAGTAATCTTTCCTCCTGTTTTACCTCCTCTAAAGGCTACATTTCCTCCATGTTTGCTTTTAAAATCCTGAAGGATGGAACATCCACTGTCAACATACCAGATGTTGTCAGGCCTTATTTGATGTCCCTACACAGACAATAAGTTTAGTTAGAGGGTGTAACCCAGCCAAGATGGTCTTGGGTCTTTTGTCTTTTCCTAAAATACAAATCTTTTCAAGATAAGCATTGTCTGCTGGTTTAGGAACTTTAGTGGTTTAGGAACTTTAGGTATACTAAATTTCCTTTGGTTGGTCATAGCTCTTTCAGGACAGGTGCTTTGTGCTCTTCTCCTTTGATTGCTAAGGTCACTTTGTTGTCTGATTTGAGACTTATGTCTCTTGTTTGGTTGTTTAAAGTTGTCATAAAATGATTTATTTGAATTCAAAACAACTTTAGTGTGTGGATACTATCTTTGTGCTCCACCTTTGTTCTTGTTAGGAAGAATTGGTTGTTCTCAGTTGATTTCTCAGTTTGAGATTATTTGTTTTGCTTCCTACTCTTTGTATTGAAAAAGTAGGTTGTAGTGTTGTGGTTGTTTTTATCACAAACTGAACATTAGTTATTAAAATAACATGTTTCTGTACTGTGGTTGTTCATGTCATAGTACTGACAATACTTTCCAAATATACACTTTTCAGTACTGTGAGTGTATTGATCACATCATTCACAATAAGGTAAATTGGAGGTATTTTGGTTGTTTGCAACTTTTTCTTTAATGGATGATTTTGATGGTAAATCAAAAGTGACACTTTGTTGCTTTGGTTGAGTGGTGATTTTTCCATTTCCTTTAGTTATTCTTTTAAGATGGGTAGTAAAATTCTCCCTTGCTTCCACATCAGCAAATGTCAAACATTTGCTTTTGTTTTGATCATTTGGGTGATGGACTGCAATCACTAACACATTTGAATCTTTGTAGTTTTAGTGGATGGTTGATTAGTTTCATCATACAAAAGATCCTTATCATCATCAGAAGTATGTATATCAAATTCATTGTTTTCTCCTTAGTAAAATTTGGTTGATATAATTTGAGATGAATTTTGACTTTTAAAAAACTTAATTAAAGGTGACTTTGATGACGATGATGCAGGTTTTGAGTCATTAGTTCTATCATGAGGATAAAGTGAATCCCCATGCTTGCTGGTCATTGATTCAAGCAATGGCACGTAATCGTCATTATACGGTGGGTTAAGTTTGTTATACCCAATGCCTGAAGGGTCTTTAAAAGACCTTTGCTGAGCCAGAAGTTCTTCAAATTTCTGATTGCTTACTTGAAACTTTTGAAGGTTTACTTCTGTTCATCATGTGTTTTTTTATTAAGTTAATGATTCAGAGAGCTGCTCAACTTATGCTATCAATGTTAGTTTTTCAGACAACAGCTTGTCTAAATCATTTTTAAGTGACAAAATCTTAATTTCATATTGTTTTTGTTCAATTGTAAGAATTTCATTTTAAATGCTTGTTTCAATCACTTTTCTAGAAAGTTGATCAGCATGCTCTCTGTATCTAGTACTTTATCAATGCATGCTTGAGTACAGAGATTTTCTTTAACCTCTTTCGGGATCTCTGTTAATTTCTCCTCAAGTTGAGCCATGAGGGCATGATCTAGAGATTTGATCTATGCTTCGTACATACTCTAATCACATTCACCATCCTTTTTGATAATCATTGCTAAGGATTTGGTATGTTAATTGGGGCTGTAGTGAGTGATTTGAGGTGGTGCTAGAGAAGATGGTATGCTGATTGGTGGTGGAATTGGTCTGTTTGACTGATATCCACTAGATGATTGTAGTTGTTGATTGTCTCTGTCTGCCCTTGGTTGTTGACATTCTCTGGAAAAGTGTCCATACCATTGATAATTGTAACACCTCACTTTGGATTTATCAAACCCAATTTTGGTTTTTTTTATCCATGGTTAGACCCCTATTTATTTGCAGAAACCATTTGGATCTATAGGCAATCATAGCCATGGAACATTGAAGATCCATTTCTTCAACCATGTTTGGTGGAAGTTCATCCATGTCTTATTGAATGATGTGTAATGGTGTCAGGTATGCACCAAGGTATGCCTTAAAACTGGATGAGAAGGCTGCAAATCTTGCCTTTTGTTCTTCACTTTGAAGAATGATGGCTAGAGCATCCATTGGTTTATCAAACTTGTGGATGTTTTGATGCTGAGAATGTTGCTGTTTTCTAGAACTTGATGCTTGTTAATTTTGATGTTGATGGGGAAGCATGGACACCAGTCTTCTTTGACTTTTGTCTTTGTTTGGATGATGTTGGAGCTGAGAAGAATGATATTTCACTTGAGTCAAGAAATTCTTCATCTTCATCCTCTTAAGTGCATGTTAGGAATGCATTGTCTGTTGTTTACATCTCCTTAAGTTTGTATGATTTAACAGGCCTTAATTTGTTGTTGTCTCCTGATCTCTCATCAAGTTCTAGTGCCTCCACTTTGGCAACTAGAGCATCTAATGATAGTGCTTTAAGATCAAGTGTTGCTTTCATTAGAGAGACTGACTGTGTCCAGCTCTCTGGTAATTATGAAACATTGTCTTGTTGACTTCCACTGATTCATTCTTGAGCCTATAGACAATCATCTTATTGACTAGTTGTACAAATATATGGAGTTATGGTGGTATTGATTCAACTTGGATATGATGAAATGTTTCATATTGTGTTCTGAGCTTCTCCATTTTGATATCTCGGATTTCATCACTTCCTTCACACATCGTGTGAGTTCATTCGATGTTTTGAAATTTTCTACCCTGGTTAGTATCTCAACAAGAAGAGTCATGGCTACGATATTGTATGCTTTCATGTCTGTTTTGACTCTTTTCAAGTCATCAACAGCTACACTTTTCAGGCTAACTGGCTTCTGTGTGTTGCAATCACGACCCAAAGCTACTGATATGTATGGTACCCTAGTAATTGAAGTCCATAGATTAGGGTCATGAAAGATAATCTAATTTTTGAACATTATCTTGCATTGCTTGAAGTCTACTTTGTTCTTTAATCTTGGTGGTTTAAGGCCACTGTTTGATCTAGAAACTTCATCAGACATGTTGATTGTTTGATTAACTTAATGGTTTATGTTAATTTGTTTGATTTTTAGCTTGGTGCTAAACTTAAGTTATCCTAAGGTGATACTTTTCCATGTCCAAATTTGTCACTAGGATTTGTTTGATTTAATATTATGACTTACAATTACCAAATAAAGGAAATTAATCAATTAAAGTTCAATTAATTCTTTACTATGTAACGTCAGTCAATTGCAGTCACAAAATAGGGAATATTCAGTTAACAATCAAAAACCTTTTTAAATTCGGTTAATGAAAGTCAAAACCCTAATAAACCTTAAAACACAATAAATATGCTAGCTGAACAACTTGTGTGAATCTCAATGATTTGATCGTTTTGATGATGTTTTTATGACAGATTCGAGTGTAAAACTACTCGAAAATGATGTTCTAACATAATTTCTAGGTTGAAATCACCGTAATAGTGTTTGAAATGATCAAAATTTGATAGAACAGTACCCATGTATTGTTTTATCAAAAATCTTCTTAAAACCGACTTGGTTTTATGAGATTTATGATGATTCTGTTGAAAAACAATTTGTGAATGCTTTTGGGAGCTTTTTTACCACCTGATGGAATCAAGCTTTCCTACAAATTTATAGTTTGTGTAATAAGGATGATCCTCCAAGGATCTTTTCAATCTCACAACAATGAATCAACATTCAATCATCATGGTGTGAAAACCCATGATGAATGGTATGATCTCTAGTGTGTGATTGTTTATGTGATTGAATGCATAGAGTAATAAATTTTCTTGCTTGATTGATAATATATTTAAAATCTTACAAATGATTAAGGTACAAGGCTATTTATAACCTATGCACATACTATGTACAAAAGTCCTCTGTGGATTACGAAGTGTTCGCTATGGATGTTAGAATGTCCGCTATGGATATTGGTTTTGTTGTCCGCTATAGATATTGTTCGTCTGCTATGGATGTTGTGCATCCTCTATGGACTTGTTTATCAGCTATGGACTTTTTCATCCGCTGTCAACACTTGGGCATTTCTTCATAGTCTTCATCTGCTGTGGCTTCTTGTGCATCCGCTCTGAACCCTTCTTCATCCGCTGCCAACACTTGTTCAAAATTTCTTTTATCTACAAATCCTGTAAGAGAAATATAAATGATAATTAGTATCATGCATGGATAATACTTATGTTTAGATGTTAGAATATGGTAGATTGGATGTTAGAACTTATTTAGTTGATTAAGGCAAGCATTATCTGTTGGACCCTGAAAGGATCATACATGCCAATTCAAGAAGTGGATGAAGGCTGTTCTGGTTGGAAATCACCAAAGTCTAAGAAGAAATGCAAAAGACCATTCATGAAGAAATGTGACAAAAGAAACAGAAGAAAAGAACCAAGTGTTGAAGCATCCGCATCAGTTAATGCGGATGACCATTGAACAAATGCTTACAAGAATTTGTTCATCCACATTAACTAATGCGGAAGAAGAAAACAAATGCTGACAAGTGTTTGTTCATCCGCATTAACTAATGCGGATGAACAAAAGAAATGCTGCCATGACTTGTTCATCCGCGTCAACTAATGCGGATGAATTAAGTTAATGCTAAAGACTATCAACAACTAATGCCGATGAAGACTTGTTCATCCGCATTAGTCAATGTGGATGAACACTTACAAATGCTACTCTTATTTTGTACTTAGACTAGTTTCTGATGTATAGTTATCTAGGTAGATTAGTCATTTTGTACAGGCAATGTGTATGCCTATTAATAGAACAGTATGACCTATGTTTGTAAATTCTACTTGCAACATTGATAATATTACTCATTTAAACTGTAACCCAGCTGTCTTTGTATCTTGTTTACTCACATCATTATACAAAGCATTTATTATCATTTTCAGTATTAAATGTTCTGTGATTTGGTATTTCCGCTACTTAATCACTGACTCAATCATCATATTTGATCCTAAGTTGTGTCATATCAACTGAGATTCTTATTCTCGGACCCAGTCAATTGGTATCAGAGCCTCAGCTCTTGAATTCGTCTCAAAATCAGCATAGATCTTGAACGAAGATCAATTGATCTGGTGATTGAGTTATTTATTAGCCAGATCTACTCTGCTAATAAATATACATACTGAAATCGCAAAGAAACTTCGTCAACTTGTTCTGTATTTTCAACTCCTCAGGAATCAACATCAAATCAACCTTATCGCAACCCTGCTGAGAACTGATAATCAAGAACACCAGGACTGTAGACTGTCTGAACATTCAAGATATAAAATCAACATAATCATATTCAAAACCATTTAAAATCAGGAAAATTATAATGGATTCTACTAATTATTCTGAACTTGGTCATGCATCTAAACCTCCAATGCTTAAACACAAATCTGAGTTTAAGTAGTGGAAAATCAGGTTTAGAAATTACATTACAGGTGTAGATCCTAATTACTGGATATCTATTTGCAAAGGGCCATATATTCCTCTGTCACTCACTGCTGATCAAGCTGCTCAGTACAAGAATGCTAGAATACCCATTAAGGATCCAAACTTAAATCTTGATGATGAAGAATATAAGAAAATCAAGATTGACCTTAAAGCCTACTCCACTCTAACTTAGGCTTTAAAAATGGATGTTCTCAAGAGGCTGGAAAAGTATGGAATAGCCAAAGGGGTTTGGGATGCATTGCAGATAATATGTGAAGGAAGCAGTGAAGTTACTGAAATTAATAAGGATAAACTAATAAATCAATATAAGACCTTTCACCACACCAAAGGAGAGTCAATCTCAAGCTAGCTTCATAGATTTGTACAACTGGTGAATGATCTTATGATTATGGGGGTTACTTACAAAGAAAAGGAAATGAACAAGAAAATTCTGCACAGCTTACCAGAAAGTTGAAAACAAAATGTCACTATGTAGAAGAACACTCTTGATTTGGAGAGTACCAGCCAAGATATTATGATTGCTAAAATTGAGGCTCTAGAGTTGGATTAACAAAGCAAAAGTCTCAGTGGACCTCAAGTCATTAAGGCTTACAAGTTTCCATATGAAACTCATTCTGTTGAGAATGCTTTCGTGACTGAAGAAGATGATTTTCTCTCATTAAGAGATCAAGCAAAGACAACTGGATTCTGTGCTGCTCCACAACAACATAAACCATCATCTTCTGCTCAACCCACAGTAACACCCACAAGTATGACCAGCGAGCAAAGATCTGAAGAGCAAAAGGCAACTTACAATGCCTTTGTTGCTAGCTTTGAGGCTTATCTTGGGGGAAGACTCACTTCAGCTCATTTAATTCAGGAGGATCTTGAAGAAATGGATCCTGATGATGTTGAAGAAATGGACTTGCAATGGCAAATGGCCATGATTGCTATGTGAGCAAAGAAATTCTTCCTAAAAGGGAAGAAACTGAGTCTAAATAAGAACACAAAGCTTGGATATGACAAATCCAAAGTTAAGTGTTTTAACTGTGGAATGACTGGCCATTTCTCTAGGGAATGTAATTCTCCTAGAAGAAGCAACAACAACTATCAAAGAACCTCACATGGTCAGCATTCATCTCAACCCAATTCAAGCCTTTAGTCAAGTTCTCTTCATCAAAATCAGCATCCAAATCAGCTTTAAAATCAGCATCAAAATCAACATCATAATCAGCAACAGCCAATTCATCAAAGACAACCTCTATTGGCTCATCAAGCTCAAGGAAGTAGCCAACCGACATCTAATGCACTTGTCATCAGACAAGATGGAGTGTATGATTGGAGCCTATACGTAGAGGAAGTTCAACCTCAATTTTAGAATCATGCATTGATGGCACACATTAATGATGGTCCAATTCAAATGCCATCAAAGGTAAAATCTAATTTATGTTCTGATAAATGTGTTCTAGAAGTATAGGGTTACAGAGAACACAATCACAAATTGGCTAATAAAATAAAAGAACAAAAGGTGAAATTTGAGATGCTAAAAGAAGAAATGAGAATTTTTGAAGTCAAAATCAAATCTCTTTTATCTGATATGGAAACACTACATGGTGAAAAGTTTACCCTTGCAGCTGAGAATGAGAGGTTAACTGAACTGTTAACCAAATCAAAGGCTGAGCAATCGGCTACTGAAGTGAAACTTGAAAAGTTTCAACTCTCATCTGTCAAGTTGCAAGAGTTACTTGATTCTCAAAAGGAGGCCAAGGATATGACTGGGATAGGTTACAAAACTTGTCCTCCTCCATATAATGACAACTACACAGTTATGCCCGAGTCACTCACCCAATCTGATTCAACTGAATCTAAAGTTACTGAAACCAAAACAATTGTTTCACAAATAATGAATCCTTAAAATAAACCAAATGTTTACATTGAAACAAATAAGGATAAAATCAAATTAGGTCATCCTATCAAAATCAAAGAGTGCTTTGACAAACCTGTAGTTGTCCAGAAACCAAAGAGCCCAATCAAAGCCATTGTCCCTTTTGTAAAATTTGTTCCTGAAAAAGTCAACATTAATAAAACTGCTGAATGTTCTATGAAACCCACTACTGAAAGCAGATCCGATAGTGAGATCAAATCTCCTAAAACTTCCAGCAAATCAGAAAAGGTTTCATTAAACTTCAAAGTGAAAGCTATAGTTCCCTCAGTGTCCAAAGGGAAATCCATTTTGATTCAAAAACCAAATGTAAAACCTATTTTGTCATCATCATCTAAAAATAAACAAGGGATAAGTTTTGACATTTGCAATAAACAACATGTGGAACAATTTGAAAGAGAGTTGAAAAAGAGCAAAAAGAAACAAAATCAGTCAGCAAAACTTAAGCAAAGTAGAATTGTGAAACAATCTGCTGTCACCCAGAAAACTGATTTGGCTTCTTCATCAAAGTCAAAGAACAAACAAATGTATTGTTACATTTTTGCCATGTCTAATCACAATACAGAGGAGTGCTACTTTAATCAGTATTGCTCTATTTGTGACATGAACAATCATTCAACCAAAAACAGTTATTTAACAAATATTGTTCTGTATGTGATATGACTAATCATAACACATCTGATTGTCTTGAGAATTCCTCAAAACAAGCCTATTTCACCAATTTCATCTGACAAGGTCAAAATTAGAAGTTCAAAAGACCTTAAACACTCACGGGTTTCAAACACTGATAAGGATTTCTATGATCAATGGCAGCCAAAGAGTACCAAAAAGAACCTTAATGATCATATGAAACAATTACCGAGTTCTCATTCAAGATATAAAACTAAAGTGATTTCTGAAAAACAAAAACGTACTCAATTTCTACATAGAAATCGAGATCAAAGATTTACATACTCTTCTGACAGTTCAGTTGAAATTCATGAAATCAAACCAAAAAGAAATCCACAAAAATTGGTCAAAGCATCTTACTCTAAAACACAAATTAGAGGAAAATATCAAAAGGTCACAGTGATGGATAAAAACGGACAACCCAAGACCATCATGGCTTGGGTTCCTCAATCTAACTACTTAGTTTATGCTTGTAGGTCTAATAGCTTATGGTATGTGGACAATGGATGCTCCAGACACATGACTGGAGACAGTTCCCTCCTTCATGACTTCAAACATATTAAAGGAACTACTGTGGCATTTGGTGGAGATTCACATGGTGGTGACGAATGGATTGCTGAGTTTTGATAAAGTGAACTACTGCAAACAACTGAACTTCAATCTGCTCAGCGTGTCTCAGATCTGTGACAAGAAATATTCCACTCACTTCACAGACACTCATTGCTACATTCTGAAACCAGGATTTTAAATTCCTGAAGAATGGGTTGTCTTGAAGACATCGAGAAAGAATAATACTTATGTCTTAAACCTTAAGTCTGCTTATCCGTCAGAAGAGACATGTCTGTTGTCTAAAGCATCTTTTGATGAGTCACAGCTTTGGCATAGACGCTTAGGACATACGAATTTCAAAAACATGAACAGATTGGTCAAAGAAAATCATGTACTTGGTTTACCTCAAAAAGAATTTCATTTCATTGACCACTGTTCTGCATGTCTTAAAGGAAAACAATATAAGTCCTCCCATAAGCCAAAGCTGGTGAACATAAACAATTCTCCATTGAAGTTGCTTCATATGGATCTCTTTGGTCCAACTCATGTCATGAGTATTGGGAAGAAGCATTATTGTTTGGTGATCATAGATGACTTTACATGAGTTACATGGGTCTTCTTTTTACATCATAAAAACAAGGCATCCCAAATAATAAAAGATTTTATCATAAAAATTGAAAATCAACTAGATTTAAAGGTAAAATCAATCAGAAGTGATAATGGGACAGAATTTAAAAATGAAGATCTAAGTTCATTTTGCACACAAAAAGGCATTGCTAATCAATTCAGTGCAGCTCGGACTCCTCAACAAAATAGAGTAGCTGAAGAAGAAATAGAACACTAATTGAAGCAGCACGAACAATGCTAGCCGATACCAAACTGCCGATTACCTTTCGGGCAAAAGCTGTCAACACATCATGCTTTGTGCAAAATCAAACTTTGATAATTAAAGAAAGCAACAAAACTCCATATGAACTTCTTTTTCATAGAAAATAATTTATTGGATTTTTGAAGTCATTTGGTTGTCCTGTCTCAATATTAAACACCCGAGACCATTTAGGAAAGTTTGCTCCTAAATCTAACGAGGGATTCTTTGTGGGATATTCCTCTGTTTCAAAGGCTTTTAGAGTGTTTAATCCTAGATTAAACATTATTTATGAATCAACCAATGTTCAATTCCATGAGCATTCTTTTCCTAAGTCAACAAATGGTCCGGATTGGTTGTTTGATATTGACTCATTTACTAGATCTTTTGATCAGTTTCACTTGTCAAATGCAGGATCTCCTAGAACAGTGGATAGAAGAACTGATTTTCCTATGATTCCACCTTCTTCTGCTAATCAACTTAATGAAGAAGTCCCACTGCAAGCTGATCCTATCAGTCAAGCTGCACAGCTTCAGAGTGTTTCAACTGAAGCTTGTCCTAGTTCAATGCCCACTCCTTCAGCAGAACCATCCACTGAAGTGAGAAATCCAGAATCAGCATCTATGCCAGTTGAAACTGAAGGAAATGCAAACGATGAAAGTCTTCAAAGTGCTGCTGAAGCTGATGAAGCATCTGACTACTTTCATCATTCTCCTGCAACACAACCTGAAGATGCCTCTCACCAAGATGATTTGAATGTTTCCAATCTTAATGTGTCCATTGTTGGTGATTTGATTCCAATTACCAGGACACATAAGAATCATCCAGTGTCTAACATCATTGGTGATCTAGATAAGCGGGTGACCAGAAGCAAGTCAAGTATTGCAAACGTCTGTTTGTTTTCTTGCGTTCTGTGTCAAACAGTACCCAAGAATATTAAAGAGGCTCTTCAGAACAACAGCTGGATTGAGACAATGCAGGAAGAATTGCTACAGTTCAAGAAACAAGAAGTATGGCAACTGGTAGACCTTCCCGAAGGACAATACCCTATCGGTACCAGATGGCTATACAGAAACAAGACAGATGACAAGGGCATTGTCATCAGAAACAAAGCAAGATTAGTTGCACAGGGATAGACTCAAGAAGAAGGAATAGACTATGACGAAGTGTTTGCTCCTGTTGTGAGATTGGAAGCCATAAGACTCTTTCTTGCCTACTATGCATCTATGAAATTCACTGTGTATCAAATGGATGTAAAATGCGGATTTTTGTATGGAAAAATCTCAGAAGAAGTCTATGTGAGTCAACCACCAGGTTTTGAGGATCTTGATTTCCCTCACAGGGTATATAAGCTTGACAAAGCTCTGTATGGTTTACATCAAGCCCCTCGGAAGTGGTGTGAGACTCTATCATCTTTTCTCCTTAATCATGGATATGAAAGAGGAAAGATTTATCAGACTTTATTCAGAAAGAAGAAGGAACATGAATTGTTGCTTGTCTAGATCTATGTGGATGATATCATTTTTGGCTCAACAAACAAACAACTCTGTAAAGACTTTGAAAACCTCATGCATTCTAAGTTTCAAATGAGCGCTATAGGAGAGCTCACCTTCTTCCTGGGTTTACAAGTCAACAGACAACAAATGGAATTTTCATCAATCAATCAAAATATGTGAAATCTATGTTGAAGAAATTTCATTTAACAGACTGTCAGTCCATCAAAACTCCTATGGATATGAAAAGGAAGATTGGTCCAGACTCCGATGGCAAATCAGTAGATCAGACTCTGTATCGATCAATGATAGGTTCACTTATGTATCATACAGCTAGTAGACCTGACATTATGTTTGGTGTTTGTGTTTGTGCCAGATATCAGGTTGATCCTAAAGAATCTCATATGAATGCTGTGAAGAGGATATTTAGATATCTCAAGGGCAAGCCTGCGTTTGGATTAAGGTATCCAAAGGAAGGAAACTTTAATCTCTATGCATACACAGACAGTGACTACGGGGGATGCAACTTCAATAGGAAGTCCACTTCTGAAGGTTGTTAATTTCTTGGTCCCAGACTAGTCTCCTGGTAGTGCAGGAAGCAGACAAATGTATCTGTTTCAACAGCAGAAGCTGAGTACATAGCAGCCATGTTTATTACAAATAATCCAGTTCAGCACTCAAAAACAAAACACATTAAAATCAGATATCAGTTTTTGAGAGACTGTGCTGAAAAGGGGTTGATCAAGTTGATTCAGGTTCACATGGACAATCAGTTAGCTGATTTGTTCACTAAGGCATTTGACCCTAGTCGATTTGAATTCTTAGTCTAATCAATTGACATGATTAACCTTGAGTAAAATCAAAATTTCCAAAAACATTCAAAAATCATTAAAATACAAAAAGAAGTCAATTTTGTTGTAGTACATGCAATGTACTCCTGGGAAATGATATAATTACAGTCGTTATATCATTCACTGTGCTTATTTCAAAATCTTGAAAGACTGATATGACTTACCTGATATGCGGGTAGGCTCATCTTGGAAAAGAAGATAAATGTTGTGATCAACTAAAGATCACATTCAACTGTGAGGCCATCATCTCATGGTGTGTAAGTATTTCACTTATCCGAATGTGTGTATGTGTAGTAATCTAAACACACCAGGTCATGATACCTTATGAAGTTCATTTACCCACATCAGTTTCTCCTCTATTTTGCTGAGCAAAGATCTGGAGAAACAATCACATAGTGCTGATGTCAAGATCCAAAAAGATTCCCAATGTGGAACACATCCAATCTGGATGAATTACATTCCTTGTGAATGAAAAAAAGAATCCCAAAGTGGATCACCTTCCAAAGTGAAGAGCAAAAAGAATCCTAATGTGGATTAAATAAAAATAAGGACCAAAATAAAAGAATCCCAATGAGGATCCCCCTTACCCCAAAAAAAAATGAGATTTTATAATTTAAATGACCTGGTCATGCAAGCTGTGAAAAATTTCTACCATACATTTCATGAAGGTAGTTGATCTTGCTATGCTTTTGAGTGTGTGGTACATGTTGAATGTTTAATCCACTTAAAACATGATAATGATCACATGCATTAAAATATTAACCAAGCATGAGTTTAAGAGGACAAACATACCTATAATCAATAGGGTCATGACTACTTACACTTGTGAAAGGTAAGATTGATATGATCCCAACTAAGGTACACTTCCTTGTCATGTACAAATATGAAAAACAATAATTTAGAAATATTTTCCTCTCAATTCTAAAATTCATTAAAGTTTTTATCCAATCTAGATATAAACTTTAGGGGGAGTTATTAAAAATTTAAAAGAAAATATTCACAAAAACATAAAGTTTGCAACAATTTTTGTTTAAGACAAAATTAAAACAAAAAGGTTTGACTGTGTTGGTGTGGAAGTTACACCATACGTATCTCAGTGTATGCAGATATTTGGAAGCAAAAAGTCCAAGATCAGTCAAAACTGGGAAACTTGTATCACACTGGGTATACAAGTCAATCCAAGCAAGAATTGACAATTCTAGCAACTGATATAACTTCATAAAATCAAAACAGCAGACTCATCTTCATAAAAATCAGAACATCAGTGCAAAAACAGTCATAATCATCATCTGCAAAAACATTAATTTTTGAAAAGTTCAAAAATTAATGCGGGTAAGAGTATTGGTTAATGCGGGTGAAGGTAACCCTGACACATAACCAATGCGGGTAACTGTTTTCTACACAAGTGTAACGAATGCGGACAACTTAATGTTCTTTCGCATTTGCTACAGTAGATGTGGAAAGTTTAACTTGTTCTTCTGTATTTGCTACAGTAATGCGGTTAAGTTAAATTGTTCATCCACATTTGTTACAGTAAATGCGGTCAAGTTATTTTGCTCCTCCGCATTGGCTATAGAAAATGCGTGCAAGTGTTTGTTCATCCGCATTAACTAATGCGGATGAACAAAAGAAATGCTGCCATGACTTGTTCATCCGCGTCAACTAATGCCGATGAATTAAGTTAATGCTGAAGACTATCAACAACAAATGCTGATGAAGACTTGTTCATCTGCATTAGTCAATACGGATGAACACTTACAAATGCTGCTTTTATTTTTTACTTAGACTAGTTTCTGATGTATAGTTATCTGGGTAGATTAGTCATTTTGTACAGGCAATGTGTATGCCTATAAATAGAACAATATGACCTAAGTGTGTAATTTCTTCTTTCAACATTGATAATATTACTCATTTAAACTGTAACCCCAGCTGTCTTTGTATCTTGTTTACTCATATCATTATACAAAGCATTTATTATCATTTTCAGTATTAAATGTTTTGGTATTTCCGCTACTTAATCACTGACTTAATCATCATATTCGATCCTAAGTTACGTCATATCAACTGAGATTCTTATTCTCAGACCAAGTCATTATCCTTTAACATGCTTGTTGTAGTCCAACAAAAACATGAGCAAACCAACATTAAGACCCAAATTGAAGATATTTTGAGTAGATTGAAATCAACACAATGTGATTTAGCCATATCTAAAACATATGTTGATAAATATAATGTTTGAACCAAAAAGTTTGAAAAATTACTTGGCTTTACTGAAAACCCCCAAAAGCTATATCAAACTAAGACAGGTTTAGGATTTAATTCTATGGAATCCCCAACGTCATACAATCTCACTTATACCCTAAGTGCAACCTAGAACTAAAGAAGCAAGTATCTGCAACCCATCTATATAAAGGCATCTGCTGAAAAGATTAAGACAGAAAAAATGAATAAATAAAGGATGGAATAGTTGAGAAAGTAGATGAAGAGGAGGAGAAGAGAGAGAAGGAAGAAAAGGAGAAAACAAGAAAAAGCTAACAAGGATATGATACAGAAGATGAAATCTGTAAAAGAAAAGTCATCTTCCCAATCCAACCCACTATCTGCCGAGTCAAAACTCTCCCCCAAGGCAAAGCGTCATTTAAAGCACAACTCCAACAAGAAGAACCACACCAGAAACTGCTATGCTGGAACCTCAAACTCTTCAAAAATAAGACCCTAACCATATATTCAAAAGTCCATTTCAGAAGCAGTTGAAATACACAACAAGAGGTTTCCAAAGAAGAAGATTGAGCTGACCACCTATGTTGATCATAAGATAAACAAAATGATGGGTGGAGCTGAGGGAGGCAAGAATGAGAAGATGAAGATGGAGCTATAAGAGATCAGATAGACGATGAAGTCAGTAAAGAAGCAGTTAAAAATCACATGTCTAATGTGTGGAGAAGACAGTCATTTTGCAAAAGACTGTCAATACAATCCCCTAGCCCACTCTATGAAACTTCCCAACAAGCCTAGACCCTTATGAAAGTCTGCAGCTACCAATCAACCATCCAAAAGAAAAGATTGCGGTCACAAAACTGTTCGGCAGTATAGTCTCACAAGTGCCGATTCCAAAGAAAAATCAGCACCTTTAAAAAATCTGCCGAATAGGCCAGCAAGTGCAAACCAAAAGAAGAAGAAGACTTTTAAGGAACCTTCACCATCTCTAAAACCTTCAAAGGGTCTCAAAAAGAAGGATAATGTCAAAAGATCAGGCAAAGTCAAAAAAAGAGCCTAGAAACTAAAGACATCTACCAAATCCTTAGATAACCCAAAACCAATCCTTACCCCTTCAGCACTCACCATTGATATAAATCTACTAAAAACTAAAAGACCCAAGACTAAATAGGCTTAGGTCTCATTCGTCCTAACCAATCTGTTTGTGTGCAGGATCATCCGCAGGCCAAAACTAATTTGTGTATTGTGGATAGTGGATGGTCTGTTCACATGATAGGTGACAGATCATGCCTGCTGAATTTAGAACCACATGATGGTGGATCTCTTGCCTTTCAAAGTCATATAAAACAAGGATACATTATTAGTAGAGGGACAGTCAGCAATAGCAAGGTAAGCTTTGACAAGATGAACTATGTGAAAGAGTTAATTTATAACCTACTGAGTATGTCTCAGTTGTGTGATTAAAAAACATAACAATCTTTTCATAGAGCATGAATGCATTGTCTTATCTCCTGGGTTTGAAATTCCAAATGACAAAATACTTTTAAGAGCTCCTAGGAAGGACAATATGTACATGCTCAACACGCAAAATGCATCACCTTTAAGAAATATATCATGTTTCATTTCCGAAGCTTCTTTAAATGAGTCCACCCTTTTACACAAAAGATTGGCGCATGTAAATCTATAAAACATGAATAAACTAGTTCGGAATGGGTTAGTCACAGGATTGCCAAACAAACAGTTTGCATGTGCTGATCATTACGTTGCTTGTAAAAATGGAAAGCAACACAGATCTTCTCATAAGCCCAAAGAATTGCATTTAGTCATAACTTTTTTACATCTGCTACACATGGACTTTTTTTGGGCCAACAGGTGTAAAGAGTTTGGGAAGAAAATCATATTCTTGGTTATAATAGATGATTTTACTAGGTTCACTTGTGTTTTATTTTTATAAACTAAAGATGAAACTACTAAGATTTTAAAATCATTTATTTTAAAAATTGAGCACCAAATTGATCAAAAGGTTAAAATAAATAGATGTGATAAGGGTACTGAATTCAAAGAAACACACCCTTGATTCTTTTTGTGAATCCAAAGGTATTTCAAGGCAATATAGTGCTCCTAGAACTCCTCCGCAAAACGGAGTTGCTGAGAGAAGAAATAGGACACTTATTGAGGCTGCAAGGACCATGTTGTCCGACTCCAAACTTCCGATAATATTATGGGCTGAAGCAGTTAGCACTATGTGTTGTGTTCAGAATAAAGTGTTGACAATCAAGACACATGGAAAAACCCCTTATGAATTATGGCATAAGAGAAGACCATTCATAGGGTTCCTCAGACCTTTTGGATGTCCATGCACCTTTCTTAATACAAAAGATCATTTATCCAAGTTTGTTGAGAAATTAGTAGATGGGTTCTTTGTTGGATACTCATCATAAGCTAAGGCTTATAGAGAATACAATAAAGTTGACCACACTATTGAGGAATCTGAAAATGTCATATTTAATGAAATTTTTTCAAATAGTGTTGGAAATTCCCCAAGTTAGATGTTTGATCTAGATGGATTCACAAATGCATTTAACCATTTAATTATGAATGTTTTAGGAGACTCTCTCAATAGGTTAGCAAGCATACAAGTCCCAAGTATTGAGGATCATAGGGTAGATCTACCACAAAGGATCAGTCATAACAGGTCATCTGCTTATACACTCCAGCCTCATTCAGAAGAAGCAGATGCTAGTACCATAAACAATGTAGATCATCCATCACTTGCTCAATAGGACTATCAGATGAAGAGTCTAATAATCATTGTCGTACTAGACAATCTCTTAACAAGGAACCAAACATTACAAGTGCCGAACATAGAGTCAATTCGGCAGTTGAAACGGTCAATCCATCTGCCGAACTTCCTGAAACAAATTTCTCCAACCTAGATCTATCTCAACAACTCCAAGTAAACCCAAGACTAAGAAATCATAAAGAGCATCCAGTTGAGAATGTCATTGGCAATGTAGATGATGATATCAAGACAAGAAGCAGGGTGAATGATGCAAACATCTATTTGTTTTCATGTTTCCTTCCTCAACTAGAACCAAAGAAAGTTGATGAGGCCTTAAGAGATATCAACTAGGTAGAAGCCAAGCAAGAGGAGCTTCTTCAATTTGCTTGGCAAAAGGTTTGGAAACTATATGCGCTTCCAAGGGGTAAAACTACAATAGGTACCAAATGGGTTTAGATATAAGAAGGATAACAGAGGCATTGTTATCATGAAGAAAGCCAGACTTATGGTACAACGATACACCTAAGAAGAAAGGATTGATTACAATGTAGTCTTTGCTCTTGTGGTTAGGCTTAAAGTAATCAGAATTTTTCTAGCATTTAGAGCCTCCAAAGACTTCAAAGTATATCAGATGGATGTTAAGAGTGCATTCGTCTATGGTGAGATTGATGAAAAGGTTTATGTCTTCCAACCTCCAAGCTTCAAAGATCCCAAGTATTCAGATCATATACACAAACTTGATAAAGCCCTTTATGGTCTTTATCAACCTAAAGAAAATAGTATGGAACACTTTCTACCTTTCTCCTGAAGAATGGGTACACTAGAGGATCCATAGACAAAACTCTCTTCATGAAGAAGGTTGATTTAGATATCATTTTGGTACAAGTGTATATGGATGATATCATCTTTAGGTCTATAAATCAGAGCTTGTGCAAAGCCTTTGAAAGTCTCATGAAGTCAAAGTTTAAGATGAGTTCAATGGGAGAGCTCAAATTCTTTCTAAGGCTGCAAGTAAAACAAACCTTTGATGGTATCTTCATTAATCAATCTAAGTATGTTCAGTACATTTTAGTTAGATTTCAAGCTAGTAATGCTAAGGCTGCAAAAACCCTAATGTCTAAGACATGTTCATTAACTCCTGATCTTGAAGCTGGAGTAGTTGATCAGCAGTAGTACATAGCAATTATTGGATCTCTCATGTACCTCACAACCAGCAGACCAGATATCATTTTCGCCACATGCCTGTGTTCAAGATTCCAAGCTGCCCCAAAGGTGTCACATCTAATGGTTGCCAAGAGAATTCGTAAGTATCTCAAAGGGGAACCTAATTAGGATTATGGTACCCTAAGAGTGTTGAATTCAATCTCTATGTATGTATAGATAGTGACTATGGAGGATGCAATATCAACAAGAAGTCCACCTAAGGAGGATGTTAGTTTCTAGGGGAAAGATTGGTTTCATGGCAATACAAGAAGCAACCATTGTTTCCACATCAACTACTGAAGTAGAATACATTATAACATCAAGTCGTTGTGCTCGGATGCTGTAGATGCAAACTCAACTTAGAGATTATGGAGTAACTTTCATGAACACTCCAATTCACATTGACAACAACAGTGCTATTTCCATCACCAACAATCCCTTTCAACATTCAAAGACAGAACACATTGATATCAGGTATCATTTCATTAGAGATTATGCATAAAAGAAAATCATTAAATTAATTAAAGTTCATACAAATAAACAATATGTGGATTTATTCACAAAGGCTTTTGATAAAACTAGATTTAAATATCTTGTATCTGCTATTGGGATGATGAAATTTGAGTAATTAAATGATTTAATTAATGATAGTTGATAACTTTGTAAAGAAATGGTTCTTTCTGATAAAATGAGAAAAACTATGTATCTGTCAAAATTTGCAAATCAACAGATAAATAGGTATCTACCAAATATCAGCAAATAACTGGGTATCTGCCGAATAATGCAAGTCGGCAGATAACTGGGCAAAATAGGGCATCTGCTGAATGGGGCGATTCGGCATATAGGATGATTTCAACACATGTCTTTTGAAAAAGATCCAGTAGGACCTACTTTCTTCTTCCAATATGTAGTGGCGCTGGAGAAGTTACCTGAAAAGATTGTTTCATCATCTCACGCTGTCGATTTTAAAGTTATGGTGGTAAAACATTTTAAAATTCATATTTTTATATGTTATCCTTAACTATTAAAATCAAATGTTTTCCCACCACTATCATCTTCAATCTTCTTGACAAAGCAAACCCTTAAAACTTCAATCTTGTAAGTCCTACCAAACTCAATCACCTCTCTGCTTAAATTCAAACCTTAGAATTCACACCTAATCACAACATCACCGCATCACTTCAACCTAATGGTAATGAAGTCTATGATCTCGTACTTCAATTTCTACACAATAGCAACTATGCTTTTGTAATAACCATACACCTTGTGATATGTGAAACGCACATCAGGGAATTCTAGACCACATGCTCCATACAAATAGAATGTGGAACAAAGATCCTCACAACAATGGTGCAAGGGATGAAGGGCACCATTGCATGTGCCAAAATTCGTCAACATCTAAAGTTGAACGACACAAATGGTGAATCTTCTTTATCCAAAGAAGTGGTCCGTGCCACCTTCAAGGAGATGGGATATGAAGGACCCCTCCTAACATCCACCTTCTCCAAATCACTAGTATATCATAATTGGAGAATCATTCTTCATATCTTCCTACACTGTCTTTCAAACAATTCGAGAGGATGGGATCAAGTACCATAGGATTCAGTAGGGGCTATACATGGTCAGGTCAAATAGTAGAGTTATGATTTTTTAAACTTCATTTTTCAAAATCTATGTAAAAGTATAGCTACTGCTGTGAAATTTAAGTTTTTAATGTACCCTAGATTCATACAACTGGTTTTACAAGAAGAAGTAGAGGATAAACTTAAACTTAATGGAGTTGCTCATGCTTTAGAAACTTTAAACAAAACACTATTTTCAAAGTTAAGAGCAACTCGTAAATCTTTGTTTGGGAAGGTAACTCCTCTATTTTCTCACATGCTTGAGGTCACCTGAGCCTCAAGGTGACAACGTGGCCACACCCACCACTACTGATCCTACACCCTCCACTTCAATGCCAAAAGAAATAAAACAAAAGCGAAGCCTTACATCTTTTACCGAGAAGATGCAGGCCCCCAAATCACCTCCCTTCAAAAAGACAAGACTGGAAACCAGGGTCCCAATCAAGTTAAAGGTGTTAGTCATACCAAGACAAGGCTCAAAGAAAAAGGTTTCTATTCCTTCTTCTAAAAAGACTCACACCTAAGCTATAAGCCCTCAATCATTGTTCCAACACTCTATTGAGCAAATCGAAAGGGATACCCATATCACTAATACAACTTTTGAAGAAGTCTCATTACAAACTGGTTCACATCACAGGACATTAGAGTCAGCTTCATAATCTCCCGTACACATGTCTACTAACCAGGATGATGTACCTACTACACTTTAGCATGATCCACTGTTTCTTCCTTTCTAGACAATACAAACAGTAAGGACTAATATGTTCGTAGCAACATCTGATCCACATCCTTTATCCCAATAGCTTGATCCTTAGGAGGAAATGATTAATGTGGAAGTGGTTGCCTCTACTGCTAGTACACCAACTGATCAACTGGACTAAGACAACATCACTAAGCCCTCAACCATGACAACTCCTTTAAAATGTCTCATTTCAGTCATTCCTTGAATAGAGGAATCCAGGGAGCTGAGAAAACACATCTAGTGGTGAGGGTTTAGAGGCTTGGCCTAGTACCTCATTTCCCAAGGATTCCACATATGTGGATGAGGGAGGTATGAAATAAATAAAGGAATTGACGGCCCATAACCTTGAGCTTGCTCAAAAATTGAATGCCTTACAAGTTGAGAATGCATGCTTCAAGGTTATACTAATCGAGCAGTAGTTCTTGAATTTGAGAACTGTCTGGTGAAATCTTTAGCAAATAAAGTATCTAAGGTGAAAGCACAACTTAGAAATCTCCAATAACAAGCTGCAATAGAGATGATTCTTGAAGAACAACTCACAACTCTTTAGCAAGCTGCAACAAAAGGAATGAATCTTGAACACCAAGTGAAGTAACTTCAAGAGACCATTGACCTGCAACAACCAATCATTCTAAGTCTTCAACTCTCACCACCACAAGAACCTTTTGATGTGCCTTACTTTACATGGTTTGTGTCATGTGGAATCTCAAATGATGCTACCAAAAAAGGGAAAGATAAGCCCAAAGAAGCTGAAGACATTCACCAAAGATTGGCTACTCAAGTTGTACATATTGCACAACCAATCTCTTTCTCTTCCAAATGGACTGACCAATATGAGCCTCTATCAGAAGCTGAAGCCAAAATGAATGACCTTCTCAATAGATATGGCTATGATAGCTCGAAAGAGAAGGAGATATAAGCTAGAAGAGTGATGAAGAGGATGAACCAAAAGGTTGAACTTAGGAAGAAGAGACTAGCCATAATGAAAAGATTGAGCATTTCTTTTTTGCTCTCTTTTAAACGAAAGAGATTCAATGAGGAATCATCAAAGAGAGAGCTCGTGCTTTGACTTGAAGCTCTTCCTAAGGTATCTACTGAAGAAGAAGCTCCATTATTAAAGTTGCTATTAGAAGCTGCGAAAGAGCTGAATAAATCAGTTTCTAATGCAATTGCTGAAAGCACTAGGCCAGAGGCTTCTTCAGTAGATAGATTCTCAGAGTAAATGGTGGTTTATACAAGAGTCACTCAGACCATGGAAGATGACATGGAAAGGCATAGGGTGACTCTTGTACATGAACCAACCCAAATACATAAACATCAAAAGGACACACCTGAGTTTGAACTCAAAAAATCAGCTGAGGTGATATTTGGTCAACCGGATGTTGAAACTTAAACTCCAGTTAACTTTGAGGTGAATATGGAAACAGATGGCCCAGAAGTCACTAATGAGGTTAAGAGAGATCAGACAACTGCCGATGATCCCAATTCAGCTTGTGAGGCATCAAGTGTAACCCTCAGATCTTCGGCAGTTAGACTTACTAAAGTCTCTACCTCTAACAAAGGTAAGATACCTATGACTGCTGAAGAGGAAATTAAGATTGAGTCACAAAAATCAAAGGCTAGATTTCTGATGACAAAGAAGGTGGAGCTGTTTTCACAAAGTGTCAAAAGAGATGTTGTAGAACTTAAGGTAGGCAGATTTCGAGAATCTTCTATTAAGAAGAACATCATTACATTTATCACAAAAGCAAAGGAATCTAGAGCTGCAATAACTACAACAAATGAATGCAACCATGGTGGTGAACCCAGCAGAACAACTTTAAAATCTCCACCTATACCAAAGGACAAACCTGTCAAGACGATGCCATCTAACTCATCCAGGCCATCTGCCAAAGGCACCCAAAGAACAGTAACTCAGTAAGCTTCAACAACGGCAACTACCAAATCCAAACACATGACCTATTCTGAAAAGAAAGAAAAGAAAGATCAAGAAAAATGTCTCCTAGCAGCTCAACTTAAGTTGAAAGAATTCAATTTTGATGAGGTCATGGAGTGGAGCACTACTGAGATCAAATCTAAACTGATAGTTGCAACTCATGCTAAATTGGAGAAAACAACTAAGTTAGCTAGAAGAAAGAGGGCTACATCAGAAAGGAAGCAAGCAGAAAGAGTTTAGCAAGAGTTTAGGATTAAGCAACAAATGATGTAGTTCCTCAAATACTATGTTTCTCTGGTAGATAAGTAGGACCAATGAGTATGTCAACTCTTGATCTAAATATTAGAGGAATCAAGAAAAAGATTGCAGCTCGTGAGCTCCTAAAATTTGAAGAAGCTAGAGAACAATGGGAAAGACAACATGTCAAGTAAAAGATTGTGACTCAAATATCTTCCCATCTACCAACTGAGCCTCCGGCATCCCCTAACTCAACAAACTCTTATGACAGTCAACGCATTTCCTTAATCTTACAAGCAAGTATTGTTGATACAGAAGTAGATGAGAAGATACTAAAAGGAACAAAGGTATTGGTTGTCGAGTATCTTACCTAGATGAAGAATTTTTTTGTCAAGAGGGCTAATGGAGAAATCGTATACTATGATCATGAAAATAAGATACTTGACTTGACCCTTGACATTCTTGAGTAGATTGCTGAGTACTTCAGCATCTTTGGATGTAAGAATGATGAACCCAAAGTACTACTACATAAAGTTGTAGATGCCTCTCAAAGATTAACATTTAGTCTTTATTAGTCTTTGTATAGTTTTGTCATAGTGTAGGGACTTATTGTGTAAATATATGTTCCTTATTTTGTTTTCTTTGATAGTATAAATAGCATAGATAAGGTATTATGTAGGTAGTTTCAAGAGACCGATAGAGACTAGATCAGTGAATGATTTGTAACTGTTTTTACTTACACGTGCACTTTCTATGCTTACTAATCAATGAAAACCTATGATTTTTTGTGATTTGTTTGCATTGAATTGATTGCATGTGTTTGTTTGATTGAATTGTATCACAATATCATCACAGATCGATCCATTTTGATCCTATCAAATGGTATCAGAGCTGTTGGTTCAGTGATTTGAGTTCTTCAAACTGTCGAACCTTTGAATCACTTGAATCTGTGATTGATGAGCAATTCATCATCAGAAACATGAATTGAATCACAATTTGCAGTTCAATTCGTTCAAAATCTATGAATTTGTTCAAATTAGTGTTCGAACCTGTTCTTTATTTTCGAACTGAAATTCTATCAGAAAACTGAATTGTTGTTATTGTTTGGTGAAATTGAAGATGAAGGACTGTTAATCGATCAAATTACAGTCTAATTGGAAGTTTTTAGAGCAATTCAACAAGTTTTGAAGATTTTCAGCAGATCTGAGTTTGTTTGAATCTGTTGAATTTGGCGCATTAGGTCAAAACACTACTGAAAATTGCCCAAGTGTTTGGGCGCTTGACAACTATTCAGGCGTTTCATAACTGTTAAGGCGTTTTTGGTCTAGGTGTTTTACCACTGTGGGGGTGCATCACAACTATTTGGTCACTTTGGAACTTTTCAGAAACTAAGGAATTCTAGGCGCATTACAACTGTGTAGGCACATTTGAACTGTTTGGGCGTTTCTTCACTCAGGTGTCTGACAACTGTTTGGACGTTTCACAACTGTTCAGGCGCATTTCAACTTGGACGTTTAAGAATTTTTCTAAGGCAATCCCTTAGGTGTTTCTAAGTCAAAGTCAAAGAAGTTTCACAACTGTTTGGGCGCTTCATCACTGTTTAGTTGCATCAACATCAATACTTAGAAATTTTTCAAAAACTTAAAAAAAAAAATCCAAATTTTTTTTTATTTCTTTGTTTTAATTCAAAAATTAAAATGGTGAAATCAGAAGACTCAGAGAACAGAGTTCCTAAACTGAAGAACAGAGCTGATTTTAAGAATTGATCACTTAGATTGAAACATCACCTTAATTCTATTGACACTGACTTATGGAAGTCAATAGAAAGAGGACCTCACATTCCTATCAATTCAGATGGTCCTGATAGAGGGTTTGTCTATACTAAAGACTCTCCAGAACCATATCCTGAAGATGGGTTACAAGGTGATGATCTAAGAAAAGTAAAGAATAACATTAAAGCCTATTCCTTGATGTGTAAAGGACTACCACTTGAAGTCTTAACTAGACTAGATGGATATCAAACGGGATATACCATGTATAAAGCTTTGAAGATAATTTGTGAAGGTGGCAAGGAGATTCAAGATCTCAAGAAGCAGAAATTGAAGAGATAGTTAGAGCTATTTAAGCATTTACCATAAACCAAATGATGAATAGATTTGTGCAACTGACAACTGAGATGTCAACTGCTGGTATCAAAAATGATCTAAAAGATCTAAACTTTAGGCTTCTCAATGCTCTTCCATCTTCATGGAAACAAACAGTTACACTGTTAAAGCATACTGAGAAATTTCCTATGGATCTTGATCTGTTGATAGCCAAAATTGAGTCTGCTGAAATTGATGAAAGCTCAAGGAATAATGACAGAGCAGCTTCAATGTTTCAGTACAAATATGTTGCATCTCCAGCTAGTACTGTGGAGAATGCCTTTATGGCTAAAAATGACCCAGAAGAAGTGGGTGATCTGTTTGTTAGAGTAGGGTTCTTTACAGATTCTTCATATACAAGTGCTCCTGCTTATGTAACAAAGCATCAACCTCAGTCTCCTCCTAAAGCTCAAACTTCTAACACTCATATTAAGACTCCATCTTCTAACTCTGCTAAACCTAGCAAAGTTAAAGATGTCATTAACATCCTATTACAGGATGAAAAGTCCAAATCTGCTTTTACTGCTTTTATGGCTAATTTCAAGCTTAACAAGGTAGTCATTTAACTCAATTAGATTTTGTTTTGCAGGACTTATTCAAGATGGACCCAGTTGACATGGAGGAAATGGATCTGAATTGGCAAATGGTGATAATTGCATACAGAAGTCAGAAACACTCTTATGTCAACAGGAACTACAAGCCAAGTGCTAACAAGACTGTTGGATTTGACAAGTCTAAGTCAAGGTGTTTCAACTGCAATAGCTATGGTCACTTTTCAAGAGAATGCAAAGCTCCCAGAAACAAAGGAGGAAATAGCCAATCGAGTTCAAGCAATCAGAGGTTTCAACAATCATCTCAGAAGACATTCCAAAAGCCATATTAAAGCTTACCAATGCCTAAATTTAAAGATGAATCTAAGTCATCTGAAGAGCCAAAGAAAGCTCTAGTTGTTAGCATTAAGGATGGATATGATTGGAGTGCTTATGCAGAATAATTTACTGCTGATCTAACTTCTAGTTTATCTCTTATTGCAAAAGTTCAAGGAGAAGATTGGTCAGAAGATAGTGATCCAAAGGCTAAATATGATTCTGAGAATGAAGAAGAAGAATACGATTGGAGTGATAAATCTGATCCTAGAGAGGATTCAGAAGAAGTTGCTTTAATGGCACAATCAAATCAACCAAAGGTTGAAAATTCATCTTCTAAATCTGAGACTTCTTCACCTAAATATCCTGAAATACCAGCTGAAGTAAGAGAAAAACTATGTACAAAATCTTGCTTTGAACAAGTGGAGTATTATCCAACTTACTCGTACGAAATTTGTGACAAGCTCAAGCAAGAAGAATTAATGCATAATAAACTCAAAAATGATCATAAAATATCTGATGAAAAGATCATTTTTTTACAAACTTCATGCAACAAAACTTTGAAAGAATTAGAAATTGTTTCCAAACAACTTGAAGAAATGACTAAGAACTTGGAATAGGAGAAAATAGCACATGCTGCTACACAAGTTGATCTAACAAAAGTAAAAAGTTCCAAAACAATTATGGAACAACTGGTGAGTGAACGAAAGGATAAACAAAAAGTAGGATTACGTTTTACTCACGAACCAATGCCTGAACCTATAACAAACACTCTACCAGAGGATTTTAACATATATGATCACTCTCTTGAGAATAAAGCAAAACTTAAAACTTATCAAAACAAAAACAACAAGATTTCTAATATTGAAGAAGAGAAAATCAATGTTGAAATCTTTGAAGAAAAGGATACAGAAAAGATCAAAAACCGTCATCCAATAAAAGTTAAATCATATGAACCACGACCAAAAAGTAAGAAAATTTTTGTTTCAAAAGAATCTGTGTTGGAGTAAGTAATCATTAAAAACAAAGATAAGGCAAAACAAAAGGAAGAAACATCTGAAGACTCAAGGTCTTATGACCAAAAAGATCAAAAAGAGAAAGAAACTGAAAAAGAATCTTCAACTGAAGATGTTTAATCTCAAATGAAATCAAGTTCCACGAAATCAAGGAACCAAAGGAGAAGAAGAAAATTTACTAAAGCTAAAACAGATCAAAATAAGAGTCAAGATAATGAAACAAAAACAGCAAATCAAACAAATAAATTTAAACCAATTAAATTTGTGTCTGTCGGTATGTTGAACATGACTCAATTCAAGATGTTAAACAAACTCCTAAGAACAAATCAAACTCTGATCTGAAAACAGGTTCAAATTCGAAGACTTCCGCTGTCATTAAACGATTTGTGTCTAAGGAATCAAAGAATGAAGTTCATATACAAAAGCCAAAACCAAATATGCAAAAGAACAAACTGTCAAATCAAAAGCAACATATTAATTTTTTGACGCCTAAACCTAAACAAGGATCAAACGTTGCGTCAACATCGAAAGTCAATAAACAGTTGTTCAAAACTCCCCAGAGGTACTGCGAAATCTGTGACATGTACAATCACAACACTACTGAATTTTTTTTAATAAGTTCTGTCACATATGCGATATGAGAAATCACTCAACATCAGAGTGTTATTTTAATAAGTACTGTACCTTCTGTGATAAATAGACTCACAACATAGAAAGTTGTTACTTTAGAAAGACTTCTCCAAGGAAAGGATTTGCTAATGCACAATTTAGCTCTTTTAGCAAAGGTTATGTTAATCCTCAGTTTAAAAGAAAACAAACTGTTGATTTTCAAAGATTAACTAACCAACCGTCATTAGGCATGAGATATTTCAAAAGAAATGACTCTATAAGACCAAAACAATACATTCACAAACAATTCATTCCAAGGTCAGTGAGAATGAACAATAAAAATTTTGGAAATAAAAATTTTTCAAAAATTGATCAATTCAATGGTATGAATTTTCTTAAAAATGATCAAAAATTTGTGAATCATAGAATTGGCAATTTCATTAAAAACAAGCCGGATGTGAACAAACTTCGTTTTAAACAATTTTCTATTGTTGACAAGTTTGGCAAGCCCAAGACCATCTCGGCTTGGGTTGATAATTCAACTTAATTGTTCATGAAATGCAGGTGCGCCCGAGAAGACCAATTAACACATGGTATGTGGATAGCAGGTGCAGCCGACACATGACGCGCAATCATGCCTTACTTCAAGATTTTAAGTTAAAAGATGGTACACACGTCGCTTTCGGTGGTGATGTAGAAGGAAAAATCACAGGAGAGGGAACAATATCCAACAGGATAATAAGCTTCGATAAAGTCAACTTCTGCTCATAGTTGAACTTTAATCTGTTAAGCGTTTCCCAAATTTGTGATAAATCATATTTTGTACTTTTTAATGATTCTTTTTGCTATATTTTGAAGCCAGGTTTTCAGATTAGCAAAGACTGGGTGGTTGTTAAATCTGTTAGGGATCGAGATGTGTACAAGTTGGATATGTCTCAAGTTGATCCATCTACAGAAACTACTTGCCTTATTGCTCAAGCTTCAAATGACGAAAGTCAGCTTTGGCATAGACGTCTCGGAAATTCCAACTTCATTAATATGAACAAGCTTGTAGCGGGAAATCATGTTATCGGCCTTCCATCAAAGAAGTTTGCCACTACTGATCTCTGCTCAGCATGTTTAAAGAGGAAGCAACATAGAGCGTCTTATACGCCCAAGCAAATAAACTCAAATTCCAAACCTCTCCAGATGTTGCATATGGACCTTTTTTGACCAACCAACATGAAGAGTCTTGGAAGAAAATCTTATTGTTTAGTTATCATTGATGGCTTTACAAGATTTTCATGGGTTTTCGTTTTGAATACTAAATCTGAAACGGCTGAATTAGTAAAAGATTTCATCACAAAAGTTGAAAACCAATTAGAACAAAAAGTAAAAATAATAAGAAGTGATAATGGAATAGAATTTAAAAATGCTAATATTGACATGTTCTATGCAGAAAAAGAAATTGCTCATCAGTTCAGTGCTCCCAGAACTCCACAACAAAATGGAGTTGCTGAAAAGAAGAACAAAACGTTGATTGAGGCTGCACGATCCATGTTAGCAGATGCGAAAATTCCTATCACTTTCTGGGATGAAGCCATATCTACAGCGTGTTTCGTACAGAATCGCACTTTAATTGTGAAAGACAAACTGAAAAATCCTTATGAGTTGATGTTTGGCAGGAAACCAAACATAGATTTTCTTAAATCTTTTGGTTGTCCAGTTATGATTTTAAATTCAAGTGATCAGCTAAGAAAATTTGATTCAAAATCTGATGAAGGATTTTTCATTGGAAATTCATCTGTTTCAAAAGCCTATCGAGTTTATAACTCTGGGACAAATGTTATACTTGAAACATTCAATGTTAAATTCCTTGAAAATTCTTTTCCATCAGTTTCTACTGGTACGGCTTGGTTATTTGATTTAGATTCATTGTCAAACTCTTTTCAATCTAACTTGTTTGATCAATCTAACTTGCTTGATTCTACAGGTAAGAAGAAATCTCAAGGAGATCTCGGTTCTTTCAGTGATGATTCAGATTCTGATGATATGGATGACTAAGCCCAGATTATCCATTTTTCTCCTTTTTGAAAGATTCTATAATTCGATTTGAAAATAATGATGATCTCTCTCAACAAGATGAAGATCATTTCATTTCAGAAAATCAAGATGTTTCACAACCAATTCCTAATGATGGTATAGAAATTGTACAACCTGAGTCTGGAACTTCATCTATTTCTGGTGATGTAGTTGGTACCGGTAATCTTGATTACTTCATCAACTCATCGACTCAAGTTCCAAATTTCAATCCACATTCTTCAAACCTATTGTATCAGCTTTCTAACTTGAACCAAACCAATCTGGATGTTCATGTTCAAGGGAATGAGATTCCAACATCTCGTATTCATAAGAACCATCCAACGTCTCAGATTATTGGTCCATTGAATGAGAGAACAACAAGAAGTAAATCAGAACAAGCAAATCTTTGCTTATACTCGTGTTTTCTTTCTCAAATTGTTCCTAAAAACGTTACCGAAGCGTTAAAGGACAATAGTTGGATTGAGGCTATGCAAGAAGAATTACTTCAATTCCGCAAACAAGAAGTGTGGAATCTTGTGGATTTACCTGAAGGAGAAAATGCCACAGGCACACGATGGTTGTTCAGAAACAAAACAGTTGATCGAGGAATTATTATTCGAAATAAAGCGAGACTTGTTGCACATGGATACACCCAAGAAGAAGGAATAGATTATGATGAAGTATTTGCTCCAGTTGCAAAACTTGAATCAATTCGTGTCTTCCTGGCTTATGCATAATTCATGAAATTCAAGGTGTATCAAATGGACGTGAAAGGTGCTTTCTTGTATGGACCAATCACCGATGATGTATTCGTAAAGCAGCCTCCAGGTTTTGAAGATTCAGAATTTCCATATCGTGTGTACAAGCTTAGCAAAGCTTTGTATGGTTTACATCAAGCCCCTAGAATCTGGTATGAAACATTATCACAGCACTTAATCCAACATGGATACACAAGAGGGAAAATTGATCCCACTCTGTTTATCAAGAAGGATGCTGATGATCTTTTATGTGTACAAGTGTGTGTTGATGATATCATATTTGGTTCTACTAGTCCAAAATTGTGCAATGAATTCGAAGAAATAATGAAATCTCGATTTCAAATGAGTTCTATGGGAGAAATAAATTTCTTTCTTGGACTTCAAGTCAAGCAATCTGTAGATGGAATCTTTATTAATCAAGAGAAGTTCATTGACAAACTCTTGAAGAAATTTAAACTGCAAGATTGTCAATCCATAAGAACTCCAGCTGATGTAAATACCAAGATTGAGCCTGATCCAAAAGGAAAATCTGTAGACCAAACTTTATACAGATCTATGATTGGTTCATTGATGTATCTTACTGCATCTAGACCTGACATAATGTATGTTGTTTGTGTCTGTGCCAGGTATCAATCAGACCCGAAGGAATCTCACTTAATTGCTGTCAAACGCATATTCAGATATCTCAAAGGAAAACCGGCCTTAGGGTTATGGTATCCTTATGAAGGAAACTTCGAGTTATATGGGTATACTGATAGTGATTATGCGATGTTGTCAAGATAGAAAATCAACTACAGGTGGGTGTCAGTTTTTAGGACCCAGATTAGTGTCATGGCAATATGAGAAACAAACAAATGTCTCCGTTTCAACCACAGAAGCTGAGTACATAGCTGTAACACCCAAAAAATTCAAAGAAAAGTAAAGTAAAGAAGAAAAGATAAGTATCCAAAAGGTTAAGGGATGAAGGTGTACAAAAGGTAAACTTACCCATAATGGGTTTCAAAAAGGTGGTAAGGCCACCATGACCCTCTCTCTCATGCATAATTCGGCTGGAAGCTTGGAAAAGAAAACCCCATCTGGTTTTAGAGAGAGAAAGCTCAAGTTCTTTGAAATGTGAGATTTCCAGAAGATTTCTTCTCGATTTTCCTGCTGGGTTCGGGCTTATGAACCTATTTTTATGTGTTTTCTTGTGTTGGTTATTTGTTTTATATGTTTAGGTGTTAGATATTCTTGTTAGCTCTCGGGTTGTGGTGTTTCACTCGAAAGCTGCTGAGAGGTGAGTTTTAGATCCCCTCTTTTACATGTTTTCTACTTGTTTTGGGCTGATATGCATTATAACTGCTATTTTTCCTAACTAACTATGAGTTTTACAAGGTGTACGGTTGTGTTCGATATATGTTGGTTTTAAGTGATTTCTACGATGTTGTGATGATGTTTGTTATGCTTTAAACTTGTACCATGTTAGATCTATGTTAAGTTCAGGCTAGAATGATGTTTGAGATTGGAAAACCTCATAAGTTGCATTGCAAGTACTGAACAAGTGTCCGCTATGGATGAAGGTCATCCGTTGTGGACATTGTGTGTCTGCTGTGGACACTTAGAATGTAGGACGTCCGCTATGGACTTACATGTCTGCTGTGGACACTTGAGGAGTTTTAAGTTGTCCGCTGTGGACGTTGGTTATCCGTTGTGTACTTATTTCATCTGCTGTACACTTTTAGTTATCCACTGTGGATGTTATTCATCCGCATTGGACTATGTTCATCCACTGTGAACACTTAGTGTTTTACTCATCCGCTGTGGATCTTGGTTGTCCGTTGTAGACTTAAGTTGTCCGTGTGGATACTTAGTACTTAAGCCGTCCGTTGTATAAGTTACTCATGCGCTGTGAACACTTAGGAGTTTTTCTAAAATTTTGGGAATAGAGTTTAACTGTTAAGAACTTATGTTTAATGGGTGTTTATGCTTGTCCTATGTTTCTAATGTTTTATTTACCTTCTTATGGGCTGCTTGCTTTGAATAATTATTACTGTTTCATGATATATGGTTTTAAGGTAATAATATTATAAAAGTATTATTCATAATAAGTGGACACAAATGAATAAAAGAAGGACAGTGAAACATAATAAATGTTACCCCAGGGCCCTAACAAAAGGTGAAAAGCCTTGCAAGCTTTTCCAACGGAGGTTCACGACCATGTTGTCGTTAGCTCAACTGATGTGTGGCTGTTTCAGCCCAAGAAAGGCACATCCGGGGTCTAATCCTTGTGATTAACCAATAAACCAATGGGATCCAAGTTCATGAGCAGGCTTCATGCCTAGCAGTATGGATCAACTGTCGGGGGTTACCTACCACTTATAAATGTGTACCGACAGGGGTTCGACATTTGTTGCCAACCAACAATATAGGCTCTTGCTTTGTGCAAACCTAGACAATGAAAGTGAAAGATAATGAAAGAAAGAAAGATAAAGAATCCCTTAATGATTGATTATGTATGATGATGAATGATCACCATATGAAGTTTACCAAAGAATATTTTCTATATTATTAAACTAGGACTCACTCAGCAATGCTGACTTTTTATATGTATATCAGTTGGCAGGTAAGGATGTTGCTGAGGATGGCACAGCTGAAGCTACTTGGTGAATGGAGACTAGCATCCATTTATGCAATTATGATATTTTTGTCTTGTAATGCAACTAAATATTCTTTTGTAACTCTAACAACGATGTATTATTTGGCAAAATTAATCATTAATGCAAAAAACAGTTTTTGGTTAAATTATTCCGCTGCGATTGTTTTCTTATAATAATGTGTTTTAAGGCATTTTTAATAATGAATAATGCTATGTATGTCCAACCGTGGGGTCTCCGGGAACAGGGCCTTACAATTTGATATCAGAGCCTAAGTTTAAGAGAATTGGGTAAATTGTTTTCAAAACCTAAACTTAAACTGAGAATGGGACCGAATGGAAGGATGCCAGCCCAAGTAGCAACGTGCCATCAGGTAGATTTTTCATAAAGTTAACTGGTATTACATGCGTGTGCTATTTGAATTATGTTCTCTTAGTAGATTTGAATACTAATGTTGCCAGGACAAGAATTGCTTGGGGATGAAGAGTAAAGTAAGTGGCTAATCACAACTGGCCACTGTAATTAGGGACTTACTATACTTGACATAATTTGAGCTATTACCTTGAATGACCTTGTTAGTGTTTGAATCTTATAGGAGGTAGATCTTATGGCGGGTAGGAAATCTGGGAAGGCGACCCGAGGCGGGGCTCGTGGCTGGCGTACTACCGGGCCACATGTCACCCGGAGCAAAGCTAAGGCTCCTGAGTCGACTCATGAGGACACGGATATTCATAGCCACCAAGAGGGTGTAGGATCGGCCATCCTCAAGTCTACGGTAAAGGAAGCTATTGCTGACGAAGTCTACAACATCAGGCAAAACGTGTTACCTTCAGTGGTGACCAAGGTGTTGAGGGCTGTAAAGGATGGTGAAAAGACCAAGGAAGCAGGGGAGAAGGAGAAAACTGATGAAGAGCCATCTAGTCCCAGGGTGGTAATTCATGATGAGGATAGCTAGGAGGATAGGGAGGCCGCTAAGGGGTGCACCTATGGGGCGTTTCAGAGGTGCAAACCCCCAACCTTTGATGGCAACGACAATGCCACGATTGCTCACCATTGGGTTCGAGAGATGGAGGTAGTCCTGGACATCAGTGAGTGCCGGGAGGATCAAAAGGTAAAGTTGGCCTCCCATTCTTTCATTGACTCGGCATTATGCTGGTGGGACAACATTGTCCAAGTCGAGGGGAAATGGTTTGTTGCAAGGATGAGGTGGTCGGATTTGAAGAAACTGGTACCGGGGGAGTATTGTCCGCATCGGGCGTTGGACAAAATTGAGAAGGAGTTCTTACATTTGGAGGCTGGAAACATGACTCATCAAGAGTATACCTCCAAGTTCAATAAGCTCTCAAGACTTGTGCCAGATCTAGTAACTCCAGAGTCCAAGAAGATTAAGAGGTACATGCAGGGTTTGCCCGTGGATATCAGGAGGAACATGATAGCTGCTAGACTGAGCACTTTCAGGTCTGTAGTAGATTTGGCTAGAAGGTTGTATGATAAGAGGGATCTGGTGCCAATTCAGAGGAAGGTTGAGAGGAGTTGGAACAAGAATGATAATGGGAAAAGGTTCAGGGACAACAACTTTAGGGTTGGGGAGAAGAAGATGAAGGTTGATAATCATCGCCCAGAGTAGAGGAAGGGGAATGAACAGAAGAATGTAGGAAGTGTGGGAAGAGTCACCTGGGTGAGTGTAGAGTGGGTACAAACCAATGTTTTAAGTGTGGAGGCGAAGGGCACTATCCTAAGGATTGCCAAGTATCGAGATGTTACCCGTGCGGAGAGGTGGGTCATTCGGGTTGGGATTGCAAGAAGGGTGGAGTAGGGGGCTCAGGGACCCTATCTATGGGAGGAAAAGGGAAAAGTGAGAGCACCAAAGCCAAGGCAAGGGCATTCAACATGACCCGAGAAGAAGCCAGATTGGACCCGGAAGTAGTTTCAGGTATGTTCTTGGTAAACCAAGTGTATGCTTCTGTGCTCTTCGATTCGGGTGCTAGTAGAAGTTTTGTATTTGCTACCTTTTGTCATGAAATGCATGGTAAGAATAAGAAGATAGATATTCCTTTTCATGTAGAGACAGCGATAGAAAATTCTACCAAGGTGACTGATATGATAGACGATTGCTTCATAGAATTGGACGGTTACAAGTTCCCTGCTAGATTGTACATGATGGCCCAAGGTGGTTTTGATGTGGTGTTAGGAATGGATTGGTTGGAGACCTACGAAGCAAATATTATATGTCAAAAGAAGACGATTCATTTGACTACGCCTGATTGTAGTGTGGTTACGGTTCATGGAGACGAGGAATACACTGCTTCATGAGTGATATCGATAATCACGGCAGAGAAGTTTATGAGGCAAGGGTGCGGTGCTTACCTGGCTTATATGAAGGATGTGGATGCCATTGTGACCCGGTTGTCTGACGTGCTGATGGTATGCGATTTCCCCGATGTGTTTCCCGAAGACCTACCAAGGGTTCCACCCGATAGAGAGATCGAGTTTCGGATTGACTTGATACCGGGAGCGCAACCCGTAGCCAAGGCACCATACCGGTTATCTCCGTCCGAACTCAAGGAGCTGATGACGTAACTACAAGACCTCTTGGATAAAGGCTTCATTCGGCCGAGTATCTCACCATGGGGTGCTCCGGTCCTATTCGTGAAAAAGAAGGACCATAGTATGAGGATGTGTATCGACTACCGTGAGTTGAACAAGTTGACTGTGAAGAACCGGTACCCGTTACCGAGAATTGATGACTTGTTTGATTAGCTCCAGGGTGCTAGTTTGTTCTCCAGGATAGACCTGCGATCGGGGTATCATCAACTGAAAGTGAAGGAGCAGGATATCCCTAAGACAGCCTTTCGCACGCGTTATGGACACTACGAGTTTCTCGTGATGTCCTTCAGTTTAACCAACGATCTAGCTGCCTTTATGGACCTTATGAATCGGGTATGCCGACCGATGCTAGACAGATCAGTGATTCTATTCATTGAAGATATTCTAATCTATTCGAAGAGCGAAAATGAGCACGCCTGTCATATCAAGGAGGTACTAGAGACACTTAGAAACGAGAAGTTGTACGGAAAGTTCTCTAAGTGCGCATTTTGGCTACATAAGGTTTAATTTCTTGGCCACGTGGTTAACCCCAAAGGTATAATGGTGGGTCCAGCAAAGGTCAAAGCTGTAATGCAATGGGAACCCCGAGGACGCCGTCCGAAATCCGTAGTTTCTTGGGTTTAGCAGGCTACTATAGGAGATTTATTCAAGACTTCTCTAAGGTGGCGGCCCCATTAACTAAGCTGACTCGTAAGGATGTAATGTTTGAATGGGGTTCTGAGCAGGAGAGTGCGTTTCAGGAGTTGAAGATGAGGTTAACCCAAGCCCCCGTCTTGACGTTTCCTGAAGGGAATGAAGACTTGGTGGTATACTCAGATGCTTCGTATTTAGGTTTAGGTTGTGTGCTGATGCAACGAGGAAAGGTTATAGCCTATGCGTCCCGACAAATGAAATCCATGATTTGGAGTTGGCAGCTGTGGTCTTTGCATTGAAGATTTGGAGGCATTACCTGTATGGGATGAAGTGCACCATTTTCACCGACCATAAGAGCTTGAAGTACTTCTTCGAGCAAAAGGATCTTTACATGAGACAAAGAAGATGGTTAGAGTTGATCAAGGATTACGACTACGAAATTCACTATCATCCAGGTAAAGCGAATGTGGTAGCTGATGCCCTCAGTCGAAAGGAGAGGCCGAAACTGATTCGGGTGAAGGCTTGCTAGCTGGTTGTGAAGCCGGATGTTATGGGTCAAATCAAGGAATTCCAAGATAAGGCATTAAAGGATGATAGGATCAACTCTAAACGAATGAAGGGGTAGGCGACAGATTTAGGGGAGAACACCCTTGGCGTTAAAACTCGTTTCGGGAGGATATGGATTCCTCGTTATGGGGAGCTGAGGGGAAGGATCATGGATGAGGCTCACAAAACACAGTATTCCATCCATCCTGGTGAGTACAAAAATGTATCATGATCTGAAGAAGGATTATTGGTGGCCAGGGATGAAGCGTGACGTGGTGGAGTACGTGAGTAAGTGCCTGACCTGTTTACAAGTGAAGGCGGCACATCAGAAACCATATGGGAAGATCTAACCCTTGGATATACCCGAATGGAAGTGGAAAGACATCACCATGGACTTTATCACAAAGTTGCCTCGCACTGCGAGAGGATGTGATACCATTTGGGTGATCGTAGACCGCCTGATGAAGAGTGCACACTTTTTACCAATCAGAGAAACTTACTTGTCGGAAAGGTTTGCAGAGCTGTTCATCAAGGAGATCGTAACTTATCATGGCGTGCCACTATCTATTGTTTCTGATAGGGACACCCGGTTCACGTCCATGTTATGGAAGAAATTTTATGATGCGATGCGGACGAGGTTACACATTAGCACAGCTTATCACCCTTAGACAGACGGTCAATCAGAATAGACCATTCAAACCTTAGAGGATATGCTCCGGGCATGTATTATTGACTTTGGTGGAAGTTGGGATGAACACCTACCGTTGGCAGAGTTCTCCTACAACAATAGTTATCATGCCAGTATAGGCATGCCACCATTCAAAATGCTTTACGGGCGAAGATGCAGAACCTCGGTGTGTTGGTGACATCGGGCAGAAAGAGTTGGGAAGTATCGAGGTCATTGAAGCCATGTCGGAGAAGTTGGAAAAGATCAAGGCCTTCATGAAGGTAGCAAGGGACCGACAAAAGTCCTACGCTGATAAAAGAAGGAGGCCAATTGAATTCCAAGTGGGAGATAAGGTGATGTTGAAGGTATCTCCTTGGAAAGGGGTTATCAGGTTCCGCAAGCTAGGAAAGTTGATCCCTAGGTATATTGGGCCATTCAAAATCATTGCCAGAGTTGGTGAAGTGGCATACAGGCTAGAACTTCCCGATGACCTGCATGGAATTCATCCTACATTCCATGTATCTCACTTACGAAAGTGCTTGGCAGAAGTGACATTGTTGTTCCTCTTACGGACATTGAGGTTGATGAAAGGTTGAATTATGTGGAACAACCAGTGGCTATATTGGACCGGGAGGAGAAACGGTTAAGGAATAAAGTGATTGGCCAAGTAAAAGTGCAATGGAAACATCGTAAGGGATCAGAAGCCACTTGGGAGTCGGAGGAAGAAATGAGACGGCTCTACCCAGGCCTCTTTAAGGAATGACAGGTTTCGCGGACGAAACCTATATAAGGGAGGTAGACTTTTAATAGCCGAAAAATTCAAAGAAAAGAAAAGTAAAGAAGAAAAGATTAGTATCCAAAAGGTTAAGGGGTGAAGGTGTACAAAAGGTAAACTTACCCATAATGGGTTTCAATAAGGTGGTAAGGCCACCCATGACCCTCTCTCTCATGCACAATTTGACTAGAAGCTTGGAAAAGAAAACCCCATCCAGTTTTAGGGAGAGAAAGCTTAAGTTCTTCGAAAGGTGAGATTTCCAGAAGATTTCTTCTTGATTTTCCTGTTGGTTCTGGCTATGAACCTATTTTTATGTGTTTCTTGTGTTGGTTGTTTGTTTTATGTGTTTAGGTGTTAGATATTCTTGTTAGCTCTCGGGTTGTGGTGTTTCACTCGAAAGATGCTGAGAGTTCTAGATCCCCTCTTTTACATGTTTTCTACTTGTTTTGGGGCTGATATGCATTATAAATGCTGTTTTTTCTAACTAACTATGAGTTTTACATGGTGTACGGTTGTGTTCGATATATGTTGGTTTTAAGTGATTTCTACGATGTTGTGATGATGTTTATTATGCTTTAAGCTTGTAACATGTTAGATCTACGTTAAGTTCAGGCTAGAATGATGTTTGAGATTGGAAAACCTCATAAGTTGCATTGCAGGTACTGAACAAGTGTCCGCTGTGGATGATGGTCATCCGCTGTGGACATTGTGTGTCCGCTGTGGACACTTAGAATGTAGGAGGTCCACTGTGGACTTACATGTCCGCCATGGACACTTGAGGATTTTTAAGTTGTCCGCTGTGGATATTGGTTATCCGCTGTGTACTTATTTCATCCCCTGTACACTTTTAGTTATCCGCTGTGGATGTTATTCATCCGCATTGGACTATGTTCATCCGCTGTGAACACTTAGTGTTTTACTCATCCGCTGTGGATCTTGGTGGTCCGCTGTAGGCCTAAGTTGTCCGCTGTGGATACTTAGTACTTTAAGCCATCCGCTGTATAAGTTACTCATGCGCTATGAACACTTAGGAGTTTTTCTAAAATTTTGGGAATAGAGTTTAAGTGTTAAGAACTTATGTTTAATGGGTGTTTATGCTGGTCCTATGTTTCTAATGTTTTATTTACCTTCTTATGGGCTGCTTGCTATGAATAATTATTACTGTTTCCTGATTTGTGGTTTTAAGGTAATAATATTATAAAAGTATTATTCATAATAAGTTGACACAAAGAAATAAAAGAAGGATAGTGAAACATAATAAATGTTACCCCAGGGCCCTAACAAAAGGTGAAAAGCCTTGCAAGCTTTTCCAACAGAGGTTCAAAACCGTGTTGTCATTAGCTCAACTGATGTGTGGCTGTTTCAGCCCAAGAAAGGCACATCCAGGGTCTAATCCTTATGATTGACCAATAAACCAATAGGATCCAAGTTCATGAGCAGGCTTCGTGCCTAGCAGTGTGGATCAACTGTCGGGGGTTAGCTACCACTTATAAATGTGTACCGACAGGGGTTCGACATTTGTTGCCAACCAATAATATAGGCTCTTGCTTTGTGCAAACCTAGACAATGAAAGTGAAAGATAATGAAAGAAAGAAAGATAAAGAATCCCTTAATGATTGATTATGTATGATGATGAATGATCACCATGTGAAGTTTACCAAAGTATATTTTCTATATTATTAAACTAGGACTCACTCAGCAACGCTGACTTTTTATATGTATATCAGTTGGCAGGTAAGGATGTTGCTGAGGATGGCACGGTCGAAGCTACTTGGTGAATGGAGACTGGCATCCATTTATGCAATTATGATATTTTTGTCTTGTAATGCAACTAAATATTCTTTTGTAACTCTAACAACGATATATTATTTGGAAAAATTAATCATTAATGCAAGAAATAGTTTTTGGTTAAATTATTCCGCTGCAATTATTTTCTTATAATAATGTGATTTAAGGCATTTTTAATAATGAATGATGCTATGAATGTCCAACTGTGGGGTCTCCGGGAACGGGGCCTTACAATAGCTACTTCAGCAGGATGTTCTCAAATCCTTTGGTTACAAAACCAATTGCTGGATTACGGGTTCAAATTTCTTAAAACTCCAATTTACATTGATAACACTGCTGCTATGTTCATTACAGCTAATCATGTCCAACATTCAAAAACAAAACATATCGAGATTCGATATCATTTTCTCAGAGATTACTCTGAAAAAGGTTTAATCATTCTGATTCAAATTACAACTGAAAAACAGTTGGCTGACCTTTTTACTAAAGCCTTCTTACTAGGACGGTTTAAGTATTTGGTAGAGTCAATTGGTCTTATTAACCACATTTAAAAACTGGTTTTTGAGTATTTCAGTTAATTGAGTCTAAATATGATCAGAACCCTCCCTTACCTGAATAGGACACAGCAAGAGAAACAGTCAAAGTTAATTGCCTGATTGTAATTTGTGTGTGCATGTTTCTTAGAAAAAGCAAAACCAAATACAAAAATAAAAAATTGAAAAATCAAACGATAAAAATATAAAACAAAAACTACAAATATAGAGTTTTTCTTTGTTATTTCATTATTTAGGACGAATCTGTCTTTGCAATACGTGAGAAATGATAGATACATTAGTATGACAGTTGCATACTTCACTCGATAATAAAGTCTGACATTATCAGATATGATGTGCAAGTAAGTTCATACAATTAGACTGAAAAAGTAAATTCTTGTGATTAAACTAAATCATTCATGCATTCATGTCTGCCTATCTTAGCACTAATGAGTAGTGTTGATTTCTCAAATTGATTGCTTGTTAAGACATAATCTCACACCTGATGGTGATATGAATAACCATTGAGCTCTAATTATTTAAAGCATCTAACACTTCTCTGTTATGAGTCATCATAGACCTGAAGTGATGAGATATCCTTTGTTGTAAGTGATTACAGACCTGGATATTTTCTCTGATGCAACAAGATGCCAATGTGCACAAACACCAAATGAGATCTGGTTATAGTATATGTTAGGTTAACAAGTTGAGAACAGTGACTTCTTGCATATCTTTATGAGAATTAACCTCTCTAAGTCTAAGTATGACTACATAATGTTATATCTAATTGTACCTTAAACAATCCAAGAATTGAAAAAGTAAGTGTGCTGAATATCTTGCTAAATGCACTCATTTTTTGTCCTTAGATCTCATGTCTCCTTTGCTGCAAAAATGCTGACCAGGAACACACTTGATCAGGATTTATTCACTATCTATGACTATCCATCAATTTTTTAGTTTAATGTGCTGATCTTAAGTGATATGATCTTACTACAGACATTGATTCATTTGTAAATATTAGATTTTTATTCTGCTTTAATTTTGATTTTTGCATGTTTTCTATGTGCAGGCATATTAACAAGATTGATTCATTTGTAAATATTAGATTTTTATTCTGCTTTAATTTTATTTTTTTCATGTTTTCTGTGTGCAGGCATATTAACAATGATTAGTGTGATCTTCATGTGACAAATTAAAGAAACTTCTAAGTTTGTTAATTGATGAGCTCAAAATGGATTGATTTGTGATGATATCGTGATACAATTCAATCAAAAGAAACACAAGTAATCAAATCTAAGCAAACATATCACAAAAATTCATAGTTTCATTGATAAAATGCATAGAGAATACAAGTGTAGAAAGAAAACAGTTACAATTCGTTAGATGAATATCTATCTCTCTCTTTCTCTCACTACACATACCTTATCTATGCTATTTATACTATCAATACACAAGGAACAATATTTACATAAAAGTCCCTATACTATGACAAAAAAATAAAAGACACACAAAGACAAATGTTAATCTTTAAAGAAGCATCTACAAGCTTAAAGAAGAGCATGAGATTATGAAAGATAACTTAAAATCTCAATCTACTCAACCACAAGACTAAGAACCTTTACCATCAAAGAAAGAGGTTGTTCCTGAAGTTCCACTTATTGAAACTGAATGAAGAGAACTGTCTCGAGTGTATACTAGAGCAATGAGCCATGTTTCACAAGATATCATTGTTGCACCTGAACTTCAATCTACTAAAGCTGAGAAATTATCTGAGACTGCCAAAGGCAAAAGAAAGATAGATGAGTTAGTCTTTCAATCATTGGCAGAATCATCCTCCAACCCTCCATAAAAATGCAGAAAATTGTTTCTAAAACTCGTAAATAGTTTAAATGACATTTTTGATTATTAGTGTTGTTTAATTTCTTATATGCTTGAATCTAATTTGTTTTTCTTATGTAGTGAATGTAGATAATCCTTCTATACTGGAAAGTGCAGAAGCAGATGTACAAGAATAAATTAGAGCATTGGATGATTTAGATCCAGAGTTCTCAGATGCTTGGTACGATGACGTATTGGAGGAAGAAGACATTGTTGAAGCTGCATACTCTCCGGTTGAAGCTGTTTCTGGAGACATCCCTGTAGACGTTAAGGATAGATATAACTATCTGGTCTAGAAGAAGTACAATCGTGTATTCTTGGATGGGCTCATAGTTTCTCAAATCAATGAGGAGTATGAAAAGTGTTTGATAGCAAAGACAACAGCTCCAGTTGATCTGAATGAAATAACTGTTGAACATGGAGAATGGGTTCCAATGCAAGAAAGTATCAATATTGAAGATGTTCTAGCATCAGAACTTCATCATCCAGATCCTGAGAATATGACTACTGTTGAGCTTAGATTGTGGTCACAATCAAGAAATTATCCAAGTAAGATATTGAACAGGCTGCAATCCGAGTCTCTAAGAAATTTTGTTAGAAGTTTTCAAGAGACGGAGAAGCAAAATAACAAGATGATTGTGTTAGACATGGATAACCCACAGTATCTGGAGATTACCAAAAGAACTCAAATTTTAAAGCCTCAAGAGATAAAGTAAATGGAGTTGAGGGGTCATGAGAAAACAAAAGAACTGATTGATATGTTCCCGGAGACTGAGAAGCAAGCATATAAAGTCTTGATTGAACAAAAACAACTATGGAACAAAGTAAGATCTGCAGGTGACTTAGTCAGAAATGTTTTGCAGAAAGGCCAATCTATATCTGAGTTGCTTAATGCAATGATTGTGCCTGAAAATACAAAGGAGATTAAGATAATCGCCTGGAAATACTATGAGATCTTTGATGCTTTTCTGATTAAACGTGTAAACACAATTTGTGATGTTTATCAGTTTTACACGAGCATTATTGCATTGTCAGTACAAGATCTAAAGGAGTTGAACAAGTTGCCTCTGATTAATCCTTCCAAGGCAGCTCGAGGAGAAAACTTTGTCAAACTTCTCAATCGTGGCATTACCAGGATGGATACTTATCTTAAGACTCAATGTGATCAAGAAGATAAAGAATAATTCAAGTCTTTAAAAAGCAAAAGGAAGGTGGCTGCTAACTCAGAGGAAGAAGAACATTTACTGAATGAGTATTGTGACCAGTATTTTGAGAAAGTCACTAACCCAGGCTTAAAAGTGATAGATGGTACACAAACCTCTAAGCCGATTTTGAGGTGGTTTTATCACGCAGACTCATTTCAATTGAAGTTAGTTCATAACATGGATGATTAGGATCAGGATATGATATCCTTATTTGGAGTTTTTGAGCTTAAGCTTCTCCATCCAAGTTATATCTTTTTCTTGTCCAACTAGAAGTTTGAGCGTGTTGCTTCGAAAGCTACTGATAATGATAGAAAATATTTCATGATGATCATTAAGTTAATGGATGCTGCTATGGAGCGAATTTCGTTGCGGAAAGCTCTAGCATTTGCAAATATAGTGAAAAAGGACATAAAGTATATTGATTTTATGAGAATATCCAGTAAATGAGTGTTAGAAGTTCACTCTCAAAATCATCCAAAACCTTATGAGTTCTATGCTAACATTGACATTGTTGGTCTATCAAAAGACACTCTGGAAGCAATGGACAAGATGGAGATCAAAACTAATGAGTCAAAGCCTGAGCAAGCCATCCTTGCCAATAAGTTCAAGTCTACATTTAAGAAGGCTTTGTGAAGTATAAATAGGATACTTTATGTATTGTGTAAAGGGGGGAAGTGAACTAGTGTAATTCACCCATACACTCTGTATCCACAGCTGTTGCTATCAATAAGATCTATGAACTTTTGAAGTAATTTCTTGTGTTTTGATTTCTTAGTGTTTGAATTGATCATTGCATTACAATATCATCACAGATCGATCCATTTGAACCAATCACTATTACACATTCATTCAATCAGTCCTTATTGAATGAGTGTGAGACATCAGCTGGTCATGGTGTTCAAAACCCTGAGCAAAACTTCTCAAACCTGGATCTATCTATGCAACTAGATGTGATTCCTAGGCTCGGGATACACAACACTCACCCAGCTGAGAACATCATTAGGGATGTCTCAAAATGTGTGAGAATAAGAAGTCAGACCCACAATGGGAATGTCTACTGGTACTTATGCCTTCTCTTTCAAATGGAACCAAAGAAGGTAGCAGAAGCCCTCAAGGACAACAATTGGATTGAAGCTATGCAAGAGGAGTTGCTTCAGTTCAAGACGTAAAAGGTATGGAACTTATGTCCATTGCCACCTGGCCAAGTCCCCATTGGCACCAAGTGGGTTTTCAGAAATAAGAAAGATGATAGAGGTTTGATCATCATGAACAAGGCAAGACATGTTGTTTAAGGTTACACACAGGAGAAAGGAATAGATTACATTGATGTCATTGCACCTGTTGTAAGACTTGAGGCTGTGAGAATCTTCCTTGCTTTTGCAGCATCCAAGAACTTCACTGTCTATCAACTTGATGTCAAATGTGCATTTTTATATGGGAATATTGATAGAGAAGTCTATGTTTGTAAGCCACCTGGATTTGAAGACCCACAGCACCCCAACTATGTATGCAAACTGGATAAAGCTCTCAATGGTTGCATCAAGCACCTAGGCTGTGGTATGAGACCCTGTCTTAGTTTCTTCTTAGGAATGGCTACACCAGAAGAACCATAGACAAGACATTGTTCATAAAGAAGTTTGGGAAGGACATGCTTCTTGTTCAAGTCTATGTTGATGATATCATAGTTGGTTCCTCAAATGACCAAATGTGCAAAGACTTTGAAAGCATCATGAGGTAGAAGTTTGAGGTGAGTTCAATGGGAAAGATGGATTTCTTCCTTGGAATTCAAGTGAAGCAGATGGAAGAAGGGTTCTTCATCAATCAATCTAAGTATACCAAGGACATCTTATAGAGATTTGAGATGAAAGATTATAAGCCACCAAAGACACCTATACCTAGAAATCACAATCTTTGTCGGGGGAGATACTGATCGGCATTAGTAGAGGGTGATTATTGGATCTCTGATGTATCTCACTGCAAGTAGACCTGATATCATGTTTGCAACCTGCATCTATGCAAGATATCAGGCTTCTCCCAAGGTGTCTCACCTAATTGCTGATAAGAGAATTCTTAGATACCTTAAAGGAGCTCCCAAACTGGGTCTTTGGTATCCTAAGAATAAGGACTTCAATCTCTATGGGTACACTGATAGTGATTATGGTGGCTACGACATCAACAAGAAATCCACATCCAGAGGATGTCAATTTCATGGTGGAAGGATTATCTCCTGGAAATTGAAGAAGCAATCATGTGTCTCTACATCAACTGCTAAAGCTGAATACATTGCTCCTGCGAGCTACTATGCTTAACTACTATGGATTCAGATTCAGATGTTGGACTATGGTTTTAACTTTATGCAGACTCCTATCCATATAGACAACAAGAGTGCCATTTCTGTCACAGAAAATCCGATCAAGCACACCAAGACAAAGCATATCGACATCGGGTATCATTTCATTAGAGATATTCATGAGAAGAATCTAATAAAGCTAGTCAAAGTGAATTCAAATGAATAATATGCTAACTTGTTCACCAAAGCCTTTGATGAACAAAGATTTAAATATTTAATTACAGCTATTGTGATGATTAACATGACTAATTATTCTCTTTTGAAAAACATTTTTAAATATGTGTTGTCTATGTTGTCTAACTACAATCTAAGCCTTGTTACAAAAAGGCTTTCTTTAAAAATCTAAGTGTAAATTCTTCCGAAGAGAGGTTTACCTCGGAAGAAATCTTTATCCATCTTCAGATGGTAGATTCCTCTACATAAATATTATCTTCCGAAGAGTTTTCAGTCTTGGAAGAAGAATTGATCATAGATCAAATTTACTTTCAAAGCTTACTAACTTCTATTCTCGGAAGAAGATTGTACTCTCGGAAGCAAACTTATCATTGAGACATGGTTTGCTTTTGGAAGTAAAAATGGCTTCGGAAGACAATATTAAGAAACACAAGTGTTTTATCTCGGAAGCAAGTTTACCTTCGGAAGAACATCTTTACTGTATAACAGAAATCTTTGGGCCCCATTCTGTAAAAAGTAAGATTTTATTGGTGATTGTCGGAATATTTTGAATGTTTTATCTTACCGCCTCTGTCAAATCAAAACCTAAACTGTCCTTTCACCTTATCAGTTTGCTTTTTAACCCCCATTTAAAATTTCCGACTCTCTTTCTTTACTTTCTTTACCACAGCAAAAGCCCCAAATTACCACCATCTTTTTCACTCACTCTAAATTCCTTCAATCCTACCATACCTCTTAACAATGGCCCTAAATCCCCAACATAATCAGGATGCTATCCTTGATTCTTCAAAGGATGCCGACTTTTCCCCTATCATCGAATTTCTATCCCAATCGGCATACTTCACTGCCCTCGCCGTTAACCCCACCATCTACTCTAACCACATGGCCAAATTCTAGGCCAATGGTCAAGATGAAACACTAAATGGTGAAAGGATCATCAGATCGAGGATCTACGAACAAGAGATCACCATTGCTAGATCAATCATCAGGGAGCATCTGTGCTTCATGATAAGAGCGCCCCTAGTTAATTCCCTAAATCATAGTTGGAAGACACTTCCACTCAGATGGGATATGGCGGCGATGTGCATAAGTCTACAGTCTACAAGTTTAACTTCTCCAACAATTGGAAGTTCTTGTTGCACATTGTCCTACACTACCTATCTAACAAATCTGGGGGATGGGATCAAATCCCATATGATTTGGGCTGCCTAGTCCATGGGTTGGTAAAGGGCCTGCGCTTCAACTACTTAAGATTTGTGCTGAACAACTTGAGAGGCAATCTCACCCTAGATCCATTCTACATGTATCCCTGATTCATTCAGCACATAATCAATTATGAGATGGACCAGGACAGATTACAATGTGCAGATGTTCTACTGGTCCCTCACATGCGGCCTGGCATCTTCAAAACCTAGAAGAAGGTGTCCACCAACTTCTCTGGAAGATTCACTGATCTTGTTCCATGTATGCGCGAGCCAACGGCTCCTGGTGACATCCCTGCAAGCGCAGCAGGTAATGAACCCACACCAGACACCACCACTCAAATGCCAATCACTTCTTCCTACTGAATCAAGATTACATACACTAGACGCCCCAAACAAACCCCTGATAAATCTACTTTGATTGATCAGGTCCTCTCTGTTCTAACCAAAAAGGCTCGAGTGGAACTCAGGGCTCCTACTCAACTACAGGTCTAACCATCCTCCACCATTGACCTCAATGTCAGCATTGAGTCTCCTCATTCTTAAGCTGATGAGCCTACAACCCAAACCTTTAGCCATCAAGGTGAGTCTCAACACTCCCCTGAGCAGCCAAAAAGGGACACCGACATCATCGGGTCATCTGCTCTCGCAGAAGAACCCGTAGGTTCTGACCAAGGTCCCAGGTCATTAGATTTAACCTCCCTATACCTCATTGATCTATCAACCCTACCTGTTGAGGACATTATCTTTCATCCAGGCCATGATGTTGATCTACCATACCACTCTTAAGATCAACTGAGCCCCAGGGAACCTCTAATGTCTAGCCCATATCAGTTATACCTAACTGAGGTATGTCAAACTGGTGTGGAGGTGACTCATGTAGGCTCAACTGCTACTACTGAGAGTGTTTCACTAACCTCTCAGGATAGTGGTAACATAAGTGGGACTGAGTCTACGACAACCTTGCCTTTTGATGACTCTGAAAGAGACATCAGCACGCAAGGGTATCCAGGGCGCCGAGAAACCACTACTGGTGGTGATGATGAACATACTAGGTATGTTATCTCATCTCCCAATGATTCTTCAAAAGAAGATGAGGGTAGCCTGAAACTCATTATAAGAGACCTGATTTCTAAAGTCTTAAGCCTTGAATCAATGGTTAAGACTTTAGAGGATAGGTCTTCCACTTTGTAACTTGAGATTGAAAATCTCAAGGCTCAATTAGCTAAGACACAGATTGAGAAGTCTGTTAGGCATGTACATACTTGGGTTTCTTTAAGTTATTCCTCTAGCTCATCTACTTCTCAAGATGATGCTACCAAAAAGGGGGAGAATGTACAGAAACAAAGACATGAGGAACCCTGCCTTGCCATCATAATAACTTCCTTTGATGCCATATCTTCTTTGTACCCCACACAGCAACACCTGGCAACCATCTTCCCTCAACCAGCTCCCATTACTATTCAAGTGGATCCAAAAATGCTTATAGACCTCAATAGGTTTTTAACCACATTTTTTATAAGCTCATCCATTGAACAACCTTCGCATGATGTAGTCGTTGCCTACATTCGAGCTGAGGAGCTTCAAAGGCTGAGTGCACCGCCTACCTCCAAAAAGGAAGCTGGTCAACCTAAGGTCTCTGTTGAACCCGAGATTAACTTCAAAGGGGATATACAGACTCATGGCCCAGAAACCAATTTGGAAGGGACAGGTAGTGCAGTTCTAATTACTTCTGTAGTAGAAATCCAAGCTATGGAAGGAATAATTGAACTGTCTTCCTTGTCCAATGATCTGTTCATCACAGAGGCCATTCTTGACCTAGCCTCTGAGGTAAACATTGAGGACTTCCTTACAAACCCTCTCTTCCAAACACCACAAGTCCAACCCCACTCTCCCCAACCTGAATCTTCTAAACCTGAGTCTTCAAAGGTTGAATCTTCCTCTGATCTTAAGGGGAAGAGGAAGCTTATTGCTGAGGAGCTTCTAGAGGAGGAAAGGTTGGAAAAGCTTAAAAAGAAGGGAAGAATTGATACTAGGAGGCTATTGGCTGCAAGCAGCAAAGCAATAGCAGCCGCTCAAAAAGTATCAACAACAAGAGGAGAGTGGAGGTTATTGACAGGCTCATCAGCCTAGGAGTAGTCAATGAAGATATCATTCTACTCTCACATGATGAGCTTGTAATGCTGGAGAGGCAACCATGCTATAAAAAGAAAAAGAGGAAGCAGCAAGGTTGGCCGAAGAGAAGGAGAAGAGGAAAAAAAAGGAGGAGGCTATGGAAAGGGAGAGGAAGGAGAGAATAACCTTTCTCTGCTCTAGAGGTTATTCTCAAGAGGAGCTGGCACCTCATGATTATGATACGATCTTGTTTCTTTTTCACAAAGAGCAAGATCAAATCAATAAAGAAAGGAAGTGGACTGCCAGGGAGCTAAGGGAGAAGAAGAAGAAGGAGGAGGAAGAGGCATAACTTGTTGCTGCCAAGAAGGTGGAGATAAGGAATGGATGAAAGCCTATCTCGAAGCCCATGGCATCACCGGCAGGCAAGTGGGTTCTATGTCAGAGAAGACCCTACAACGACATATCAGTGACATTAAGGCTGACGTTCTCTTAGGAAGAAGGCAGGAGGTAAGTCAAATATCAAGTGTTCAAAAGAAGGCATCCAAACTAACACCAACACCCAAACCAGCACAACCTGCACCCACACCTCTTCCCTTCCCCATCAAAACTCAACCAACCATGACCTTACACCCCAGAACCCACACCATCCGCTTTACCCACACCCTCACCCACTGCATCCCAACAACCACCACCACCACCTATCCTTAAACCCAAAATATAATCCAAAACCCAATGTTTACCCAAACCATCTTCTGAACCTTCTAAGCCCCTGACCTTAGAAGAATTCAAGGAGATCAAGAGGAAGCTCATCAACTGCACAACATTTAGCGACATCTCTTGTAAGGAAGCATCAATTAAGCTAAAATACACTGATGGCTCTTCTAGTTCCCTCACAAGAGATGCATTCCTTGATCTACCTAGGGGAGCACTAGACCAAGCTCTCCAACTTCTTTCAACCAACTCAGTTATTCTTATATAAGAAGAGAAAAAGTTAAGAAGGAGACTGGTGACTCTGTTGGACACTAGGAAGGGGGACAAGCGTTCATCCAAACCCCTCAATCCTAGAAAACAAATAGTCCAGTGGAGGTTCGACAAACCTTCACACAGCTTTGTTATGGAAAGAGAGAATGGTGCAGTAAACAAGGTTGATACTTCATCTCTGTTACACTCCAGTAGATTTGACCTTGCTGAGTTAGCAGAGAAACTATTCTCTAATCCCTCCAACTCTCAGGTCACTGCTCATATCAAAAATCATCTGAGCAGTCTTCATCTGCTAACCTTACAAAGAAAGCCAAGACTGAAGAAGAGTTGAAGAGAGAGAGCAAAGGAAGAAGAAGAAGGAGCAACCAGACAGGGAAAAACATTCCAAAGCTTAAGTATGAAGAACTTTCGAAGGACTTCCGAGACTAAGTAGTTTTCCTTCCGAAGTATATGAAGAACTTCCAAAGGTAAAACCAAGTCTTCTGAAGTATATGAAGACCAAGTAGTTCTCCTTTTGAAGTATTCACACTTAGAAGATCCAAGACAAAGACTTCTGAAGAATGAAGTCATAAAGACTTGCAGAAGACTTGGAAGAAGTTGATTCTTCTGAAGTATAAATGGCCTTGGAAGAACTTATTCTTCCGAAGCCATTTTGCCTTCGGAAGAATCAACTATGAACTAGTGGAGATAAGTATGGGCTGTCTAACATTCGCTGACAAATCTGATACACTACATGGCGCTTTGCCACTCCCATGTAGTTGACCATACTTTAATCCACTTTTCAACTTTATCACTTAGTATATTTACCATACTTAGTTGGTGACAAAAGGTAAGTCGTGGACCTATCATAACTACCTAATCTAGGTTATTATCTTACCTTTGATACTTTACTTCTAGCATTGTAGTATTTGCTTAGCGGTAAATTCCATCTGGTTTTCCAAGTATAACCGGCTATAGATAGTAGTATATATAGTTTCTTATTGTAACTTAAGTAACTATGCTTGTAAGAGTCTTGTAATACTGAGTTGAGAAATAATATATACAAGTATCTTGAAAACCATTCTTGTGTTTATTAACTTATTATATTATTGTAAACTTATTTAGAGATTCCACTTCATCAACCGAGTAAGACTTAGTGAGTTTATGAGATACAAAACTTGTGTTGAGAGATCAACACCAATCCTGCATAGCATTTTATCTAACTAGAAAAAATGGATGATTTTCATGCTTTAACATGAATCATTTACACATAACATGAGATCATATTACTCTTAAATTCTCATATAGTTGATTCGATGATTTTGAGAATAGACATAGACTAATACAATGTTGATTGTAGATATTGTTATCCATTTAAACTCATGGATGGTATTAATGACTGATTGAAATAGTGAGTGATTATCATGTTTTGAGTGTATTAACATGATTTGTATGTACCCCACATCTGATTATATGTTAGAAGGTACTTTCAATACTTATGACCTAGCTACTTAGGAGCATATATGCTCAATTTGATCCATATTAGGATTCTTTTTCTCTTTACTTTGGAAGGTGATCCTCTTTGGGATTCTTTTGATTGTTCATCCAAGATGGATGTATTCCTTATTGGGAATCTTTTTGGATCATGATTTAGGTCATTCAGGTTTGTGCTCAGCATAACAAATAATGCCTTAATGTATTCCAGGTGTATGAAAATTATAACAAAGGAGACACTTGTATGATTGATCAATTTATAAACTGTTTCACTTGGTATATTATAGTTACTTTACTAGCAACCTATATTGGATAGACCAATACTCACCATAAACCAAGATGTGTGTTGCTAACCACAAAATCATGAGAATATAGTTCTTTACCATTGTATATGATGTTAGGTGTCCCATGCAGAGACTATCCACATATCAAACAAAGTATTATCAGTTTTTATTAGTGGAAAATGACTCAAGTGAAGAAGTAATCTAGTGTACTATCATTTCTCATAAGTGGTTATGTGTGATTCAGATTGTTTGTTAAATGGAAAACATGAACGTTTGTTTGATGTCTTGATTTTGAAAAGATGTATGTGTGATATTAAACTTGGAATTTGACAAAATCAAGCTTGTTTTATATTAATGCTTTGAAAACATTACTTGTTTGGTTAATAGTTGATCATACCAAGTGACTAAACCAGAAATTCAAATCTTGTTGAATCAAATGGTTTGGTAAACAGGTCAACCAATTGATTGTCGATGTGGACCTTGATCAACTTTATCAGACCATTTTTTGAGCAATTTCTCAAAAAGTGATATCTGATATCTATGTTTTTTGTTTTTGAATGTTGAACAGGATTGTCAGTGATGAACAAGGCAGTAGAATTGTCAATGTGTTTGGGTGTTTTAAGAAAATTAAAGCCATAATCAAGTATTTGGTTTTGAATCCAAAGAACTTGAGAACAACATGCAGAAGAAGCTATATATTCTGCTTCAGCTGTTGACACATAGACATTTGTTTGTTTCTTGCACTGCCAGGAGATCAATCTTGATCCAAAAAACTGACAACCTCCTGTAGTGGACTTTTTGTTGTTGTTGCATCCACTATAATCACTATCTTTGTATGCATATAAAGAGAAATCTCCATCTTTGGGATACCATAGGCCAAGTGCAGGTATGCCTTTCAAGTATCTAAAAATTCTCTTTACAGCATTTATGTGTGATTCTTTGGGATCTACTTGGTATCTGGCACACATGCAAACTGCATACATGATGTTTGGTCTGCTTGTGGTTAGGTACATCAGCGAGCTTATCATGGATCTGTAGAGCTTCTGATCAACTGGTGTGCCTTCAGGATTGGGGCCAAACTTCAATCAAGTTGCAAATGGTGTTTTGCTGGATGTGCAATAAGACATGTTGTATTTCTTCAATATTTGATTCACATACTTGCTTTGGTTAACAAATTCCTTCAGCATATTGTTAAACTTGAAGATCAAGGAAGAAAGTAAGTTCTTCTATTTCATTTTGAATTTTTATTGCATAAGAGTCTCAAACTGTTTGCAAAGTTGTATGTTGGTCGAGCCAAAAATTATGTCATCCACATAGACCTCTACCACTAACAAGTCTTGTTCTTTTCTTTTTAAGAACAATGTCTAATCAATTTTCCCTCGGGTATACCCATTCTATAGTCGAAACTTAGATAAAGTTTCATACCACTTCCTAGGTGCTTGATGAAGACCGCACAAAGCTTTATCTAACTTGTAGACTCTGTGAGGGAATTCTGGGTCTTCAAACCCTGGTGGTTGAGCAACATATACCTCTTTATCTATCTTTCCATAGAGGAATGTACATTTCACATCCATTTGAAAGACAGTGAAGTTCTTGGATAAGGCATATGCAAGGAAAACTCAGATGGCTTCTAGTCTAACTACAGGAGCAAAGACATCATCATACTCAATGCCTTCCTCTTGAGTATATCCTTGGGCTATGAGCCTTGCTTTGTTTTTTATAACAATCCCTCTGTCATCTACTTTGTTTTTGAACAGTCATCTTGTCCCAATGGCATAGTGACCTTCTGGGAGGTCAACTAACTGCCATACCTCTTGTTTGCTGAATTGTTGTAATTCCTCTTGTATTGCTTCTATCCAACTATTGTCTTTGAGTGCTTCGGTGATGTTTTTAGGAATAGTTAGAGATAGAAAGCAGGAATACAAGCAACTATTTGCTGTATTAGATTGACTACGTGTCAATTTGGTATTGAGGTCACCTATGATATTCTCTTAAGGATGGTATTTGTGCACTCTTGTTGTTTCATTCTGATTAACAATGATGGTTGAATCAATATTGGTGATTGTTTGGTTGGGTGATGATGGATGAGCAAGGGTATTTGATGTTGTTTGATTATCTAGCTGTATGGGTTCCTTGAATGTGTGTGGTGAATCGTGATAAAATCTAGGATTTCATCTTCATTATGAGTATCAGGAAGTGCATGATAGTCATTATCTTCTTCAACTATGTCTGGTTGATGTGACATTGTCTATTTGCTTGGTTGAGTGGTCACCGGAGTTAATAAAGATGGTGTGTCTGGTGATGTTCCTTTTGATGTGTTTATTTGTTTTGGAGGAGTTGAAACTGTGATACCGAAAGAGTATCATTTGTTCTCCTTGGAGGATCAGCAGTTAAAGGAACATCAATGGTTGGTGGTGGAACCATTGGATATTCATTATCTTCCTTGGTACCTGAAGCATCAAAGTAAGATGTGTCAAATGATTTTGTTAGTGAGTCAATATCAAAGAACCAGTCTGATCCAATGACTTTCTTAGTGAAAGAATGTTCATTAAAAACAACATCTGTTGTTTCTTCCACTATGTTAAGCCTTGGATTGTATACTCAGAAAGATTTTGAGCTTCCGGAGTATCCAACAAAGAATCCATCATCTGCTTTTGGAGCAAACTTGGATAATTGTTCTCTGGAGTTTAATATAGAGACAGAAATTCCAAAAGCTTTAAGAAAGCCAATAAAAGGTTTTCTATTAAATATTAATTCATATGGAGTTTTGGAATGTTCTTTAATTATTAATGTTCTGTTTTGAATGTAGCAAGCTGTGTTGATTGCTTCAGCCTAAAAGAATATGGGTAATAGAGAGTCAGCTAGCATAGTCTAGCAGCTTCTATCAATGTTCTGTTTCTCCTTTCAGCAACTCCATACTGCTGAGGAGCCCTTGCTACACTAAATTGATGACTGATTGCTTTCAATGCACAAAAAGAAGAAATGAAGTCATTTTTGAATTCAGTACCATTATCACTTCTTAAAGATTTAACTTTAAGATCTAATTGATTCTCAATTTTAGTAATAAAGGATTTGATGATTTCTGATATTTCTGACTTGTGTAGTAGAAAGAAAACCCAAGTAAATCTGGAGTAATCGTCTACTATTACATGATAGTATTGCTTCTTTCCTATGCTTAGGATGTTTTATAGGGCCAAAAAGGTCCATGTGAAGCAATTTGAGTGTGTGTTGTTAGAGTTTACCAATTTGGACTTATGAGACACTCTTTGTTGTTTGCCTTCAGACATGCAGAGCAGTGGTCTGTATAGAAGAATTCTTTTTATGGTAAACCTATTACGAAGTCACCTTTTACAAGTTGATTCATATTATTAAAATTGGTGTGTCCTAATCATTTGTGCCATAATTATGAAACATCTTCTGATGCTTTTGATAGTAAACATGTTTCAAGGATTAATGCTGAAACAGTGTTCATGTCAACAATGTATGTGTTGTTATGATGGGGTGTTTTCAAAAGGATATAGTCTTTAGGTATTTGAAAACCCGTCTTGAGTATGTAGCAACTGTTGGAGTCAAATAAGGTGGCATATCCTTTATCACAGATTTGGAATACGCTGAGAAGATTAAACTGGAGGTTGGAGCAGTAGTTGACAATTTCAAAGCTGATCAACCCATTTGATACTATACCTTCACCAGTTATCTTTCCACCTATCTTATCACCTCCAAAGGCTACATTCCTCCATGTCTGCTTTTAAAATCCCGAAGGAGGGAACAATTTCTAGTCATGTATCGGGAGCATCCACTGTCAACATACCAGATGTTGTCAGGCCTTTTTTGATGTCCCTGCAAAAACAAAGAAATTAGTTAGATGGTGCAACCCAAGCCAAGATGGTCTTTGGTTTTATGTATTTTCCATTACGCAAATTTCTTTTAATGTGGCATTGTCTGCTAATTTAGGAATTCTAGACACACTAGATTTCATTTCTGTGTTTTTAGCTCTGTCTAGAGAAGTGTTTTATGCTCTTCACTTTTCAGTGCTAATGTCTGATGTTTGTCTGTTCTAAGACTTATGTCTCCTATATGGCTGTTTAAAGTTTCATAAAAGTTTTTGTCTTTGTTTAAAATAACTTTTGTATGTGGAGTTTGTCATGGTACTCCTCCTTTGTTCTTGTTAGGAACAACTGTCTGTTTCTCAGTTGATTTCTCAACTTGAGGTTGTTTGTTTTGCTTCTTGTTTTTCTTGTTGAAAAAGAAGTTTGCAGTACTATGATTGTTTCTTTCACAAATTGAGCAATAGTTATGAAAATGACATGATTCTGTGTTGTGATTGTTTATGTCACAGTACTTGCAATACTTAACATATTTGCATTTTTCTGTGGTATGAGTGTATTGATCACACCACTCGCAGTATGGTAAATTTCTAGTGTTTTATTTTGGTAAAAACTTTTGATTTTAAACTTGACTTTAATGGTACATCAAAAGTTACTGTTGTTTGTTTTGCCTGAATAGGTGCTTTGCCTATCCCTTTGTTTGTTTGTTTAGGAGAGGCAGTGGAAGATTCAGTTTTTCTTCCACTTGTGCAGATGTCAAAAACTTGTGTCTGCTTTGTTTGTTTGGTTTTTGTATCAACCACACTTGAAACCTTTTTAGCTTCAGTAATTGGTTAAACTGACTCATCATACAGTAGATCATCATTATCTTCATTAGTTATTTGTTCATCAAACTCATTATTTTCTCTTTGATAAAAGTCTGTTGATTTTATTTGTGGAGGTGTTTGGCTCTTAACAAATTTTATCAAAGGTGTTTTTGATATTAATGATGATTTTGATGATGATGATGATTGTTTTGAGTCATCTGTTCTGTCATGTGGGTCAAGAGATTCACCCTGTTTGTTTGTAATTGAATAAGAAAGTGGGATATAATTATCATTGTAAGGTGGGTTGACCTTATTATATCCCAATCCTTAAGGGTTTTTAAATGCCCTTTGCTGAGCAAGAAGTTCTTTAGACTTCTTGTTGCTCACCAGAAATTTTTGAAGTTTCACTTTAGTTTCAGCCTGTAATGTTTTTGACTTAGTCAATGATTCATAGAGTTGCTCCACTTAAGCTGCTAGTGATAATTTGTCTGACATTAATTTGTCTAAATCATTTTGTAGTGACAGTATTTAATCTCATATTGTTTTTGTTTAGTTTTTAAACTGACATTTAAAATACTTGTTACAATTACATTCTTAGAAAGTTTGTATGCGTGCTCTGTATATCTTGTGACTTCATCAATGCATACTTGTGTACAGAGGTTTTCCCTTACCTCTTTCGTACATAATCCAATAACATTCACCATCTTGTTTGATAATCATTGTAGATGATTTTAAGTGTTGATTAGGGTTATACTGTGTGATTTGTGGTGGTGTTGGTGTAGTAGGAATGCTAATAGGTGGAGGGATATGTCTATTTGTGTGATAGCTACTTGAGGTTTGTGTTTGTTGGTTGTTTTTATCAACTCTAGGTTGTTGGCATTCCCTAGAGAAATGACCATAGAGTTGGCAATTGTAGCACCTCACTTTTGTTTTATCAAAACCAATATTGGTTTTCTTATCCATGCTTAATCCCCTGTTCTTTTGTAGGAACTTCTTGGATCTGTATGCAATCATTGTCATTGACCATTGAAGATCCATTTCATCAACCATATCAAGAGGCAATTCATCCAAGTCTTGTTGAATGATCTGTGATGGTGTAAGGTTAGCCCCTAAGTAGGCTTCAAAGCTTGTTGAAAAGTCTACAAAAGCTGCCTTTTGCTCCTCACTTTGCATAATGATTGTTAGTGCATCCATAGAATTCTCAAAGTTGTGAATGTTTTGAGTCTTTGTTGGGTGTTGTTTGCTTGAGCTGGAAGCATGTGGATGTTGTTTGCTTTAAGGTGTTGCTTCATGAGAAGCATGAACACCAATCTTCTTGGACTTTTATTTGTTTTGTGATGATTCAGGAGCAGAAAAGAATGAAGTTTCATTTGAATCAAGAAACTCCTCATCTTCTTCTTCACCAGTGTATGTTAAGAATGCATTGTCTGTTTGTTGGATCTCCGTAAACTTGTATTCTTCCACATGTCTAACTGTGCTGTTGTTTTTGGATCTCTCATCTAGTTCTAGTGCCTTTACTTTGGCCACTAGTGCATCTAATGATAATGCTTCAAGATCTAATGTTGCTTTCATCAGAGAGACTAACTGAGTCCAGCTCTCTAGAAGGGTATGCAACATCTTCGTGTTGATCCCCGTAGATTCGTATTTGAGACCATAAACAATCATCTCATTTACCAGTTGAACAAATTTGTGAAGTTGTTATGGTATTGACTCTCCTTGAACATGATGGAAGGTTTCATACTAGGTCCTTAATTTTTCTTTCTTGATTTCCTTGATTTCATCACTTCCTTCACACATGGTGTGAAGCACCTTCCACAATTCATGTGTTGTTTTGAAGTTTTCAACTGTTGTAAGTATCTCAAATCGTAGAGTCATTGGCAGAATACTGTATGCCTTCATGTCTGTTTTGACCTTTTTGAGGTCATCACCAGCTACACTTTTCAAACTCATTGGTTTCTAAATGTTGTAATCTGGACCAAGAGTCACAGGTATGTATGGTCCCTCGGTTATCGATGTCCATAGGTTCAGGTCTTGAAAAATAATCCAATTTTAGAACATTATTTTCCATTGTTTGAAGTCAGCTTTGTTCTTCAGTCTTGGTGGTATGAGACCACTGGTCGAACCTAAAATTTCATCTAACATGATTGTTAAATTTTTACCTTAACGGTTTAAGTCAAGTTTGTTTGCTTATTTAGCTCGGTGCTAAAATTGTTTTATCTTAAATTCACTAGGATTTGTTTGATGGTGATTTTTGTCACTTTTAATTTTACCGAATAAAGTAAATTAATTAATTTGAGTTAATTAATTAATGTCAAATGTTATGTCACAATCAATTCTCGATACAATAAAAGGGAATATTCTTTTTAAGGAAGGTCAAAATCAGTCAAAACCCTTTTTTATTGATGTTAGTCAACAAAGTCAAAATCCTAAAAACAATATTATGTTTTTAAAAGTTAACTTTTTGGATAAAAAAGTGATATTTTCAAAAAGTCAAAAGAAGAATCGGTTTCTTCTTTGTTTTTGATGTTGAATCCAACAAATCATCATAGATTTTGAAGGCTGTGTATGAATAAAAATTAGGGTTTATCCTGAGGTTTGTTTGCAGCTGAGCTGTTCTTCACAGAAATCGACAATCGGTTTGTTGATTGATGAACAAAAACTTATTCAAGTATGAAAATACTTGAAAATGATGATTTGAAACACTTAAAATGATTCAACATGTTTAAAAACACTGTATTTTGAAGAAAAACTTGATAAAATAGTAATCGGCTACTATTCTATCAAAAACCATTAAACCGAAGAGGTTTTTGAGGTTCTGAGATGATTCTATTTAGAAAAACAATGTATGAATGCTATTTAGAACTTCAACCACACAAAACTTCTACACAATGTACAAAAACAGATTAATGAATCATATTTTAAGAATTTGTATGAATGTTTGGAGTAGAAGAGGGTTTTGTGATAATTTTCACCTCGAAAATGGTTGATATGAAGCTAATGAACTATAGATGTCATTGTATTAATTGAGAGGATCAAAAATCAGTGAATGATTTGAGCCATGGCTCTAATACCACCTAATGGAATTTGGGTTTTAGAACATAGAAGACTAAGAACAAAACAATTGAATTCCCCCAAGGATCGATTTCAATCTCTCAAATATAACAAAAAGTTGTTATATAAACAATACTCATTAATCATAGTGCGAAAACCCATGATTATTGATATGATATCTATGTGTGTGTATGATTGTGTGTTTGCCAGTGATTGAATGCTTAGATGAATAGAAAATGCTTCTTTGATTAATTATTCAAAAGCTTACAAAGGATTACGGTATTATGCTATTTATAGCCTATACAAATAGCTATATAAAATTACAAAAATACCCTTATGTAATACAAAATTACATAAAATCCTATGTCTAAGTCATCCGCTGTGGATGTTGAATAAGTTGTCCGCTGTGAACACTTGTGTTTGCATGATAGTGTCCGTTTTGGAGTGTTCATCTGCTATGGATGAACATCCGTTGTGGACTGTTCATTAGCTGTGGACATTTGTGCATCCGTTTTATGTGTTTTGGTCATCCGCTGTAGACACTTGGACCTCTTTCTTCATCCTCTACAAGGACTTCTTCATTCGCTATGGATAGTTCTTCATCCACTATCAACACTTGTCAAAATTTTCTTTTATTCTAAAAAAAATTAAACAATAATTAGTGTCTGTTATGAATGTTAATGATGCTAATGTGTTAGTTAATGATTGTTTAAATGTTAGAACATATTATTTTTTATTATGGCAAGCATTATCCTTCAATGCACTTATTGAGTCCAACAGCTACCATCCCCATCATTTAGATCTCAACCAACCAATCCCCAACCTTGAATTCTATGATGATGAGGATATGGGTTTCAATGAGTACCATGAGTCTCTCTTCTCACCCCCGCTCAAGGAGAGATGAGTGTTCCTAAATCACCCATATTTAGCCCACATCATCCACCCCCAACTAAGGAGGACCTCCCTGAACATGTTCAGGAAGTCCATGTGTAAGAGGCTCTCACTTCGGCAAGTGATTACATTACTAAGACCTCAACCATGCCAACCCAGCCCATTGACACTTCTCTTGAAGCTGTCATGGTGCTGGGGAAATCCTGCCGCCAAGAACTCCATGCGAGTGATAAGGAAAAAGACTTTTGTCCTATTGGCTCATCCCCCTATGATTCTTCTGATGAAGATTAGGGGAGTCTGCAACTAAAGGTGAAAAAACTATCAAAGACATGCACCTAGAGTCACCTGGAATTTCAAGTGGCTACCTTACAAACAAAGGTCAATAACCAGTAACTTGAGATCACCTATCTCAAGGGCAAGTTAGCTGAGAGACCTATCAAAGAACTTAACCAGATCCACAAGAAACTATGGATGTGGTGGACCTTACCCTTAGCTCCTCTGTGCAAGAGGGTGATGCCACCAAAAAGGGGGAGAAAGTCCAGCCTACAATCACAGAACCTGGGAGTTCCTCCCAGAGTATGGACATAGAGGACTCACCACCTTCACTTGCAGTTGTCCATAATCAACAACCTCCTCAGGCCCACATTGATGTGGATTCACTAATTCAAAGCTTGTTTGGATAGGGTATACCAAGGGCATTGTCTACCCCATCTCACCCTGCTAAAAATCCAATAATAGGATGGAGGTATGATGTTGAAAGGAGAGCCCTGGTAATCTTTAGGTCTTAGGGACAACAAGAAATCTTCAACTTTTATAGCCTAACATACTATAAGAGCACCTATTTAGTTGACCTGCCCCTTGCCAATCCAAGTCAAAGCAGCCAAGCTACAAAGTTAGCGGATAGGATTCAAGAAAGGGTGCTTGAAAAGTTAAAGAGAAAAACCAAGCTATATAGACAGTGGCTACCAGGCAAGACTGTTGGTCCACTAGATGCTGAGGTGGACTCTAAGATTAGCTTCAAAGGGGAAACCTTAGCTGAAGGCCCAGTAGTTGAGCATATGAACCTTGAGATAGGAACTTCTTCAACACCTATTATACTCAGTGAGGCACCAGCTGGTGAAGGTTTCTCACATCCTCTCTCTGGCCAGAGCTCAAGTGCAACGCCAAGCAATGAAGGCCAAAGCTCTCTCCACTCTAAGTCATACAGGCCTGTGAGTGAAAATGGGAAAAGGAAGATGACCTCTGAGGAGATTGAGGAGGAGGAAAGAGAGAGGAAGAGGAAGACAAGAGGAGAGAGTTTAAGTGAGACCCCTAGCTTCATAGAAGCTGCAATCAAGGCTGCCCCCAGGCCAAGCACTCATTATGATAAGTTAAGGGTAGCCAGATTAAACTATTTGGGTCTAGGAACTACAATAATGATAAACTCATCTCTCTCTGCTTAGAGGAATTAAATGAACTGGCTGACATGGAAGTGTCAAAGGAGAGAAAGGAGTCTGAGGATGTAGAATTACTCCTCAAAATCAAAGAAGAAAGGAGAATAAAGAGACTCTACAAAGCTCCTACTCTCTCCCTAGTTCAAGAAAGCCCTGAGGCAGAGGCTGTTGTTACTGAGCAACAAACTCAGGTAGGTAGAAAACAAGATAGACAAAACATGATAACCTACCTGAGTGCCATAGGTCTCTATCAGGTAGCAGACCTTCTTCCCTTATCCTATGAATACATTGAGTTTGAATACCTCAAGCAGCTTGAGCAACAAGTAATGAAAGAGCAAAAAGCTGCTAAGAGGAAGATGAGGGAAGAGTCTGTAAAGTCAAGAGCCACCATCAAAGCAAATCTAAAGAAGTTTGTTGATAGAAAAAAGATGGTAAGCTTCTTGAAGCTATATGGATTCTTCGGAAGGAGACTTGGTCCAATGTCTTTATCCACTATGGATGAGCACATTACAGTGATCAAGTAGAAGATCAAAAGGGCTAAGCTGGTTGACTTGTATTCTCCACCAAGTCAGGCTGCACCTGAAGTTGAGGCCAAGATTGAACCACAAGAGACAACATAACCTGGACCTAGTGTTGCATCACACCTAGCTTCATTTTCTAATCCACAGTAGGGTCCTGATTCCTCTCCCTTTGAACCTGTGAAGAAAAAGGACCCAAGTGACAAGGACAAACAAGAACAAACTAATACTGCAGGCCAGCCTTCTAAGTTAAAGTACAGAAAGAGGAAGAGGATGGCCATTAAAAAGGACAAGAAGAAGAAGAAGAAGAAGAAGAAGAAGAAGAAGAAGAAGCCCAAGGCCCCTTAACCACAGGATGGGTCAGAACATCCTGAAGGTGCTCAAGAAGAGGCTGCTCAAAAAACGTCCACTCATAGTAGAGCCTCTTGCTACTTAGGGACCTATCTTGTCTTGGGTGTTTGCTACTAACGCAGGCAGATGATATGTCAGCCGATAGTTACACCAAATGACACATTAAGGTCTTGAGTCTGTAACTTTCCAACTATGTATATTTATCCTTTTCATATTAGATAAGGATGTGAGCTATGGCATGTCATAGTCACTAGTCAAAAGGCAAACCTTCTTTTTTGTCACACACTTAATTTCCACAAAACTGGGTTTTACCGTTAGGCGCGTGACATACCAGGATCTCAGCCGATAGTTACACCAAATGACACATTAATTACAAAACATAGTTGTTTATTATTATCAGAAATTCTGAAAAGCATAATTAATAACGAGTTTGTAAAAACATTTGCGGAAGCATAAACATTCACATTTCAAATAGAGCAAAACACGTGCAAACCAAAGGAATATAATTTGCAGAAACTTTGTTTAACCGTTCAAAGAAATCAGAATGTATGCAATAATGAGATGCTCCTGGCCGTGCACACCTTAAGAAACTAACAGAAACATGCTAAAATGTCAACACAGTGTTGGTGAGTTCATAGGTTTTGATAAACAGTAATATAACCGAAAGCAGATCCATTAAACAAAGTAATATCAGTAGATAGCTAATCTACATAACAAGTTACATAGTGTGTGAAGTTTGAAACTAAAGCTGACAATTATAAGTATGCCTCGGCTATGGTTACTAGACTACAGCAATAGTAATTAGGTCAATTAAACACCCGTTTGACATGCAGTCGTGCTAGCGCGACTAGCCCGGGTTGGGTTTGTCAAACCAAGTAGATCTACTTAGATTTACCTCGCTAAAGTACATAAATTAACGGTTTGAAAGAGAGGACTTAAAATGGTACAACACTAGTAAGAATGTGTTAATTACAGTAATACTGATCTAATGAAAAAACGTTTAAAACGAACATATTTCTTTTCCCCAAAAAGAATATATGTAAAGTGGGGTCGTAAACTCACCTTGAATGCACAGAGTTTTCATGCAAGCACAATTGACTAAAATTCCAGAACACTTCAATTATATTTAATATATAATTAATAGTAAATACATGCATTTTAATTGTACGGTTTCGTTTCCCCCGCCAAAGATCAAAGCCCAACAATGCTCGTTGCGCAGCTCATGCCTTCTAACGAAAGTCATTCTATAACATAATCTTTATTTAATTTAAGCACCTATTATTACTATTTTTATTGTTATTTACCAAATAACTATTTTACATATTTACACATGTACTTAAATATACACTCGCATGTATTAGCCATATATAAAATTAAAATATGCAACCCATGCACAAAATACTCATAACCAATGCACAATACTAGCACTCACAAAATCATACATGTACATACCATATTCTACATGTATATTTATATACACAAACTTAATGACCACACCCATGATAAAACATGAATTTACTAATTTATTAATGCATATGCACATGGTTCACACTCATATTTTAGTTTCTGTTCTAATTCTTAACATGCTTACCCAAACATTGCATGCATGACACCACCCCCATCCACATACCATGCTTACAACCACCTCCAACCAACACATGCATCCATACATTAGAACCAATTTTATACAAAGCGTAAAACACAATAGATTCGTCCTTATGAAGGTGAACAACCCATGAACCTGCACGAATGCTCGTCAAACCAACATACACAAACATATATATATATATATATATAATATATATATATATATATAATATAACACACATGACATCTATATACAAACCAAGGTAACTATACATGAAATCACGTTCCACACACGCAATATAGATACATACGCGGCATCAATACAAACACACGACACACTTAAGCATCCACAGGACCAAATGTATCTCCCTCCCGAACCCGACCGCAACCACATCACGATGAATCATAAGCATAAATCTAACATATACAACAAGTGCATGCATAAAATCAAACGTATCACATATCCAACAACCCGAAACTGCAATATAACGTGAGTAATGAATGGGAAAAAGATCATACCAAGTGGCTACTTTGATGATCGACTTCGCAGCTGCTCAGGTTGCAGCAGTTTTTAAAACTCGTCGAAATGTGGTTTCTGAGCGGAGGAGGTCGTCGGAGGTTGGAAGTGTTCCGATACGGCTGCTTGTTCGTGGTTGAGGGCTGGAGGTTGATTGTCGCCGCTGCTCGATTGAAGGGGGTTACCTAGGGTTTCGCAAAACGTGAGTTCACAGGTGGGTGGGGTTGAATTTAAATGTGATTTGCATTTTGGGATAAATACACTTTTAGACCTTCCACACAAGTTTAGGTAACTTGTCATTTAAGTCTTCAAGATTTATCTATTTATAACTTGGACCTTAAGTTATAGAATACCTTAAGTTATAGAATTGAAAGTTTTATATAACATAAAATTTTTGGGAGAATAATTAATATATATATATATATATATATATATATATATGTATATATAAATATATATCAAGTTGATGATGATAACCTGAGTGTACGGGTTGTCACATCATCCTGTTGGTAAATGAATTTTCATCCCGAAAATTAGAACATCAGGTTTACAAGGTACATCAAATTTAATGATCTGCAAAGCACGAAGAATAGGGTTTTGTGAGAATTCAGAATCAACTCGAAAGAAAAGGATTTTGGAAATTTCCGGTTGTGACATCATCCCTTTATTGAAGGGAATTTCGTCTTGAAATTTAAAGGAAAGATATTTTAAGAATGGATACCTTAGGAAGTGGATGCATGATCTTTGAATAGTTGTAGATACTTCTTTTTCATCTGATCTTCGTGCTCCCAGGTAAACTCTGGTCCACGCTCAGAATTCCATCTAACACGTACAAGGGGAATTTTGCTATGCTTTAATGTCTTAACTTATCGATCCATAATCTCAACTAGTTCCTTAATGAAACAAAGTTTCTCATCAATCTCCAGTTCCTCTAATGGAACGACAAGTGATTCATCAATTAGACATTTATTCAGGTTGGAAACATGGAACACGTTATGAACACTATCGAGTTCCTCAGGTAAGTCTAGCTGATAAGCTACTGGATCAATCCTTTTGACAATCTCAAACGGTCCAACGTATCTAGGGTTTAGTTTACCACGCTTCCCAAAATGTATCACACCTTTCCAAGGTGAAACCTTTAACATTACCTTGTCACTTCAAATTCCAAGCGCTTTCTCCTTTGATCTGTGTAACTATTCTGATGATCTCGAGCTGCAGCCATACGGTTAGGAATCTGAACAATCTTCTCTATGGTTTCATGAACAAGCTCAGGACCAGTTAGCTGACTGTCACCAACCTCAGTCCAGCATAGGGGTGATCTATACTTCCTGCCATAAAGTGCCTCAAATGGTGCAGCCTTAATGCTCGCATGATAACTATTGTTGTAGAAGAATTCAACCTAAGGCAGATGGGTTTCCCAACTATTCCCAAAGTCTATAACACATGCCCTAAGAATATCTTCTAGGGGTGGAATCGTACGTTATGTCTGACCATCTGTCTATGGATGATAAGCCATGCTCATATCCAAACGAGTGCCTAGTGATTTTGGTAGTGATTGCCAGAAGTACGATGTGAATCATGTGCCACAATCAGAGATGATCGAGAGTGGCACGCCATGTTGAGACATAATTTCCTTCTAGTAAATCTATGCCAGTTTATCCATCTTGTAATTCTTGCGAATTACGAGAAAATGTGCTAATTTGGTCAGACAATCCACTATCACCCAAATAGTATCATTTCCACTCTATGAATGAGGTAACTTAGTAACAAATTCCATAGATATGTTCTCCCACTTCTACATTAGGATCTTCGGTTGTTGAAGCAAACCCAACGGTTTATGATATTCCACCTTGACTTTGGAACAGGTCAAACACTTTGACATGTAGGTGGTAATTTCAGCTTTCATGTTAGGCCACCAGTAAATGACCTTCAGATCTTGGTACATCTTGTCAGATCCAGGATGTACCGAATAGCAGGACTTGTGAGCTTCATCCATAACTAGTTCCTTTAGATTCCCGAACAATGGAATCCATACTCGATCTTCATAGTAACGAATCCCATTTGATTTCTCTTGAAACAATTTCTCAGCTCCTCTGAGAGACTCAAACTTGATGTTCTACTCATGTAATGCCTCGACCTGGGCATTCTTGATTTGTGATGGTAGGTCTGAATGAATGGTCAATTGCAATGCACGAACACAACAAGGTTTTATGGTTTCCTTTCGACTAAGGGCATTGGCTACCATATTAGCCTTTCTTGGATGATACTTTATGGCACAATCATAATTGTTTAGAAGTTCTAACCATCATCGTTGTCTCATGTTCAACTCCTTCTATTCATAAATGTGATGAAGGCTCTTGTGATCAGTGAAGATCGTGAACTTGGTTCCATATAGATAATGCCTCCGGATCTTAAGTGCAAATACCACAGCTCCCAATTCTAAATCATGAGTTGTATAGTTCTTCTCATGCACCATGAGCTATTTTGATGCTAAGCTATCACTTTTTCGCATTGCATCAACATACAACCCAACCCCCGGATTGACGCGTCGCAATGCACCATAAATTCGTCTGTTCCCTTTGGCAATGCCAAGATTGGCGCACTACACAGCTTGTCTTTAAGCACTTGAAAAGTAGCTTCTTCATTTTGCCCCATTTGTAAATAGTTCCTTTGTGTGTTAAGGCATCAGAGGTTGTGCAAGTTTTGAGAATCCTTCTATGAAATGCCGATAATAACCCGCTAATCCAAGAAATTGGCGCACCTCAGTAGGCGTCATCGATGAAGGCCAATTCTTGAATGCCTCAACCTTAGACGGGTCAATATGAATACCATTTTCAATAACTACATGCCCTAAGAATTGTACTTCTCTCATCCAGAAGTCATATTTTGAAAACTTGGCATATAGTTGTTTTGTCTTCAGAAGCTCTAGAATAAGTCTTAAATGTTCCTTATGTTCCTCCTTATTCTTGGAATAAATCTGTATGTCATTAATGAAGATGATGACAAACTTATCTAAATAGGGTTTGCAAACATGGTTCATGAGGTCATAAAAACTGCAGGAGCATTTGTCAATCCAAATCGCATGATTGTGAACTCAAAATGCCCGTATCGAGTTCTGAAACCTGTCTTGGATATGCCTTCTTCTCAAACTCTAAGCTGGTGATATCCCTATCTTAAATCAATCTTTGAGTAGTAACTCGATCCCTAAAGTTGATCAAGTAAGTCGTCGATATGTGGGAGAGGGTAACGATTCTTTATGGTGACTATGTTTTGTTCCTGTAGTCAATGCACATATGAAAGGTTCCGTCTTTCTTCTTCACGAATAATAAAAGTTCTCCCCAAGGTGAAGAACTAGGGAGTATAGATCCCTGTCTAACAATTCCTTCAACTGTTTCGACAATTTCTGTAGTTCGTTCGGTGCCAAGCGATCCGAAGCCCGAGCGATAGGGGCAGCTCCTAGTATCAGCTTAATTTGGAACTCTACTTACATGTGTGGAGGAAGGCCAGTCAAGTCCTCTGGAAACACTTCAGGAAAGTTCTTAACGAAATGAATATCATCAATTTGTTTCTCCTCTATGGTCTTTTCTGTAACTAAGGACAAAACCGCTAAATGTCCCTTCCGCAGACATTTCTGAACCTTCATGTAAGAAATGATACTGACCACTACACTACACTTATCACCTTCAACCATGAGAATCTCTCCACTAGGAAGAGGAAGTCTGCTGAGTTTCTCTCGATAGATGATTTCGGCTTGGTTCCTAGACAGCCAATCCATACCGACAACGGCATCAAAACTACCAAGTGTGATAGATAGAAGGTCAATATCAAAATCATACCCACACAGACCTATCTTACAACCGTGGTATATATGAGAAGCTTCAATAATCTTACCATCGACTATTTCTACAGTATAGTTCGAGCCTAAAGTTGTAGATGTAACATCTAGTAACTTACTGAACTTATGATAAATAAAACTCCTATCAGCGCCAGAATCAAATAATACCAAAGCAAAACAACCATTACAGGAAATTTCCCAGTTACAGTAGAAGGGTCATTTCGAGCCTCACCTGACCCAATAACAAAGTCGCTACCCTTAGCACCGCCGTTGTAATTTCCACCATTATATTTCCTATTATCCACACCATTACCCCTATTGCTTCCACCATTGTTGTTCTTCTTCATTTTTGGACAATTTCTCTTGAAATACCTGATTTGACCACACTCATAGCAGCCTTTCTATTCATCCTGCTGTGGTGGCTGCTTGGCTGTTATATTCGCATGACAATTTTTGGCAGCGTGGCCAAATTTACCACATCTCTTATAGTTATTCTTGTTACATGGCCCGTTGTGGTGATAGTTACATTTTTTGCATTTGGGTAGCGTTTCACTATACCCACCACCTTGCTAAGATGATGAGGAACACTAGTTGAATGTGCGGGAGTTATCGAACCTCTTAGGTTGCTGAGACTATTGCTGGGCTGAACCTTACTTATTACTGGACCAGATTCCCACTTATGCTTGTTGCTTCCATCAGTAGTAATTGAACCTGAGCCGCGCGAGGGTAGCTTTCTTTGCTCGACTGCTTGATCAGTTAGTTTGTGGGCCAGTCTGATTGCTTCCTGTATCATGTTTGGTCGAGAGGCAGTGACCATACTTTGAATCTCCGGAGCTAATCCATGAAGATATATTTCGATCCTCAGGGAAGGAGGGTTGACCATATTAAGGCATATGGTAGCGAGCTCATGAGAGTGAGTAGTGTATGCCTCGATCTCAGAACCCAACATCTTGAGATTCCAGAACTCCATCTCCAATTTCTGCACCTTGTCACGAGAGTCGTACTCCTCCATCATCAATTTTTAAAATCCTCCTAGGTTTGGTTGGTGATTTCTACACCTAACATTTGCACTTGGGTGTTCCACCAGGATAGGGCAACTCCATCTAATATGCCCATAGCATACTTCACCAGATTTGCCACCGGGCAATTGCACATCTCAAATACGGACACAAGCTTTTCAAATCAACGTATGCATCCTACAACTCCTTTAACCCCTATTAATGGGTTTGGTTTGCAGTCCATGAAGGACTTGAATGTACAAACTCCTTGACATGCAACAGATATTAGATCAGGACTTCAGAATTTTCAAAAAGTGTTATGATTTAATAGGATTGACGGAACGTTAACGTCAGGAAATGAATTTGGTATTACTTACCGATCGGAGCGGGCTATGGGTTAGGGTTGTAGTGGGCCAACGCATCAGCTACATGCTGATTTATAAGTGTGGCCAGTTCAGCTGTTGTCATGTTAATGGTTCCACGACCACGACCACATCCGCCTCCACGTCCAGACATTCTTAACAATCATAACATACAAAAACAAGTAAATATACAACATATCAACTCCATTTAAGTATAAGCAATTAAAAGAATTTAGCACATTCACAACTTAATGATCAAATAATTATAATTTTTGATAAAATAAATTGTAAGTACGTCTACAATCAATTAAATCAAATATCAAAATCCAAAGACATCAGTCGGATGGGAAACAACCCTTCCCATCTAGGTGCGAAATAAATGAAAGTTTGATAAACAAACAAAATGAATGAAAGAGGAAATCAATGCGAATCGCCAGATCCGGTACTGTTCTCGGCCTTGTCCTCGGGCTGCTCCTCAGGATCTTCTTTTGGATCTTCTTCAGGTGTCTCTTCAGTTCTTCTTCTGGGTCTTCTTCTTTAGGTTCCAGCATTGCATTCAATGCGTTGATTTGGCCTTCCATGATATTGAGTTGTTGACAATTGCTACGATGTCCTCCTCATCACCAGCTACGCGTTCGGTTAAAGTCGTAACATGGTCCACGTGCGTGTTGTGATGATCGATGAGGGTGTTGAGTCGCTTCTTCAGTTCTTCGATCTCTTCCTAGATTCCTTTAATCCCTTCTCAATGCCACATTGTCATCTCTTATTCTGCGACATGCTTACGCTCGACGTGTAGAGTGGCTGCCAGAGCAACTATGGCCTGCTCGGGCGGATAATAAGTGGAGGTAGGATAAGGGCATAAGGGCTTCTATAAGGAGCGGACCTAGTCCAGGGTCGACGCTCAGGATGAAGAGGAACACGTTTCTTACGAATCAACCGAGTCATGTACTGAGGATAGTATTCCTACTTGTGGATCGGCGAGAAACGAGGTAAAGCAAATAGCTGGTCATAATCGAATTTATCAGCATCATTAGGGTGCATAGGCCACTCATCCGCATCCGAGGATGAAGGCAGGGAATCAGGGCGAATAAGCCTTTTTCCTAGAGAAGAAGAGGGTGCAGAAGAAGAAGATGCCATTTTTGCAATCAACCACTCACAGGAATGAGCAAAAGCAAGCAATATAGCAAAGCAAAGCAAACAAGACCAGCAAACAAAAACTAAATGTGTCTATGTGCGTGTACTAAGGCATCAGGCTAGTCAAAATGAAATGCAAATGAGATGCAAGTTTATTTTAGTTTGCTATAACCATTGGCTTTGATACCAACTATCACACACTCAATTTTCATAAATAGGGTTTTACTGTTATGCGCATGACATACCAGGATCTCAGCCGATAGTTACAAATAATGAGATGCTCCTAGCCGTGCACACCTTAAGAACTTGAAAGAAACATGCTAAAGTGTCAACACAGGGTTGGTGAGTTAACAGGTTTTTATAAACAATATATAATCGAAAGCAGATCTAGTAAACAAAGTAATATCAGTAGATAGCTAGTCTGCATAACAAGTTACATAGTGCATGAAGTTGGCAACCGAAGCTGACAATTATAAGTATGCCTTGGCTGTTGTTACCAGACCACAACAACAGTAATTAGGTCAATTAAGCACCTGTTTCACATTCAGTCATGCTAGCACGACTAGCCCGGGTGGGGTTTGTCAAACCTAGTTAATCTACTCAGAATTACCTCTCTAAAGTACTAAATACCGTTAATGTTAGGTTCGGAAAATGAGGACTTAAAATGTTACAACACTAGTAAGCATGTGAATTATACTAATATTGATATAATGAAAGAACATTTAAAAAGAACATATTTTCTTTTCTCCAAAAGAATATATGTAAAGTGGGGCCAAAACTCACATTGCAGCATAGAGTTTTTAATGCAGGCACAATTGACTAAACTTCAATTATATTTAATACATAATTAATATAAATACATGCATTTTAATTGTACGGTTTCGTTTCTCCCCGCCCAAGATCAACGCCCAACATGCTCGTTGCACAGCTCATGCATTCAATGAAGTCATTCCATAACATAGTCTTTATTTTAATTTAAGTACCTATATTACTATTTTTATTGTTATTTACAAATAACTATTTTACATATTTACACATGTACTTAAATACACTCACATACACATGTATTAGCATATATAAAATTAAAATTAAACGCGCGCACTAAACATCCACGCAATATGCATGCAACCCATGCACAAAATACTCATAACCAATGCATAATACTATCAATCATAAAATCATACATGTACAACATATTCTACATGTTTTTTATCAAAACTATTGCCACACCCATGATAAAACATGAATTTACCAATTTATTATGCTATGCACATGGGTTCACACTCATATTTTAGTTTTCTGTTCTAATTCTTAACATGCTTACCCAAACATTGCATGCATGACACACACCCCCAGCCACATACCATGCTTACAACCATCTCCGAAGCCAAAGTTCAGAAGAAACTGCTGCGGAAGCTTTACACTGAACTTGGAAAATATTCTAAGTGTAAAGTCTTCCGAAGCCAAAGACTCAACTCTTCCGAAGGTAAAAGATGAAGTCTTCCGAAGCTCTAAAGACAAAGAGCTATTTAAAGACAAGACTGATTTCCTCTGAAGAGAGAGAAAAAGATACCTTTTCCATCAACTTTATCATAAAGCAACCTACTTTCCGCTGCATGCTCTGGTAGTTCACCTGCTATCACTAGTTGGTGAAACTTCCATACTTTATGATAAAGTAGATAAGGTCTTCGCCTGCAAGTTTCTGTTTTTGTTCCTTCTTGGCTTTTTGTAATAGGAAAGTCAGTGAGCTATGGCTTGTCATAGTCACTAGTCAAAAGGCAATCTGCCTTTTGACTTTAGGCTGATCTTGTTGTCTAGATTAGTCACTTCCAACTGTCTTTTTGCATATTGATGGTTGTAGGATGTATAAGTAGTCTCCGGTTCTTGTATTTAAAATTACTTGTACAACACTTGTAATAGAACTAGAGAAGCAATATACAACTTCCTTGAAAACTTTATCTTGTGCTCTTGTTCTTGTTTTACTTGTGTTTATCTTGTATCTTCAGTAAAGGTTCACAGTTCCCTATTTGAATTGTTAAGTGATCTTAAGATCCTCCTAAAGTGTTTAACTAAGTGCAAGCTTAAGTACCCTTTAACGGTCCTGCATTTGGTATCAGAGCATTCCAGGCTCTTGATTGTAAGATCTCACCATCTTCAAATCCTCTTAGTTACACACATCACTTAACTCTTCAAATGGCAGCTATCTCCAAAGCTGATATGGAAACTGGAACTATGACAAAGTCCCCACTGATCACTCCTGAGGATTTTGACACTTGGTGTCAAAGAATGGAAGGCTTTATCAAGTCTCAAGATTCCAGGATGTGGGAGTCTGTTGTCAATGGACCTCATGTACCATGCACCTCTTCAGCTGCTACTGGTGGTGGCATGATACCAAAGGAGAGGGCTGACTTTTCTGATGAAGACTGGAAAAGAATTGATGTTGATCAGAAAGCCATGACAGCTCTCCAAACTGCTCTTCCAAACTCCATCTACAGAGGTTTCAAGAAGTGCAAGACCGCTAAACAGCTATGGGATGCACTGAAACTGATGTATGAGGGTTCAAATGAAGCCAAGGAGAACAAGAAGGATCTCCTGAAGCAGCAGTTTGAAAACTTCACCTTCAAGACAGGTGAAACCATGACTCAACAATACTTCAGGTATGTTGAGATTGTGGATACTCTGGCTGATGTTGGGGTAACTATTGAGAACAGGGATATTGTAAGGAAGTTCATGTCCTCTCTTCCAGACAATGGACACACTACTGTGTGGTCATTAAGAGGACTGAAAACCTCAAGACCCTTACTCTCACTGAGTTGTATGGGATACTCAGTGGATACCAGATGGAGATGAACATGCAAAATTCATCTGGTAACTCCAACACTCACTCAAGAGTTCAGCCCTTCATGTGGTTGAAAGGGATAGCAGAGAACCACACATCATCTCATCTGCTACCCTAAAACTCACAAAGGGTCCTTTCATCACCTTCCAGAGACACCCAGAGAGAGCTACATCCAAGGAAGTCCCTTCCAAGAGACAAGTTCTTCTCAAGCTTTTGTCTCCACTGATGAAAGTTCAGGCAACTTTCTTTACTCTTGAAGACCTGGACTGTATCCATCCAGATGATCTGGAGTACATGGAGATAGTCCAGCAATGGCTCTTCTCTCACTCACAGAGCCCAGAAGTTCTACAAGAGGACTGGAGAAGGTTTCCTAGCAATGCTGCCAGTGGCAAGTTTGGCTGGACAAGAGCAAAGTCAAGTGTTACAACTGTAACCAGATGGGACACTTTGCTAGAGAATGCAAGGCACCTAAGTCAAATGGTGGCCAAGCTTCATCCAGGCCAAACTACACTGAAGGAGGGACCAGAATAGAAGCCAAGACAGCAAGCTGCAGTTGCTGTTGAAGAAGGAGGCTTTGACTGGAGCTTTCAAGCTGAAGATGCATCTCCAAACCAAGCACTCATGGCTGATCATGATGAAGCCAAGGTACTTGAACATCTTTGCTCTCCTGAATGTATTGCTAAAGTAAATAGATACAGGTCCTACAACTTGGAAATGAGATCTGATATTGAGTCTTAAATATTTTAAAAGCTGATTTTAAAAGAGCTGAAAATGACTATAAACTAAGATAGAAGATCTAGAGAAAACAGTTTCAACTCTTAAACATGAGCAAAAAACTACAGGACTCAAATTAAGGATCTCATTACCAAGTTGACTGAATGCCAGGCTGCTTGTGATCAGCAAAGCCAGGCAGAAAAATGTGTTCTTGAAGAAGAGACCTTCAAGAACATGATATCCTCATCTCTGCATGCAAAAGTGTGTTATCAGAATAAGCAGGGACTGGGATCTAGTGAGATAGCTCCTCCACACACTCTACTATCAGTCAGATCTCCTAGGTGTGGAACTGGTCAAGATGAGCTGCCATCCATAGACCCTAGTGATGAAGAGGATGAAAGGAGAAGGTGAGGGATGACTCTGAGATGAGTGAAGAGAGTCAATCCAAAAAGGGTCACCATGCTCCTAAGGAGGAAAAAGAAGCTGGTTTGAGCAAAACCAAGAGAAAGAACTTGATCAGAAGAGCACTGAGATGAGTGAAGAGAGTCAATCCAAAAGGGTCACCATGCTCCTAAGAGGAAAAGAAGCTGGTTTAAGCAAAACCAAGAGAAAGAACTTGATTAGAAGCAAAGAGAAGATCCAGAAAAGCTCAAGAGATCAAGACCACCTTTGATCCCAAACAGAAACAAGTATTATCTCTGCAGGGTTCAAGGTGATGAAAGCTGAAGATCCTGTCAGATTTCTAGTACCAAGAGTTTACTTCAGCTTCAACTCACTCCAGCAACAACAAGAAGACTGATCACTGTGGTACTGCTACAAGCCTGAACCATCCATTTCAAAGAGCAAGCTTCACCCTAAAAGCCTGCTGCATCATCTGAAAAGGTGGAAAAGAAAAGGAAGTGTTCAAGCTCAGTCTTCTTTGGGAAAGAAACTCTCAGAAGGAAAGATTTGGATTGTGTTATGTGGGGTAGTACTTCACATCTGCTAAGATTGTCAATACAATCCCAAGAGTACTATCCACATGATCAAGAAGAAACTTCTAGAAAAGAAGAAACAAACAGCTTCGGAAGAAAATCTGTTCCTTCGAAGCTCCAAAATGAAGAAGAAGGCAAGTAGGAATTGCCTTCGGAAGAAAATTGGTCTCGAAAGAAAGGAATGCTTCCAAGCACTGAAGCTTGCTGCAGTGAAAGCAAGATCTTCCAAGGATCCGTCTCCAAAGCTTCAAGCTACAAAGCTTCCGAAGTAGTGAAGTCAAGCCCAATCTTCCAAAGGTGGTGTGAAGATGAAGGAAGACCTTGAGACTGAAAGCTCCTCTTCAGCACCCAATGATCCTCAAAGCCTGAACATAGATCACTTACTGTTTCATTGCCTTCATCAAACTTTATAAGCCCAAGACCAATGAGGCTTGGGTTTCCAAATGTAACTAAAATCATCTCTTTATGCAGGGACAGCCAAAGGCAAACAGAAATGTATGGATCATTGATAGTGGCTGCTCCAGGCACATGACAGGCAATGAGTCCCTACTTCAAAACTTTGAAAGAATTATGAGGACCAGTTGCTTTTGAGGAGATGCAGGAGGTTATTACTGTAGGGCATGGTCCCAAATGGTAAACTCAGCATTGAGAAGTAAACTTTGTCAAGGAGCTTGGATACAATCTTTTGAGTGTGTCCTAATTTTGTGACCAAAACATCACATGCTCTTTACTGAGCATGAGTGCATTGTTCTCAAGCCCGGGTTGACATTTCCAAGCATATTTTGCTCAGAGCCCCCGGAAAGGGAACATGTACAAGATGGACTTGCAGAAACATCTCCCTCTGGAGAGATTTCTTGCTTTCTATCTAAAGCAATAGTGATGAGTCTTTCCTTGGCATAAAAGAATGTGCCATGTAAACTTTAAGAACATGAATAAACTGATTAAGAATGATTTGGTAACTGAATGCCAAAGAAAGAGTTTACAATGATGACCATGTGTTGCATGCCTGAAGGGGAAGCAACACAAAGTTCTCAAAGCCAAAGGAAATGAACTCTATCACTACTCCCTCCCCTAACTTGTTACATAGGATCTGTTTGGCCCTACCAGTAAATGAGTTTAGGAAGGACCTCATACTGTTTGGTGATCACAGATGATTTCACAAGATCACTTGGGTGTTTTTCCTTAGAACTAGGATGAAACTCCTGAAATCTTAAAGAATTTCATTCTGAAAATGAAGAATCAATCTGATCACAAGGTCAAAATCATAAGATGTGATCAAGAAACCGAATTCAAAAACCCAATCCTTGATACATTTTGTGATGAAAAGGGTATTTCAAGACAATACAGTGCTCCCAGGACTCCTCAGCAAAATGGTGTTGCTGAGAGGAAACATACACTTATTGAAGCTGCAAGAACCATGTTGTTTGACTCTAAATGGCCCATCACCTTCTGGGCAGAGGCTGTCAACACAGCCTGCTATGTGCAAAAAGTTTTTGGTAGTTAAGACACATGGTAAACTCCTTATGAACTGTGGCACAAAATAAGACCATTCTTGGTTTTCTCAGAACATTTGGATGTCCTTGCACCATCTTGAATACCAAAGATCAAATAGCCAAGTTTGCTGAGAAATCAGATGATGGACACTTTGTTGGGTACTCTTCTCAAGCTAAGGCTTATGAGTATACAATCTCAGAACTAGAATCATTGAGGAGTCAGCCAATGTGACTTTCAATGAACCACACCCTGTGTAAAGGTTTTGGTTCCGATTGGCTATTTGATCTTGACTTAGTTACCAACTGGTTTTAACAAATCTTGAGAATGTTTCAGGATCTACAGATAACAGGTCAACAGAAGATCCTGATCCAAGATTTGAGCTGAGAAGACCAAACAAGAAGACTACTTCAGCTCCAGTGGTGACTAACCCTACATTGAAGCTCCCATCAGCACTAGCATGACAAATACTGCTGATTCAATGAATTGCCTTCAAATTCCAGCTCAGAGGCTCAGAATTCAGGAAAGGAACTTCAAATGCAGGAGGAGGAACTGGAGGTGGTGACAGTGATCAAGAATTTCTTGATGCTAAAAACCACTCCATGAAGACAACATGAATGATGTCACACACTCATTGGATCAAGTCTCTCTTGATAAGTGTGCTGATGTGGTGGAGACACCTCATTACCAGATCAGATTTTCAAATTTAGATCTGTCTAACCAACTTGTTGTGATCCCTCAATTTCAGATCCACAAGTCACATCCCTCCACAAACATCATTGGAAATGTTGACTCAGGGGTAAGAACAAGAGGACAAACTCATGACACCATGTTTGTCTACATTCTTGTTTCTTATCCAGATAGAGCCGAAGAAGGTTGATGAGGCTTTGAAGGATGGAAGCTGGATGGAAGCTATGCAAGATGAGCTGCTTCAAATCAGAAGACAGAAGGTTAGAACTTATGTCCTCTTCCTCAAGGGAAGAGTGTCATAGGAACCAAATGGGTATTCAGAACAAGAAAGATGATAGAGGGATCATCATCAAGAACAAGCTAGACTGGTTGTCCAAGGATACACTCAAGAAGAAGGATTGATTACACTGATGTCTTTGCTCCAGTTGCAAGACTTGAAGCTGTAAGAATATTTCTGGCTTATGCTGCATCCAAGGATTTCAAGGTCTACCAGCTTGATGTGAAGTGTGCTTTTCTCTATGGGGTGATTGATGAAGAAGTTTATATTAAACCACCCTGGCTTTGTAGACCCAGATCATCCTGATTATGTTTTCAATCTTGGCATCTTTATCAGTCAGTCAAAGTATGTACAGGACATACTTACAAGATTCAAGATGATGACTGTAGGTTTGCAAAGACACCCATAGCCAAAACCATTCCCTGGGTCCTGATCTTGAGGGGGAGTGTGTTGATGAACATCTCTACAGGGCTATGATTGGGTCACTTATGTATCTTATTGCTACAGCAGACCTGAATCATGTTTGCCACATATATGTGCAAGATATCAAGCCAACCCCAAGAAGTCACACCTAATCACTATCAAAAGGATCCTTAGATATCTCAAAGGTGCTCCAAATCTAGGCCTTTGGTATCCAAAAAATTCAGACTTCAATCTATATGCTTATACAGATAGTGATTATGGTGGCTGCAACATGACTGCAAAGTCCACATATGGGGGGTGTCAGTTCCTGGATGGAAGGATAGTCTCTTGGCAATGCAAGAAGCAATCCTGTGTGTCTGCATCAACTGCTGAAGCTGAATACATCGCTACTGCCAGCTGTTGTGCTCAAGTGCTTTGGATTTAGAATTAGATGCTAGACTATGGGTTCAATTTCAAAGAGACTCCCATCCACATAGACAACAACAGTGCCATCTCTATTACAAAGAATCCTGTGCAGCACTCAAGGACCAAACACATCACATCAGGTATCATCTGATTAGGGATAATTTTGAAAAGGATTGATAAAACTAATCAAAGTTAACACAAATGAACAATATGCCGATCTGTTCACAAAAGCGTTTGATGAACAGAGATTTAAATATCTTGTATCAGCTATTGGGATGATTAACTTTGAGTAGATTTTCCTTAATAACTTAATCAATATTATTTCTTAAAACTATGAACAGAGATTTAAATATCTTGTATCAGCTATTGGGATGATTAACTTTGAATAGATTTAAATATCTTGTATCAGCTATTGGGATGATTAACTTTGAGTAGATTTTTCTTAATAACTTAATCAATATGATTTCTTAAAACTATGTGTCCTAGGTTGTCTATGAGATCATAAGCCCAGTTCTCTTTGGAAGAAAAACGAATTTTTAAAATGATATCTCTTAGAATGATGAAAATTTACCTTCGGAAGAAGCAAAAGTGTCCTTCGGAAGAAATTCATGTCTAAATAGCTTAAACAGCTTATCTGAGATTTACCTTCGGAAGAAATTCTTGAAGTATCTTCCGAAGCTTAAATTTTGGTATAAGTACTTAAATGCATTTTAGGAACAAATTTCTTCCGAAAACAATTTAGTCTCGGAAGACTCATTTATTTCTTCCGAAGCCAAAATTTTCAAAACTCTTTGAAGTATCTTCCGAAGCAAAATTGCTTTCGGAAGCTTTGATTGCACAGCTTCCGAAACCAAAATTTCCTTCGGAAGCTTTTTCTACTTCCAAGAAAACTAACTTTTTGGGCGCCTTTTTCAGAAGTAGGACCCACTTGCGGATTTCAAAGTTTATCTTTTTGTAATAACTTTGTCTTAAATCCTGAGTGTATCTTTCAAAACGGTTCTATTTCATCTCACTTCTCTCATTGTTCCTTAACCTAAAATTACCCCCAAAATTTCATAACTTTTTTGTCATAACTTTGTCATAAAATTACCCCCAAAATTTCATCTTCTTCTTTCCTTCACTACAAAGCTTCTTCAAATGGCTGATCTTGATCGTTGTAACGACCCTGATTTCACCATGCACTTACACAGGCCACAATCAAGTTGCTCTGTTAAACTCTGAGAAGGATCCAAGCTTCTCAGACGTGTGTAAGTATCTTTCTTTGTCTCACTACTTCACCTCCCTTACAATCAATCCTCCTCTTAATAAGGATCAGTTGCTTGAGTTCTGGTGGACCTGTCAAGAGGTCACCATGGACGGGGAGAAGGCTCTGTCTGCTACAGTGCAGGGGGAGGACAGTTTTCATCACTCCAGCCATTATAACACCCATTGCAGCTGGATGATGAAGTAGGTGAGTTGTCCTTCCAAAAGCTGTTGTAAACCAATCCTTTGCACAGATGGGCTACAAGGTGACTTCTCGGTCAAAACCTTCAGGAAGGGGAAGGTCTCATTCCAATGGAAATACCTCCTCCATGTCATCATACATAGCCTATCCAACAAACATGGAGGATGGGACCAGATTCCAGAAGACCTCTCCTTCATTGTCCATGGGATGGTTCAAGGGGTCAAATTCAGGTAATCTTAGTTTGGATTAACAAATTTACTGGCGAATTTGATTCCTTAGAATATTACATGTTCCCCCGGTATGTTCAACACATTCTTAACTGGAATTGGGACCACAGTTGAGGGGAACAGGTAATGTTCTTAAACTTGCAAATATGAGGCCCAGCATTTTCAAGATATGAAAAAGCCAACTGTTGGGTTCTCAGGGGTAGAAACAGCCCTTGTCCCGAAAATGTTTGAGCTCATTGCTCAAGGTGACATCCTACCGCCCCAGCTAGTGATGAACCAACACCCTCTACTTCTCACCCACCTCAAATACAACCCACCATCAAATTCACCTACCAAAGAAAATCCAAACGAACCCCTGCACTTGTTACTAAGCATGTGCAAGCCCCCATATCACAACCCATACAGGAGGAAGTGGAATCTCAAGCTCCCATTTCCCCTGAGGAGCAGACCACTCCCATCTTTCAAACAATCAGTGTTGAGGTTCCTCATGCTCAGCCTGATGAGCTCACAACTCCACAAACAACCTTAAGCATCACTCTGAGTCTCAACACTCTAGTGATCAACCTTCAGGGAAAGCTACCATCCCCAGCCTCTTGATCTAAACCGCCCCATACCCAGCCTTGACTTCTACTCTGATGAAGATTTGGGTTTCAGTGAGTATCATGACTCTCCCCTCTCTACCCACACCCAAGGGGAGATGAGTACTCCTGCTTCACCCTTGTCTAGCCCACATCAGACACCCTAAACTAAGGTGGATCTTCCTGTGATTGTCCAGGAGATCAATGTAAGAGGCTCTCACTGTTGCTGGTGATTACATCTTTAAGACCTCAACCACGGCAACCCAGCCTCTTGACATTGTCATTTGGCAGGGGAAATCTAGCAGCCAAGAACCCCATGCTGGTGGTGAAAGAGCAGACCTCGGTTCACCTCCTTCATCCCCCAATGATTCTTCAACTGAAGATGAGGGGAGTCTGAAACTCAGGGTGCACCAACTCAAAGACATCTGCACCCAACTGGTTTCACAGATAGCTCACCTTGAATCACAGGTGACTATCTTGCAAAGGAGGGTCCATGACCAGCAACTTGAGATCACCGATCTCAAGGGCCAGTTAGCTGAAATACCTATAGGAGAAACTCATCCAGGTCCACAAGAACCTGCAGATGTTATGGATCACTTCCCCAGCTCACCTATGCATGAGGGTGATGCTACCAAAAATGGGGAGGAAGTTCTGACAGCCACAGAACCTGGGAGTTCTTCCTCAAGTATGGACATATAGGACTCACCATCCTATCTTGCAGTTGTCCATGCTCAGCAACCTCCTCTAGACAGTGATCTGGAACTGCTCATTCAACAATTGTTTGAGGAGGGAGTACCAAGAGCAATGTCTGCCCTATCTGAGAACCTAATCTGGGGTTGGGGGTATGACAATGATAGGAAAGCTCTTGTGATCTCTAGAGCTTAGGGTCAATAAGAAATTCTCAACATCTCCACCCTGAGTTTCTATGAGAGTATAAATTTGGTAGATCTAGCACTTGTCAATCCAAACAATAACAGACAAGCTGTAAGATTAGCCAATCAAATTCAAGACTGGGTGCTGGCAGAATTCAAAAGGAGAACTGCATTATATAGACAGAGGCTAGCAGTTGAAGCCTTTGGTCAACTGGATGTTGAGGTAGACCCCAAGATTAGCTTCGAAGGGAAAGCTTTGACTGAAGGCCCAGAGGCTGAGACCGTGAACCTTGAGACAAGATCTCCTCCAGCACCCATACCCTCAGTGAGGCACCAGCTGGTGATGGTGCTTCATAAACTCTCTCTGGCCAGAGCTTGACTACTAAATCAAGCAATGAAGGCCAAACCACTCCTCGGACTGAGTCATCAAGATTTGTGTGACATCCGATAATTTTCTGTTAACAAACTCCGTTAGTTTTGTTAAGTCTTGCATATACGTGTCGTGAGCACACACTAGTTGTCGTTGAACGTTGGTGACGTAATAATAATTAATAATGTTAAACAATAATTTCTATGTGGATTATTGGTTGTGCTTACGCGATTAAAATGTTAATTGTGAATTTTATCGTGTAACGTGGAACGTGTGTATTTAGTTGAAACTTTTGTAGCTTGTAAAGACAATACATGTAATTGTTATTATTAGTTTATATGTTTATTATTTTAGTTAAAAAAATTTTAAAAGAGTGTTTAAAAGCTTAATTTTATAAAAATACAAGTTACAAGGGTAAAAAGGGTAACATTGATAAATTAAATAAAAAAAACCCAACCCTAGCCCCCACACCCTTGATCGGCCGTGACTTCACCTTCAAACACACACACACTTCGGTTTTCATCAAGAACAAGCAATTCCATTTGATTTTGGACCGATTTCAAGCATCACAACAAGTTAGAATCATCAATTGCAAGCCATTACACGTTTAAAGGTTAGATTTTTACATGTTTTTGATGGTTTCTCATGTTGGCCGAAACCCTAGTCGAATTGGATGAATTGGAGGTTGATTCTTGATTGTTTGAAGACGTTATGATGTTACTTAGGTTAGATTGATGCTAGTTTACGTTGATTATGCATGAAAGTTACGTTTTTGATGCGTTGTTCATAGGTTACCAATAATAGTAACTTTATTTGCATGGATATGGTGATTTGATGATGAATTGATGTTGTTGATGTGTTTGTGATGATAATTGGATGTTAGATTGTTGATTTGAATGCTAGAAATCCAAGAATGAATGTTGTAGTTCATGTCTTACTAAAGATAGCAACTTTTGGCTATGAAGGTTGATGAATTATGATAATTGGATGTTCTTGATCATGTCTAGATGTTATCATGAGCTGGAATTAGTATATTATTGATGAATCCATGAATGTCTTGGATGTTTGATAGATTTTGGGATGTGCTTTCCCAAAAGGGAAACTTTATTTGCACAAATTCTTGAGTATGAGGATTTAAACATGTTTGGGACATTAGGATAATATTAGCATGTTCATGGATGATTTATAAGGTGGTAGAATGTATTGTTTGGGTTGTATGAATGTTTAGTTGGTTAGTTATCTGATTTGGCCTGTTTGTGGGAATTCATGGTAATGGGTCATATGGGTATGTTAGGACTACTGTTGGTTTGTGGTTGATCATGGTTGAACATTTTGGATAATATGATTTTTGTTAAATGGTATGTTGATGATCATCATACACGCATGCGAATCTGAGGCCCCTACTAGTAGGATTAGCAGGGTTTAGGGTGAAAGTCGTGAGTGGCTTCACATGGCATGCTGTGCATGATCTGATTCTATGTATGATGCATTGGTTGTGTTGTAACTATGTTGAGCATGATAATTGTTTAAGATTCGCATGACTTGTATGATATCTGGTTGTATGATGATCTAGGTAGTACATGTGGGTAATGAAGTGTCATAGGTGATCAGCTTGTATGTGACCCATGTGTGATGTGCTGTTATGTTTGTTTGAATGAAATTTCACCTATAATGTCACCAACGAGTCAAACGGGTCAATTGGGTTAAATATGTCTTGTCTTTCTTAAACCTTGAGTTCCTTGGTTTGTAGAGCATTTAGGGTTTTATATTGATTCTGTGTACACGTACTTATGTAATCATGTGTTCTAGGTGACCTTTGAAGGTTGTCTTTCCACTCTTTCTTTCAAGTTAAGCTTTAAGTTAATTCTTGCGCGCATCAGGTGAGTTCATGCCCCACTCTTTTGGGGGAGATAGCATACTGGTTTTTACAAACGCTTTATCATGATAAGTTGTGTATGGTATAATATAGTGTTGATTACCATGAAAGTCCTCACACTTTCGGATTGTTAATAATGAAGGTTAGCGGAAAATCTTGGGTAGTACTACTGGGTCTGACGAGCCCCACCTGTGCGACTCGAGGTCAAACAGGTGCAATATTGTCCTAGCGAACATTTGTCACGACCTGGTAAGTTGTGGCAGGAGGCAACAAACGTAACACAGTCAGCTTCAATCGCGAAATCACTATGATTATTACTATTTGTTTATAGACTAGTTATCTATTACAATATACATCTTATATTTTGCAACTGTTATTGGTTTATGTTTAAACGCAAACTCTTGAACTCACTAACCGTTGTGTTGACTCTTTAGTATGCTATTCTCAGGTTAAGGTTGCTATTGCCTAGGAGCACGTCACACGGGTCAGCATCACGGTGTTTGTCAGCACGTTATGAAGCATTGTGTTGAACGATTATGATTGTGCCATCAGATATCATCCGGGGAAATCAAATGTAGTCGCTGACGCGCTGAGTAGGAAAGAAACTGCTAAGCCTCGACGTGTGCGAGCTTTGCAGCTTACCATTAGCACACAGTTACCGGAACAAATCCGAGAGGCTCAGACGGAAGCCTTGAAAGCAGAAAACATTGGGTCCGAATCCTTAAGAGGAATGGACAAGCAGCTCGAGGTAAAAGCGGATGGAATTCGTTACTTCATGGATAGACTTTGGGTACCTCTACATGGAAATCTAAGAGACTTGGTCATGAGTGAGGCACACAAGTCTAAGTACTCTATACATCCTGGATCTGACAAGATGTACCATGATTTGAAGGTGCACTACTGATGGCCTAACATGAAGGCGGATGTAGCTACACATGTGAGCAAGTGTCTGACCTGCTCAAAGGTTAAAGTGGAGTATCAGAAACCATCTGGACTATTACAACAACAGAGACTTGGTCATGAGTGAGGCACACAAGTCTAAGTACTCTATAATCCTGGATCTGACAAGATGTACCATGATTTGAAGGTGCACTACTGAGGGCCTAACATGAAGGCGGATGTAGCTACACATGTGAGCAAGTGTCTGACTGCTCAAAGGTTAAAGTGGAGTATCAGAAACCATCTGGACTATTACAACAACTCGAGATCCCTATGTGGAAGTGGGATCAGATCTCAATGGATTTCTTACCAAGCTACTCCTACGAACTTCTACTGGTTGCGACACATATGGGTTCGTGGATAGATTAACAACGTCTGCTCATTTCCTAGCGATAAAGGGAAACAGACAAGATGGAGAAATTAACCGACTCTAGTGAAGGATTGTTTCGAGGCATGGAGTACCGATCTCAATTATTTCTGACCGCGATGCTAGTTTCACACACACTTCTGGCAATCACTGCAGAATCTTAGGTACGCAATTGGATATAAGCTGCTTATCATCCACAGACTGGATGGTCAAAGCGAGCGTACTATACAGACTTGGAGGACATGTTACGTGCTTGTGTGATTGACTTCGGGAATAACTGAGAAGTTCACCACTACCATTGGTGGAAGTTTTCTTACAACAACAGTTATCACACTAGCAAAAGGGCGGCACCTTTTAAGCATTGTATGGGAGAAAATGTAGATCACCAGTTTGTTAGGCTGAATTGGTGACAGCCAGCTAACGGGTCCTGAGTTAGTACACGAGACCACTGAAAAGATTGTGCAAATAAGGAACCGTATGGCTGCAGCGCGCGACAGACAGAAATGTTATGCTGACAAGTGACGGAAACCTCTAGAATTTCAGGTTGGTGATAAAGTCTTACTGAAGGTCTCACCATGGAAAGGCGTGAGTCGGTTTGGTAAGCGAGGAAATCTAAATCCGAGATACGTTGGACATTTGAGATCTGGAAAGAATAGGTCCAGTGCTTATCGATTAGCCCTACCTGATTTGCTAAGTGGAATCCATGATGTATTCCATGTTTTGAATCTGAAGAAGTGCTTAATGGATGAAACGATGGTCATACCGCTGGAAAAGTTCAAGTAGACGAACAATTACGCTTCATTGAGGAACCGGTCGAAGTGATGGATCGTGAGGTGAAAGACACTTACAAAGCAAGATACCCCATAGTCAGGTTCGTTGGAACTCGAGATGTGGATCAGAATTCACGGGGGAACGTGAGAACCAGATGAAGCTTAAGTATCCTCAGCTATTCGAAAGACGATGTCAGCCGGCGAAGGTACTGATTAAATTTCGGGACAAAATTTCTTTCAACATGGGGATGATGTGAACTCACCAAAACTCACTCGATTTTGATTACTTTGTGCCAATGCAGTAGACCAGTGATGGAACACCACCAGTAACGCAATTTTCGGGACGAAATTCTTTCAACATGGGGATAATGTGACATCCGTAATTTTCCGTTACCAAACTCCGTTAGTTTCGTTAGTCTTGCATACACGTGTCGTGAGCACACACTAGTGTCGTTGAACGTTGGGACGTAATAATAATTAATAATGTTAAACATAATTTCTATATGGATTATTGGTTGTGCTTATGCGATTTAAATGTTTATTGTGAATTTTATCGTGTAACGTGAAAACGTGTGTATTTAGTTGAAAATTTTGTAGCTTGTAAGATATACATATAATTGTTATTATTAGTTTATTGTTTATTATTTAGTTAAAAATATTTTAAAAGAGTGTTTAAAAGCTTAATTTTATAAAAATACAAGTTAAAGGGTAAAAAGGGTAACATGATAAATTAAATAAAAAAAACCCCAACCCTAGCCCCCACACCCTTGATCGGGCCACGACTTCACCTTTAAAACACACACACACTCCGGTTTTCATCAAGAACAGCAATTCCATTTGATTTTGGACCGATTTCAAGCATCACAACAAGTTAGAATCTCAATTGCAAGTCATACACGTTTAAAGGTTAGTTTTACATGTTTTTAATGGTTTCTTCTCATGTTGGCCGAAACCCTAGTCGAACTGGATGAATTGGAAGTCGATTCTTGATTGTTTGAAGACTTTATGATGTTAGTTAGGTTAGATTGATGCTAGTTTACGTTGATTATGCAAGAAAGTTACATTTTTTGATGCGTTGTTCATAGTTTACAATAAAGTAACTTTATATGCATGGATATGGTGATTTGATGATGAATTGATGTTGTTGATGTGTTTGTGATATAATTGGATTTTAGATTGTTGATTTGAATGCTAGAAATCCAAGAATGAATGTTGTAGTTCATGTCTTACTAAAGATAGCAACTTTTGGCTATGAAGGTTGATGAATTGTGATAATTGGATGGTTGATATGTCTAGAGTTATCATGAGCTTGAATTAGTATATAATTGATGAATCCATGAATGTCTTGGATGTTTGATAGATTTTGGGATGTGCTTTCCCTAAGGCAAACTTTATTTGCACAAATTGTTGAGTAGAGGATTTGAACAGTTTGGGGGACATTAGATCATGTTAGTATGTTCATGGATGATTTCTAAGGTGAGAATGTATTGTTTGGGTTATGAATGTTTAGTTGGTTAGTTATTCTGATTTGGTCTGTTTGTGGGAATTCATGGTAATTGGTCATATGGGTATGTTAGGACTATTGTTGTTTGTGGTTGATCATGGTTGAACATTTTGGATAATATGATTTTGTTAATGGTATGTTTGATCATCATACACGCATGCGAATTGAGGCCCCTACTTAGTAGGATTGGCAGGGTTAGGGTGTGAAGTCATGAGTGGCTTTCACATGGCATGCTGTGCATGATCTGATTCTATGTATATGCATTGGTTGTGTTGTAACTGTGTTGAGCATGATAATTGTTTGAGATTCGCATGACTTGTATGATATCTGGTTGTATGATGATCTAGGTAGTACATGTGGGTAATGAAGTGTCTAGGTGATCAGCTTGTATGTGAAACCATGTGTGATGTGCTGTTATGTTTGTTGAATGAAATTTCACCTATAATGTCACCACGAATCAAACGGGTCAATTGGGTCAAATATGTCTTGTCTTTCTTAACCTTGAGTTCCTTGGTTTGTAGAGCATTTTAGGTTTTATATTGATTCTGTGTCACGTACTTATGTATCATATGTGTTCTAGGTGACCTTTGAAGGTTGGCTTTCCACTCTTTCTTTCAAGTTAAGCTTAAGTTAATTCTTGCGCGCTCAGGTGAGTTCATGCCCCACTCTTTTGGGGGAGATAGCATACTGTTTTTACAAACGCTTTTATCATGATAACGTTGTGTAGGGATAATATAGTGTTGATTACCATGAAAGTCCTCACACTTTCGGATTGTTTAATAATGATGGTTAGCGGGAACCTTGGGTAGTACTACTGGGTCTGACGAGCCCCACCTGTGCGACTCGAGGTCAAACAGTGCAATATTGTCCTAACGAACATTGTCACGACCTGGTAGTCGTGGCAGGTGGCAACAAACGTAACACAGTCAGCTTCAATCGCGAAATCAGTATGATTAGTACTATTTTTTATAGACTAGCTATCTATTACAATACATCTTATATTTTGAAACTGTTATTGGTTTATGTTTAAACACAAACTCTTGAACTCACCAACCGTTGTGTGACTCTTTAATATGCTATTCTCAGGTTAAGGTTGGCTATTGCCTAGGAGCACGTCACACGGGTCAGCATCATGGTGTTTGTCAGCACGTTAGAAACCTTTTTTTGGGATTATGATTGTTTAACTTGTGTTTTGGTTTTGCATAATACTTGGGCGCGTATGTTTGCTCATTTTAAATCTTGTTACATTGTTTGGGTTTACTCGTTTATTTAACGCTTTCGCATGTTTTAAAGTTAACTCTGATTTTGAATGTTAGCTCATATAGAGTCGTTCTGTGTACTAATGACTGAGATCCTGGTATGTCACGCGCCTCGCGGTAAAACCCCGCACACGGATTTTGAGGGTGTGACAATCTGCAATTGACAAAGGCAAAAGGAAGATGACTCCTGAAGAGAGATAAGAAAAGAAAGAGAGGAAGAGGAAGCTGAGGGGAGAGAGTTCAAGTGGTTCCCCAGGATTCATGCGAGCTGGCAATTCTGGCTGCCCCATACCAAACACTCAAGAAGATGAATTAAGGGCAGCCAGGCTCAACTATCTGGGGACCAGGCACTACAACAATATGAACTCATCTTTCTCCCCTTAGAGGAGTTAAATGAACTGGCTAACATTGAATGTCAAAGGAGAGGAAGGAAGACAGAGATGCAGCCTTGACCCTCAAACACAAGAAGAAATGAGGAGAAAAAGGCTTTACAAGAACATTCCTGTCCTCTCCCCAGTCAAGAAAGTCCTGAGTCAGAGACTGTGGCTGCTGAACAACTCATGTATTGATGAAGAAGAAAGATTAAAAATGATCAACTACCTGAGTGCCACAGGTCTCTATCAGGCACCTGCACTCCTCCTTCTCTTTGCCTTATGATATATATTATTTGAATACAATAAGCAGCTGGAAGAGCAAGCCAGGAAAGAAAGGCAAGCTCAAAGAAGTGGCAAATGGAAGAAACACTGCAAAATCAAGAGCCATCATCCAGAAAAGTCAGAAAAAGTCTGCAGATAGGCAGAGGATGATGAGCTTCTGAAGGCTGTATGGGTTCTCCAGAAGGAGACTTGGTCCTATGTATCTATCCATAATGGATGGCACATAAGGGTGATCAAGCAGAAGATAAAAAGGGGAGAGCTTGTGGACATTCATTCATCATAAGTCAAGCTCAACCTAATGTTGGTAAAGGTGTCAACCAAAACAGAACTACAGAGACAACACCATCTGCACCTGAAGCTGCACAACAGCCAACTTCATCTTCTAACCCACAGCAGGGTTCTCCTCTGTCTCCTTCTGAAAACTGGGAGAGAGGAGATCCCAACTGAGAGGGAATCTACTAAAGAACCTGGTACTGAAGACCACCCTCTCAGTTAAAATCATCAGGGAGGAAAAAGAGAATGGCCAAAAGAAGATCATCTTCAAAGAGAAAAGAAGAAAGGCATCCTCCTCCCAACCTCAGGATAAGTCAGAACATCTTGAGGAAGTGCATGAAGAGGACTCTCAACCAACTCCTATCATAGTAGGCCTCTCTCTGTTGGAAGACAAATTCTGTCTTGGACTTTTGCTGAAGATCCAGACAGATGGTATGTCACTGAGATCAGGGAGAACAACATGTCTACTTCACAAGTGACATGCTTGAACTCCCTCTGCATGATCTCTATGACATGAGAAGGTCTTCATGAGTCTGAAGAATCCAGATCTACTGATGAAGAAAGGAATTTTGAAGATCCTTATGTGGACTATCCCAGTCTGACGAACCCTCTGTTTTGGTAGCATCAGCCAGGGGGAGTTTGTAGGAACCTCTGAAGTTAAGAGCTGATGCAACCAAAAGATACCAAACAACCAAGTCTTCCAACATGCACTTCAGAACAAGGTGGACTAGCTTCGGAAGTTTTAACACACTCAAGAAAAAATGCTAAGTGTAAAATCTTCCGAAGCCAAAGTCAGAAGAAACTGTTGCGGAAGCTTTACACTGAACTTGGAAATATTCTAAGTGTAAATCTTCCGAACCCAAAGACTCAACTCTTCCGAAGGTAAAATGAAGTCTTCCGAAGCTCTAAAGACAAGAGCTATTTAAAGACAAGACTGATTTTTCCTCTGAAGAGAGAGAAAAGATACCTTTTCCACAACTTTATCATAAAAGAACCTACTTTCCGCTGCATACTCTGGTAGTTCACCTGCTATCACTATTTGGTGAAACTTCCATACTTATGATAAAGTAGATAAGGTCTTCGCCTGCAGTTTCGTTTTGTTCCTTCTTTGGCTTTTTGTAATAGGAAAGTCAGTGAGCTATGGCTTGTCATAGTCACTAGTCAAAAGGCTATCTGCCTTTTGACTTTAGGTTTATCTTGTTGTCTAGATTAGTCACTTCCAATGTCTTTTGCATATTGACGGTTGTAGGATGTAGTATAAGTAGTTTCCGGTTCTTGTATTTAAAATATTCTTGTACAACACTTGTAATAGAACTAGAGAAGCAATATACAACTTCCTTGAAAATTTTATCTTGTGCTTTTGTTCTTGTTTTACTTGTGTTTATCTTGTATCTTCAGTAAAGGTTTACAGTCCCTATTTGAATTGTTAAGTGATCTTAAGATCCTCCTAAAGTGTGTTACTATGTGCAAGCTTAAGTACTCTTTAACGGTCCTACACATACCTGACAACCCGAATGCCCAATATAACACGAGTAATGAATGGAAAAAAGATCATACCAAGTGGCTACTTTGATCGACTTCGTGGCTGCCCAGGTTGCAGCAGTTGCTAGAACTCGTCGAAATGTGGTGTTCTGAGCGTAGGAGGGTCGTCGGAGGTTGGAAGTGTTGCGATAGGGCTGCTGGATTTAGCAAAATATGAGTTCACAGGTGGGTTTTGTTGAATTTAAATGTGTTTTGCGGTTGGGTAATACCACTTTATAGACCTTCCACACAAGTTTAGGCAACTTGTCCTTTAAGTCTTCAAGATTTATCTAGTTATAACTTGCACCTTAAGTTATAGAATTGAAAGTTTTATATACATAGAAATGCGTAGGAACAATATTATAATATATATATATTATATATATATATATATATATATATATATATATATATTATATCTATATATACTAAAGTTAATGATGATAAACTGAATGTATGGGGTGTCACACTTTTGACTCTACATTGATCTTGTTGTCTAGATTAGTATTTCCAGCTAGTATTCAAAGTATGACCAGCTGTAAGATGTAATATAAAGTATCTCAAATACTTGTGTCTTTATGTAAGCTTTGTTACAACTCGTATTATAGAAAGGATTACACTCAAGTACTTGTAAGAACTTGAGAGCATATACATATTCTTAAAAATCATACTTGAGTGTTCTTGTTCTTGTTCTTTTACTTGTGTTCATTGTTTTATCTAACCGGTTCCCTATTTGATTGTTAAGTGTTCTAACTCTCCTAACCTTATGAAACTGTTGCATTGACCCCTTCACCACGTCCTGCACATATATTTAAAGTAATGAATAAAGTGTATTTTAACGTATTATATAATATATATATATATATATATATATATATATATATATATATATATATTTAGATGATTAAATATCTTTTAAGCGCGAGTCGCGCGTCAACCCGAACCGCCCGGTGTAGACCGAAGATTGTATAACATGCATTAGTTGTGATTTTACAAGTTCAATTATTATTTATTATTATGACGTGAACTTATTTATTTTTGGGACTGTTATGTTTACTGTTTTGTAATTATATTATAGCTAAATGTGAAAACATGAAATTTCTTTTCGATCAATTTTGAAATTCAGATTTCAATAACGAGAATTTGTTTGTTCATACATTAACAATAGAATTTCGTATGTTCGATTATCAATAACTAACTACTAAAGTTGTTGAGGAGTTGGATGAAGAGGAACCATGATCGTAGAATAAAATATGGCTAGAACCGTATTCCTTATCCCCTATATTTTAATTGAGTGCATAATAAGTTATATATGTATTAGTTATTAGTTATATCCTTTGTGTGTAAGAGGTCATGATTGCTGGAATATTCAGACGATAGAATAGATGTAGTCAAATTATCCCAACAATATTCAAGATTTGGTTAGAAGGTGAAGTCAAACTCTTATAATATTTAATGTATGGGCAAATAAAGAACAAGGTAACATGTCTTAATATGATATTACATTTTAGTTTGACTATACATCTCTTTTAAATTTTTTAACGGTAATTCTGTTAATTCATAAGCTAAGTTATTTATGTTATTATTATTATCTTTTTAGTTAATTTCTTCTCACGTGTTGGCAGTTTACAAATTTGATGGCGATTCACACAAATCAATACCTACTTATCAATTATTGCCAAACGTTTAGAGTATTCCCAATAGGTTTTTTATATTTATGTGAGTGTGTTTTTTAAAATTTTAAGCAATGGTTGTAAGTGATTATGAGTGCAGGATATGAAAAATGTACAGTTTATCTGTATATTTGGAAAATCATTGTTCAACCCTTATAATTTTTTTAATATTTTTAAAAGTGATTATGATTGAATAAAAGAAAAAAGGTAATGATAAAGTATTAAAAAATATTATTTAATAAATTCAGTGATATGATACTAAATATGATTTTTAACTTGTTTTAGAACTAATCGTTGTATGTAGTATGATTAAGTATAAAAAGTTTAAAAGCTCTAATAAAACCCAAGGTACAGTTATGAACAACATCTATAGTTCAAAGTTAATCAGTTGTATTTAACACATCAAATTCTCATTCATATATTCTTTTGTAGGTTGAGCACCTATCGAAGGTTGTGATGGGTATACAGAACTTTTTATACTATCAAAAATAATGTGTTCATAGTTGTAACGCGGGCATAATTTAGACAGTCTTTCGATATTACGTCCTCCCGAAATGTATGGAGAAGTTAATTTCTGACTTGGAGTCAAAAATAATTATTCAGTGAAAAGACTTGAAATAGGTGGTTGAAGCGATAAGTGAGACCTTTCCATTGCTACCAAATTATCAATCTAATCAATGCTGCTAAAGTTTAAGGTTCATATTCCATGTTTTTAGTTTTCCATAATCTTAAGGTAGCTTGGACAGATTTGAAGCAAAATTATTGTTAAGGAATATTGTTGTAGCTAGCTACTTGATCTTGACATAAATAAGTTAGGTGTGTATTCAAATTGAAAGATGTAATTAAGATTGATTAATGAATATGTCTATTAATGGAAAAGAGAGACAGGTAACAGTGAATATTCTGAGGCTAGAAAAGTTTGTTAAGAATAAAAAGAATATTGTTGACGTACCAAAAAAGGAAAGATATGATGGATGTAACAAACAAAAGACTGGTTCCATTCCTACAATCCCTCTCGAATAATCATCCATTCCAATGTTTCCTGTCATTTGTAAGTCACTGGTTCCATTCCTACAATCCCTCTCGAATAATCATCCATTCAATGTTTCCTGTCATTTGTAAGTCAGTCCCTAAACCTTGGGCTAGATCAATCACCCCGAGACCCATTCGATTCTCTCTGGTCCTCCCCTCCCTCCGACCATCCCAATGGGGAACTGTTGTTCCCAAGCCCAACCTCAAGATGCAGAACCTGAAGCTCAGAAATCCTTAAAAGGAGACAACTCTGCAAACGAACAACACACGACCCCCGCGGCGCCTCCTAAAACCGCCCCTACGCCTCAACCTGCCAAGAATGGCAAGCACTCGCCTATAGGAACAGTCTTGGGACGCCCTATGGAAGATGTTCGAACGCTTTACACCATAGGCAAAGAGCTTGGTCGCGGTCAATTTGGTGTCACCCATTTGTGCACTTGCAAGAATACAGGAAAGCAATTTGCATGCAAAACTATTGCAAAGCGCAAACTTGCAAATAAAGAGGACATTGAGGATGTGAAGAGGGAAGTTCAGATCATGCATCATTTGGCTGGACAGCCCAATATTGTCGAGCTAAAGGGGGCGTTTGAGGATAAGCACTCGGTACATTTGGTCATGGAGTTGTGTGCTGGAGGAGAGTTGTTTGATCGAATCATCGCCAAGGGCCATTATACAGAGAGGGCTGCAGCATCGTTGCTTCGGACCATTGTTCAAATCGTTCATACCTGCCATTCCATGGGTGTCATTCATAGAGATCTTAAGCCTGAAAACTTTCTTCTTTTGAATAAAGATGAAAATGCCCCCCTTAAAGCTACCGACTTTGGCCTTTCTGTCTTCTACAAACAAGGTAGGTTAAGAACATATACATTCTTTCTTTCTTTTTGGTTGTCTACAATCCGAATCTATTTCTTTCATATTCACACACGCGCTTGATGCAGGTGAAGTATTCAAAGATATCGCGGAAGCGCATATTATATTGCACCCGAAGTCTTGAAGAGAAAATATGGACCAGAAGTTGATATCTGGAGCATAGGGGTCATGTTATATATTCTTCTAAGTGGAGTTCCTCCTTTCTGGGCAGGTGATTGCTTTTGTCATGGTTTCTTAATTCCTTAACCCACCTTAAATATAATTAATGATCAATGGTTCAATGCAGCTTGCTTATAAGTTCAATTTCTTGTGATACGTACAGAATCCGAGCATGGTATATTCAACGCAATCTTGCGAGGGCACATCGACTTCACAAGTGATCCATGGCCATCGATATCTCCCCAGGCCAAGGATCTTGTAAAGAAGATGCTGACTTCTGACCCAAAGCATAGGCTAACAGCCCATCAAGTTCTTTGTAAGTAGTAATTAAAGCTAAAGCATCTATATTAATTACCCATAACCTGCAGAGTCATTGTTTGGCCTATACATGTTTTTCAGCTCATCCCTGGATTATGGAAGATGGAGAAGCACCTGACAAGCCACTTGATAATGCTGTTATTGGCAGGCTAAAACAGTTTAAAGCTATGAATAATTTCAAAAAAGTCGCGCTTCGGGTACCTACAAGATCTTTAACATCACATATATATATCTGTAGCGATTCAATACACTATACACAATCTGTATATATGCATGATCATGAGTATGTGAAGGGATAATAATTCTCGGCTTAAAGAATCAGATAGCTGAGTTTAAGATTGTTTTTGAGCAGGTTATTGCAGGATGCCTTTCAGAGGAAGAAATCATGGGACTGAAACAAATGTTCAGAGGCATGGACTCAGATAACAGTGGAACGATAACCCTTGAGGAACTAAAACGGGGACTATCCAAGCAAGGGACAAGACTAACTGAATCTGAAGTCAAACAACTGATGGAAGCTGTAAGACGACTAAGATCAGATTTTGTTACTTGAATTTTATAAACTGGTCACAGAAGTTAAACTGTTGCTTTGGGAAACAATAACAGGCGGATGCAGATGGAAATGGAACCATAGATTACGAAGAGTTCATACCGCAACAATGCATATGAAACAGAAGGATAAAGAAGATCATCTGTACACTGCGTTCCAGTATTTCGACAAAGAAACAGAGGGTATATACATACACCATGTTATTTTGGTTTGACTTTGAAGAAGCGAGTGGTTCCTAATCTATAATAGGGCTTCTTTATTGCCAGGTACATTACGATAGAAGAACTTGAGCATGCTCTCCGTGAATATGGAATGAACGATGACCGGGACATAAAGGAGGTTATATCTGAAGTTGACTCTGATCATGTAAGCAACTAAAACTTGTTTAACTCTTTCACAAAGATGCAAACACATATATTGTATTCATTTTACCTAAAACAGATGTGAGGTGAGGATTGAATCATATCATGTTCTATGTTTTTTTAAATAAAATTACATGGTAGGTCTTATGTCAAAATTACTTGTTGATGTTATGACATAATCAGATGGACTCATTTATAAACATTTAAGTAAATCTAAAAGTTAAAAAACTGTGCAGGATGGCCGGATTAACTACGACGAGTTTGTGGCAATGATGAGAACAAAAACCCAAGCAGACACAATGAATCCGAAGAAACTGAGACAGTCATTTGTTGCTAAATGATAGTTGTGAGGGAGTTTTGCCTAGGCGTATTCGAATAGGATGAAGAGGAGGGAACTGCATGACATACATACATCTATATTCCATGTGTGGCCAAAATGAGGATGAGTGAGGCAACAAGAGTTGATTCTGGTCTGGAGGGAACTAGAACCGGTGGGGATGTTGTTGTAGCAAGACCTTTATATTTGTTGCTTTTGGAGATAATTGAACAACAATTGTAATGGGTAATTGAGTTGGTTTAGATAATATGTTCCAATTTGCACCCACAGGATATTGAATCAAGTGTATAGATTTCTGATATTTTTGCAGTCATTTCGAATCTTTTCTTTAACCTCAACACTACAAGCACATAAAGATTTAGTAATTTTATTATACGTGCTAGCGGATCCAGGTCCTTTCGTCAGTGGGATAAAAAGATTACATTAAATTTTAGTAAACTCCTCAGATATGACACTGACTTTGATTGATAATATAGGAATAAATCAACAGCAAGATATACCCGCCTTGAATCTGTGATTCAGGGATTTGAAGGGGCTGTTATTCATGTCTGTGAACAAAAACTTCACAAAAACAGTAACTAGATTAACATGATCCGTAAAGATCGGGTTGAGAAATAGCTCTAAAAATAAAACTGGCAGAACCAGCGAATCCTATTTTCACAGAAGCTATCAGCACACAGACAAAGTCAACGTACGTTTCATCTTGAATTTATAGTTCCAACATTTCATAATCATGATGATCCAATAAGCAACGTTACAAATGATCATAGACCGCACTGTAGAATTATCAAATCTCAATTGGGATTCTGGAATAATAAACTGTTAGAACAATCTAGCAACAGTCAAATGGCAATTAAATATTCAAATTGCAACATCCATCAAATATTAAAATTGAATTAATCGCACAGCAAATAAATTCAAAATGAAAATTCGTGCGCAATAGTTGATATCTGTTGAATATTTTAGTGTAGTTAATGATTGCGTGTGTTATTCAAACAAGAGTGCACGCTTGTTTGAATGTTATCGGGACTAACGGGGGTTCGGGGGCAGCGCCCCCAAGAGAAGCGGGGTCCAAGGGGCGCCAGCCCCTGGCGGGGTCCAGGGGCAGAGCCCCTGCTGGGTTAGGATTGATAGTCCAGAAGAAATTGATAAGGGAGAAACTCGAATTACACACAACATCCAAAAATTTATACGAATTCTTGAATCAATTCTGATTTTATCCGGTCGAATCATTGGTATGCACTCCAACTATTTGATTTGAAAGTGAAATCACACGACTTCAGAATCATCTGGTCATTGCTCTGTTAAGAAATCCCCAACAAAGATCAAATAATTTCAGTGACGATGGCGAGCGATGGTGAATCTACGAAGAACATGATGTCGTCCAAATTCAAAAAGTTGGACAAATTTCAAGGTCATGATTTCCGAAGATGGCAGAAGAAGATGCACTTTCTACTCACAACTTTCAATGTGGTGTACGTTCTGAGTACCCCCATGTCTGAGGAATTGGAAAACGAGACATTGGAATAAACTAGGAAGCGCTCTAAGTGGGTCAACGATGATTACATATGTCGTGGACACATTCTGAATGGTATGTGTGCTTCCCTCTTTGATATTTATCAAAATATTGAATCTGTAAAAGAATTATGGAAATTACTGGAAGCCAAATACATGGCAGAGGATTCATCTAGTAAGAAATTCCTTGTAAGTGATTTTATGAATTATAGAATGGTTGATGGTAGGCCTGTTATGGAACAATACAATGAATGTCTTCGAATTCTTGGTTAATTTCAACAACACAGTTTAAAAACGGATGAAGCAATTTCTGTTTCAAGTATAATTGACAAACTTCCTCCTTCTTGGAAAGATTATAAACATAATATGAAATATAAAAAAGAGGAAGTGAGTCTGGTTGAACTTGGTAGTAGTATTCGAATTGAAGAGTCCTTACGGGCTCAAGAATTGGTTTGGGTGAAAGATAAAGACGAGTCATCAACTGTTAATATGGTGGAAGAAAGCGGTCCTGTTTTCAAAAACTCTAACAAGGGAAACAATAAAAGAAAATTCCAAGGTGGTAACAACAAGAACAAAAGGCCTGTGAAACATGCAAAACATGCCAAGAATGAAGGTTGCTGGAAATGTGGTAAACCGGGACACTTCAAGAGAGATTGTCGTGTTGGTAAAGGGAAAACGGAGGCTGGTTCTAGTGGATCCAATAAGGATCCTAAGCAGCAAGGTCAGAACTTAGTTTTTAATAATAATTCGGATTTGAATTATGTTTCACTAATTTCTGAAGCATGTTATGTGCAGGATGATTGGCTTGCTTGGTGGTTTGACTCGGGGATCAACAAGCCATGTGTGTAAGGATCAAAGATGGTTCAAAGATCTTACACTAATTGAAGATGGATCTGTCTTAAAGATGGGCAATGTTACAACCGAACCAATCCATGGAGTAGAAAAAGTAGAACTAGTATTTACTTCTGGGAAAACATTATGTTTAAGTAATGTTCTGTTTGTACCCGGCATCCGGAAAAACTTGTTATCCGGTATAGTATTAAATAAGTGCGGATATAAACAAGTGTTGGAATGTGACAAGTATATCTTGTCAAGACATGGTTCTTTTGTCAGATTTGGTTATTTGTGTAATGATATGATTATGTTAAATTTGGATGTGCCTTTTAATAATGATTCTATTTGCATGGTTGATTCTACTTCTAATGTAAATTTATCTAAATTTAAATTATGGCATGCTAGATTAGGACATGTTCACAATAAAAGAATGAAAGAAATGTCTAAAATAAGCATGATTCTTGCATTTGAGTTGAAAAATGATAGATGTAAGACTTGTATGTTAACTAAGATCACTAGAAAACCATTTAAAAATGCAAAACATGAATCTAAAGTTTTAAATCTTATTCATAGCGATCTATGTGATTTTCATGCTACACCATCTCTAGGTAATAAAAAATACGTAGTTACCTTTATAGATGACGCATCAAGATATTGCTATGTTTATTTGTTACATGCAAAGGATGAGGCTCTAGATAAATTTTGAATTTATAAACAAGAGGTAGAGCTTCATCAAAAAGATTTGGTTAAAACTCTTCGTACTGATCGTGGAGGGGAATATTATGATCCAGTGTATTTTCAATCTACTGGAATAATACACCAGACAACTGCTCCATATACACCACAACAAAATGGTGTGGCTGAAAGAAAGAATAGAACATTGAAAGAAATGGTAAATTCAATGATGTCTTATTCTGGTTTAAGTGAAGGATTTTAGGGTGAGGCTATGTTAACAGCCTGTTTCTTGTTAAACTGAATTCCCGGTAAGAATAACAAGAAAACTCCATATGAACTTTGGCACATGAAAATACCAAACTTGAGTTATCTCAAAGTTTGGGGATGTAGGGCTGTGATGAGGCTCACTGAACCTAAAAGGAAAACTTTAGGTGAAAGAGGTATAGATTGCATATTTATTGGATATGCTAAAAATTCTTATGTATATAGATTCTATGTATTAGAATCCAATGAGTATGTTTCAGTGAATTCGGTAATAGAGTCACGAGATGCAATCTTTGATGAAGAAAGATTCATATCTATACCCAGGCCAAAGAATATGAATCCTAGTATGAAGGTTTCTGTTAGTAATGAAGATGTTCCTTCAACTAGCACTGAACCAAGAAAAGGTATGAGAGTTAAAAAGGTCAAATCTTTTGGTGATGTTTTTCAACTTTACTTAGTTGAGGGATCTAGGGATGAAATTAATTTTCAATATCAATATTGTTTCAATGTTGATGAGGATCCAAGGACATATAGTAAAGCAATGGCTTCAAGGGATGTTGCTTTCTGGAAAGAAGCCATCAAAGATGAAATAGATTCTATCTTGCAAAACAACACATGGAAATTGGCTGATTTACCTCCTGGATGTAAACCATTAGGAAGTAAATGGATCTTCAAGAGGAAGATGAAGGTGGATGGTACTATTGATAAGTACAAAGCCAGATTGGTAATCCAAGGTTTTAGGAAAATGGAGGGTATTGACTTCTTTGATACATATGCTCCTATTGCTAGGATATCCACTATTAGATTGTTGTTAGCACTTGCTGCTATACACAATCTTGTAATTCACCAAATGGATGTGAAAACTGCTTTCTTAAATGGTAAATTAGATGAAGAGATTTACATGAAACAACCTGAAGGGTTTGTGACGCCTGGACATGAAAAAAAGGTGTGTAAATTAATTAAATCTCTTTATGGACTGAAACAAGCACCTAAACAGTGGCATCAAAAGTTTAATGAGGTTGTACTCTCAAGTGGTTTTGTTTTAAACCAAGCTGACAAATGTGTTTACAGTAAGTTTGATGATTCTGGAAATGGAGTCATGATATGTTTGTATGTAGATGACATGTTGATTTTGGCACTAACCAAGATCAAGTTGATAGAACAAAAGCATTCTTGTCATCTAAGTTTGCCATGAAAGACATAGGGAGGCTGAGGTGATCTTTGGTATTAAGATCACACGTGAGAACAGAGGCATTTCAATTTCTCAATCACATTATATTGAGAAGATCTTGAATAAATTCAATTTCAAGGATTGTTCTCCAGTGGGTACTCCCATTGATCCAAGCATTAAGCTATCACTTAATAAAGGTGATTCTATATCTCAACTTGAGTATTCGAGAAGAATTGGATCACTTATGTATGCCATGATTAGTACTAGGCCAGATATAGCTTATGCTGTTGGTAAGCTTAGTAGATTTACAAGTAATCCTGGTACACAACATTGGCAAGCTTTGGGTCGAGTATTCAAGTACTTGAAAGGGACCATTGATTATAAAATAACTTACATTGGATTTCCTTTAGTGATTGAGGGTTATTCTGATGCGAGTTGGATAACCAATATGGAAGATCATTCTTCCACAAGTGGTTGGGTGTTTCTTCTTGGGGGAGGTGCAATTTCCTAGACATCGAAGAAACAGACTTGCATAACTAACTCAACTATGGAGTCTGAGTTTGTTGCTTTAGCAGCGGCTGGTAATGAAGCTGAATGGCTAAGAAATCTACTTTATGAGATTCCATTATGGCCAAAACCAATGGCACCCGTATCTATCAGGTGTGATAGTGAAGCTACATTGGCTAAGGCTTATTGTCAAGTGTACAATGGCAGGTCAAGACACTTAGGTGTGAGACACACCATAGTTCATGAGCTCATTATGCATGGTGTCATATCTGTTGAGTATGTTAGAACTCAGCATAACTTAGCTGATCATTTAACCAAAGGGTTAAGTAGAGATCTCGTGAAAGGATCAACTATGGGATTGGGGTTAAAGTTCATCTAAAACTCTCATGTTAAGATACCTAATTCCCACCTAATATGACGTTAGGTGCAGAATTTAATATGGAAGCTTTACATCTAGAGTTTGTAACACAACATTAAATTATCCCAAAGGTATGTGTTCAGATCTGCAAGTTAAGGAAGGTTGAAGTATATCTTCTTAATAGTTCTTTTGGAAAATTGCATTTGCAGGTGCAATAATAAAAGATCTACCTATATGAGGATGAAGTTTAGCTGCTTCAAGAAGTTAGGATTTGGTTTTGATATGCTTATGAAGGATAGGGACATAAGCTAGTAAAAGAATGTGTCAAGAAAGATTTATGTATGTAAACTGATGTGTATATTATCTTCATGTATTCAATATTGATATTAAGGGTTCAATCCTAAGTGACACCCTGATATTGGAATATTTGGAATGTGTAATATACTAATATGAAATTCAATCGTCACGATATTTCATTTATGCATTAGTTTGTTTGGTTGCTGTGAATTAGTTAGTTAATCAAATATTACACTAAAATGGAGGAGGTTTGTTGAATATTTTAGTATAATTAATGACTGCATGTGTCAAATATTACACCAAAATTGTATTAATTAAACTTGAGGGACTAAAGGTGTAGTTTGTTCAAAACCGCATAGCAGTTATCTTGGAAAACTTCAATCCCGTTTATGTTGGGATTGATAGTCCAGAAGAAATTGATAAGAGAGAAACTCGAATTACACACAACATCTAAAAATTCATACGAATTCTTGAATCAATTCTGATTTTATCTGGTCAAATCATTGGTATACACTCCAATTATTTGATCTGAAAGTGAAATCACACGACTTCAGAATCATCCGGTCATTGCTCTGTTAAGAAATCCCTAACAATATCTTATGTCAATATTGTTGGATTAAGTGTACGGGTTCGATTAGGCGACGTTGCCAACCAGACATTAAAGTCCAATTAAATTGATTAACTTGCGTTTATGAAGCAATCGGGTATTTAATAATTAATACTAATTATTAATTATTAATAAACATTAGTGTTTCAGGTTTCAGTTATCTTGTGAGCTAATATTAATCTAACCGGGCTCGGAGCTCGCGAGTAGATTAATCTTAATTAATTAGTTGAGTAACATATATATATATATATATATATATATATATATATATATATATATATATATATATATATATATATATATGAGGAATTATAAGAAAACCATAATTTTATGTGAAAACTAGAGAAAACTAATGAAACCGGTCACATGATTTACAATTTTTTATCACTACCCTTTTTATTTGTATATGTGTATATATAAATAAGCGTATGAATCAAATTAAAAACGTAGCATTGTTTTACATATATATCACATATAGGTTAAGTATTCGTAACAATTTTTCATTCGACATAGTGTTACGTACACGTAAGACTCTTCATTCTCGTATTTATGTTCAACATATATGTAACAAAACTTAAATAACCTTTTAACAATTAAAATAATAAAAAATTATGAAATTATATTATTGGTTTTCGTAGTTTTTTTTGGTTTTTCACATAACTATTGGTTTTCTAAAGAACCCTCCCATGTAATATATATATATATATATATATATATATATATATATATATATATATGTATATATATATATATATATATATGTATGTATATATATATATGTATATATGTATGTATATATATATATGTATATGTATGTATATATATGTATGTATATATGTATGTATATGTATGTATATATATGTGTATGTATATATGTATATATATATGTATATATGTATGTATATATATGTATATATATGTATATTCAAACAATGATATTTGTAAAAACAATAAGAACCAATACGTTATTGTCATGTGTATAATTTGATGACAAGGATACGGGGGTAGATAGGTAATTTTATAAAAGTTTTTTTTAACAACCCCTTGATTTAAGCAAGATTAAAATTTATATTTCCAAATCTATATCAAAGAAATCAACTAAATAAACAGAAGATTTATGCATTATTTAATTCGTATGATTCGTACTTCATCTTCTTTCTTTGACAATTAAACCTGCAAAAGAACAATGGAATCAGAATGTCTAGTGTTATTCGATGTTTACAACAGTCTACAATCAAACAAGTTAACAATCATAATAGCACCATGCAAGGTAAAATGTTTATTAATCATTGTTTTTATAACATTTTGTTTTTCAATGACGTTTTAAATCAGTTTTTGGATTTAGTTTCATAAATTTTTGTTTATCAAGAAGGTTTTAAATCCATTTTTGGTTTATAACATTTTTTTTTACAAATAAGTTAACACTTTTGTGCTATTTTCTTACGAGAGCATATTTATTTCGGGATGTGCTATTATTAGTGATGTTTTTGTGTTGAGCAAGTTTAGTTCTATATATTTATAAATAGACATTCATATTATGCTGCTTTTAATTCATATATATATATTTAATTTAATTGTCACAAACATTTTATGTTGTGCTAGATATGACTTAGTTATGTCGTACTATTTGCACATTAATTAACTGTTTACTATATAATTTTTCTTTAGGTAACAATGCAGTTGATATTACTGTTCAAGGAGATGCTATCAGCGTTCAAAGTATTTACATAACTTAGTCATTTAGAAATCTCTTTTTTATTGTTAATTAGTTTTTTTTTTTGAAAATAATTTGATAGATTGTGCTGATAAAAACTATGGTGTTGGTATAGTTAGAACATCCCCTCGTACTGGATGAAAATTCTACACTCCTGATGTTCCTCTTTCATTTAGACAATGAATGGGAATGAAATTCAGTTTTACCGATGAGGGGTACTCTTTTTACGAGGCTTATGCAAGAAGTGGTGGTTTTTCAATTAGAAAAAACCCTAAAAAGTAAGTAACGGGCATGTGACTCTAAAATACTATGTTTGTTCTAAAGAGGGTAAAAAAAACTTTTAAAAATTTGATACTCTTGAGAACTTTGATGAGTCCCAATCTCGTAGGAGAGCTTCAATTAGATCCAGGTGTCAAGCTTGTTTGAAAATCCTGATATGTGCTACAAACACATACCCGGTATATGCTTTTTTGGAACAACATAATCATCCACATGTTCCCCAAAGTGATTATCATTTGTTATGATGTGCTTATAAGTTGACTTTGCCTTGGAAAAAGCTTATTCCAAATATGTTGAAGTTGAGTATCGGGGCCTGCTAAAGCTTTCTACATATGAGAACATATTATGGCGGTTTTGAGGTGGTGGGTGCTACTGTTGTTGATTGTAAGAATTTCAAAGGAGACATTAATGTTTATATAGGTAAATATGATTGAGAAATGGTTGTCCATCGATTTCATTGCAAGAAAGAGTATCTTACAATTTTTTCATGTGAGTTTCTAACCGGTACCGACGGTGATTTGGTTTGATTATTTTGGGCTGGCCAAGAGATGAAGCGAAGCTACATTGTTTTTTGTGATGTCATTTCATTTGATTCAACATTTTGTACAAACAAGTATGTATATCAATTTTTTTTACTATGTTACATAGCATTTTTTTCAAATTATAGACATTTATATTAATTATATTTGTTTTTAAAGGTATGACATGGTTTTTGTACCTTTTACGACCATAGACAATCACCACCGTAACATTTGCGTTGGTGCTGCTTTACTTGGTTATGAAACATATGAGTCTTATGGCTGGTTATTAAATGCTTTCAAGAAATCTCATCGTAGAGAATCTCGTTGTTGTTAGAATCAAGACCCTTCTATGTGGAAAGCTGTACAAGAAGTATGGCCTATGACTAGGCACATGTTTTGTATGTGGCACATAATGAAAAACGTTGCTGAGAAGGTTAGAATAATTTGTTTTTATAAATTCGTATTTATAAGTATTTCTTTTCTTAATTTGTAGATTCATTTATTACTTTCCTATCATTGTGCTATTTATCAGATTTGTTGTGCTATTATTACAATTATTATCTATGTTCTTTTATAATATATTTAATACTTATCTAGAAACAGGTTAATCTTATTAATCGTGCTATTATAGGTTGGAAATATACTCAAGGCAGACAAGACATTCAAATAACGTATATGATATTGTTTGGACGGATTCAATCGAATAATACGAATTTGAGGCAAAGTGGAAGGAGATAATGAGAGATTTCAATTTATGTGCTAATAAATGGTTGAATGGTATATATGGTTTAAAAAGGATTGGATACATGCTTACTATCGTCGTGAGTTTATGTTGGGCCTAATACGCACAACATCTCCGTCTGAAAATGAGAATCATTTTTCTGGACAGTTTACAGATAGCATAATTACTTTTGTTGAATTTTTGTGGGACTAAAACAAGTATATAAAAGGATAATGTCTGCCTTAATCAAATAAACAAGTTCTAACATTCAAACAATCATATACTAACATTTAAACATAGTTATCATTGAATCATAACACTTATTGTCATTTATGTTTGTTTATAGGAATTGTAAACACAAGAATTTTAACAACTGTTGGCAGCGGACAAATCCACAACGGATGGATATGTACAGCGGACAACATCAAATATCCAAGACATCCAAGTGTCCACAACAGACACTATAACATCCACAGCGGAAGTTCAACATCCATAGCAAACATTCAACATCCACAACGGACAACATCAAATATCCAAGACATCCAAGTGTCCACAGCGGATACTATAACATCCACAGTGAACGTTCAACATCCACAGTGGATCACATCAAATATCCAAGACATCCAAGTGTCCACAGAGGACACTATAACATCCACAGCGAACGTTCAACAGCCACAGCGAACAAAACTTTTAGACTTGGGATTATTATGTAATTTTTGTTTACATGAGGATACTTTTGTAATTTTACACAGTATGTACCTCGGTTATAAATAGTCTTGTACCCTAATCCTTTGTAAGCTTTTGAACATTATCAATCAACACAAGCATTTAAAATTTACCGAGCATTTCAATCACACACATCTAAGCACACAATCACACATGCACAAGATCATACCATTTGTTATGGGTTTCCTCACCATAATGAATGTGTGTTGAATCTGTTGAGAGATTGAAAAGATCCTAGGAGGATCATCTTTAATATATTCAATAAACACAAAGATACAAAAATCATAAGAATGACCATCACACAATGAACAACTCCTGATTGGCTAACCGATTTTCTACTAGAGAAAGAAGCTCATGAGATATACACCAGATTCATATTCAATGATGTACAGGAGGAGATACAATTGGCTGTTCACCATACCACATGTATAAATGTTGATCAAGTTAACAACTTTTTGTAATTTTCTATAAATGATTTAGACTATGAAGCATCACCCTTGAAGGAAGTACATCCTTTCTTTTATCTTATAGATAGTCCAATTTTGCATTTTTTAACTCATGTGCTATTTATAAATAATTTTCATTCAATCTTCATGATGTACTAAAAATTACTTAAATTTGTTTGCTATTATAAACATATCATAACAGATAATATTTTCATTTTATATACTTAGGTATTTTTAAAGAAGAATGTATAGTTATATCATGCATGTGTGGTGTCACACCCTCAAATTCCACGTGCGGGGTTCTACCGTGAGGCGTGTGAACAAACCAGGATCTAAGTCATTAGTTACTCAGACGACACTATATGAAACATTTAAAACAAACCAAAGTTTATAACTTCAAAACTATGCGGAAGCGTTTAGTAAATAAGTCAAACCCAAAGTAATGAAATGTAAAATACGCAATCATGCGCCCAACCATTATTTAAAACAAAATGTATATTAAATCCCAAATGCAAAACAATGTTTGTCCCAATGCATGCTGACCCGTGAGTGCTCCTAGGCACTACTGCTAACCTCGACCTGAGAATAGCATACAAAAAGAGACAACACAACGGTTGGTGAGTTCAAGAGTTTGCGTTTAACATAAACAGTAATAGTTGTAAAACATAAGAAGTGCAATGAAATAGATAGCTAGTCTACTTTCACAAGTAATAACCATAGTGATTTTGCGATCGAAGCTGACTGTATTTCGTTTATTTGCCTCCAGTCATGACATACCAGGTCTTGACGATGTTTGTGTTAGGACAATATTGCACCTGTTTGACCTCGAGTCGCACGGGCAGGGCTTGTCAAGGTATAACACACTATGTTACACTAGACACAACTTACAATAATAAAGCGTTAGTAAAAGTGTATGCTATGCCCCCCAAAAAGAGAGTGTTTAAAAGTGGAGCATGAACTCACCTGGTGCGCAAACGAACAAAATAATGCGAAGCTACGTTGAATGGAAAAGGCAAACCGTCAAAGGTTACCTAGAACATGTGAGTACATAAGTAGATGTAACCACAAAGTTTAACAATCCTAAATGCTCAATAAACACGTTGACCTAAGGGTTTTGGAAAACAAAGACTCATTTGACCTAGTTGACCTTTTTGATCGGTTGGTGAGATGTTAACCGAAATCTTGTTTCATTAAGTATAGCAACTCATGATTATCATAAAAGTTATTTACGTATGCCACGTCATCAATCTTAGGTTCTATCAAGATCTTCATACCAACATAGATTGTCATACAACACATACGAATCTAAATCAACCACCATTCTCAACACAAATATAATTACATCACAACTAATAAATCATACATTGAGTTTAATCATGCACTACATGCCATGTGAAGCGACTGACGACTTCACACCCTAAACCCTGCATATCCTACTAAGTAGGGGCCTCAGATTTGCACGCATGTATGACAATCATTATCACATTACTCAACAAGATTCATACCCACTAACATACACCATAGTCATTTATTATAATTCCAAACATGGTTTCGTGATCTCCTAACATAACCTAACATCTTGCAATATTCCATAAAGCCTAAATTTCCAAGTAATCCTTCAAGCATCCATACAACCCAATTAATGCACTCTAACACCTTAGACATCATCAATAAGCATTCTAGCATCATCCTAACATCAATAACATTTCCAAATCACAGTATCTAACGATTCACATCCATAAAGTTTCCCTTTCGGGAATGTAACACCCAAAAACAATCTATCATCCAATCCATTCATAAATTCATCAACTTTATATCTAATCTTCTTCATATAAATCATCTAGACTTGATAAACATCATCAATTCACCATAATTCGCAAATATCATGCACAAAAAGTTACTACTTATAGTAAGGTATGAACGACCACTCAATTCTATAAATTTCTTGCATAATCCATGTAAACTAACATCAATGAAATACAACTAACATCATATTATCATCAAACAACATCAATTTTTTGATAACATGCCCAAATCAAACTAGGGTTTGTTCTAGCACCAAAAATCATGAAAAACTAATCAAAACATACCTTTAATTGAGTGAGGATCAAGGAATGACACTTGCTACACGTTGAAATGATTGAAACTAATCTAAATCAAGTGTTCTTGTGGGTTGATTGATCAAAATCGCCAAAGGAAATGGGGGTGGGGAAGGTTACGACCAAAGGGTGGGGAGTGGGCTAGGGTTTTTGGTTTCCAAATATATACTTGCACATAATTTCCCTTTTAAGTCCTTTTAAGTTCTATAAATTGTAAATCTTTTTTTTAAATGTTCTTAAGTCATTTTGAACCACATAACACATGAATCATTATCAACTAACAATAATCTTATAATCCAACTTGTAAACACCACACATGAATCATAAATCACACGTAGTCACGTTATAATGGGAAAACCGTAAATAACACTTAACATTCATGAATCACATAACCACATGTTAATAATCAACATTATTAATTAATTTATTATTAGTTTGCCAATATTAGTTATTGTTAAGTCACCAACGTTCAACGCCAACTAGTGTATGCTCACGACACGTGTATGCAAGACCTAACGAAACTAACTGAGTTTGGTAACGGAAAATTACTAGATGTCACATTATCCCCATGTTGAAAGAATTTTCTTCTCGAAAATTGCATTACACGGTTGTGTTACATCACTAGTCTACTGCATTGGCACAATGAAATCGAGTGAGTTGTCACATCATCCCCATGTTAAAGGAAATTTCATCCCGAAATTTAGTCATTACCTTCACCGGTTGTCATCATTGTTTCAACGAGGATACTTGAGCTTCATCTAGTCGTCATGTTCCACGTGAACTACGATCCACGTATTGAGTTCCAACAGACCTTAACTATTGGAATCTTGCTCTATTTAAGGGTTTTGACCTTTCAATCAATAACCTCAACTGGTTCTTCGATGAATCATAACTTTTCGTCCACTTGTACTTCCTCGAGCGGTACAACCAACGTCTCGTCAGATAAGCACTTCTTTAAATTTGAGATGTAAAAAACATCATCAACTCCACTCAATGAGTCAAGTAGACTTAATCGGTATGCCACCAGACCGATTCTTTCCAAAATCTCGAATGGTCCAACGTATTGCGGATTAAGCTTGCCTCTTTTGCCAAATCCGATTACACCTTTCTATGGTGAGACCTTCAACAAAACTCTGTCTCTGACCTGAAACTCTAAAGGTTTTCGTCGCTTGTCCACGTAGCTCTTTTGTCGGTCTCGTGCTGCAGCCATACGATTTTGTGTCTGCATAATCTTTTTAGTAGTCTCGTCTGCCAATTCAGGGCAGTCAGCTGACTATCTCTAACTTCCGCCCAACAAACTGGTGATCTACACTTTCACCCATACAACACCTCAAACGGTGCTGCCTTAATGCTAGTATGTTAGCTATTATTGTAAGAAAATTCTACCAACGGCAGGTGAACTTCCCAATTATTCCCGAAGTCAATCACACAAGCTCGCAACATGTCCTCTAAATTTTGAATAGTATGCTCGCTTTGCCCATCAGTCTACGGATGATAGGCAGTGCTCATGTCTAAGCGCGTACCCAAAGATTTTTGCAATGATTGCCATAAATGGGAGGTAAAGCGAGCATCACGATCCGAAATGATCGAAATGGGTACACCATGTCTAGACACCATTTCTTTCAAGTAAATTCAAGTTAGTTTATTCATTTTGTATGTTTCTTTGATTGCTAGGAAGTGAGCAGACTTAGTCAATCGATCCACAATCACCCATATCGTGTCACAACCGGTGGGGGTTCTAGGTAATTTGGTAATAAAGTCCATGGAAATATACTCTCACTTACAAAAAGGAATCTCAGGTTGTTGTAGTAATCCTGATGGCTTCTGATACTCAAATTTCACCTTAGAGCAGGTTAAACACTTGCTCACATAGGTAGCTACATCCGCCTTCATATTAGGCCACCAATAGTATGCCTTCGAGTCATGATACATCTTGTCAGAACCAGGATGTATAGAGTACTTAGACTTGTGTGCCTCACTCATAACCAAGTCTCTTAGATTTCCATAGGAAGGTACCTAAAGTCTATCCTTAAAGTAACGGATTCCATCGGATTTCACCTCAAATTACTTGTCCATCCCACGTAATGATTCAGATTTAACATTTTTCACTTTCAAATCTTCTGTCTGAGCTTTATTGACTTGTTTGGGCAATTGTGTGGTAATAGTAAGCTGTAAAGCTCGCACTCGTCAGGGTTTAGCAGTCTCCTTTCTGCTTAAGGCATCAACAACTATATTTGCCTTTCCCGGATGATATTTAATAGCACAATCATAATCATTCAATAGTTCTACCTAGCATCGTTGCCTCATATTTAGCTCTTTCTGCTCGAAGATGTGCTGAAGACTCTTGTGATCAGTGTAAATGGTGCATTTTGTACCGTGCAAGTAATGTCTCCAAATATTCAAGGCAAAAACCACCGCACCCAGTTCCAAGTCTTGGGTGGTGTAGTTCTTCTCGTGCACCTTCAGTTGTCTCGAGGCATATGCTAGCACCTTGTCACATTGCATCAAGACACAACTGAGCCCTTAGATAGAAGCATCACAGTAAACCACAAAGTCATCACTTCCTTCTGGTAATGAAAATATCGATGTGCTACAAAGCTTCTGTTGCAACAACTGGAAGGCTATTTCTTGACTCTCTCCCCATTTAAACGTGATACCTTTATGTGTCAAAGTAGTGAGAGGTTGAGCGATTTTCGAAAATCCCTCAATGAAACGCCGATAGTACCCAGCCAATCCAAGAAATTGTCGTATCTCACTAGGCGTCTTATGAATTGACCAATTCTTTATTGCCTTAATTTTTGTAGGATCCATATGGATTCCTTTTTCATTAACAATGTGAACTAGAAATTGCACTTTTCGAATCCAGAAGTCACACTTAGAGAATTTTGCATACAACTGTTCCTTTTTCAACAGTTCCAAGATTAACTGTAAATGTTCCTCATGCTCCTCTTTGGTCTTAGAATAGATCAATATATCATCGATGAACATGATAACAAACTAATCGAGGTAGGGTTTGCACACTCTGTTCATGAGATCCATGAATACTGCTGGTGCATTAGTCAACCAAATGGCATGACCAAGAATTCATAATGACCGTAGCGAGTTCTGAATGCTGTCTTTGAGATGTCTTCCTCTCAAACTGTTAATTGATAATAACCAGACCTCAAATCAATCTTGGAATAATAACTGGATCCCTGCAATTGATCGAACAGGTCTTAAATATGAGGTAAAGGGTACTGATTTTTGACCATGACTTTTTTTAACTCTTTGTAATCGATACACATCCGAAATGTGCCATCCTTTTTCTTAACAAAAAGATTAGAGTCCCCCAAGGTGATGAGCTTGGTTCGATAAATCCTTTATCCAATAGCTCCTGAAGTTGTGCTGATAACTCCTATAGCTCGTTCGGTGCCAAGCGATAAGGTGCTAGTGCAATTGGAGCTGCTCCAGGAGTCAAATCGATCTGGAATTCCACTTGATGATGAGGTGGTAACATAGGCAAGTCCTCAGGAAACACCTCTGGAAAATCACAGACTACCGGAATGTCCTCTATTTCTTCCCTTCCTGCTGTTTATCCGTCACAAGGGCTAATATGGCCAAACGACCTTTGTGTAACAATTTCAATGCTTTCATATATGATATGATGTCTATCACTGCACCACTCCTCTCACCCTTGATCGAAAGAATTTCTCCACCAATCGGAATACGTATAATCTTCTCGCAACATATGACTTCCGCCTGCTTCTCGGAAAGTCAATCCATGCCCACCACTACATCAAAACTCCTAAGTGTAACTGGAATAAGATCAATGTCAAACATCTATCCAGCCAGTTCTATCTTACAACCCTTAAGGATGTGCATAATGTGAATTTTCTTACCATCAGCTAATTCTACGGTATATTTGGATTACAAGGTAGAAGGCATATCACTTAAGAGACTACTAAACTTAGTAAAGATAAAAAATCTATCGGCTCCAGTATCAAATAGCACAACAGCATAACGACCATTAACAGGAAATTTACCAGTAACAGTAGTAGGGTCGTTTAGAGCCTCACCTGTACCCATGACAAAAGCTCTTCCCTTGGCTTCATCATTATTGCCACCGTTGCTGTCGCCATTGCCACCATTGTTTTTGTTGTTGCCACCACTATCGCTACCATTTCCATTCTTATTTAGTTGAGGATAGTTCCTCTTCTGTGCCCTTCTTTCCTATATTCAAAGCAACCTTTAGGTGTTTCTTGAGTTTGCTGGAGCTTTTTCATCAACTCACCATGACAATCCTTCGCTGTGTGCCTGCTTTCCCACAATGATGGTATCAGAAATTGTCACATCTGCCAGTGTGATGGTAGTTGCATTGGTTGCACTTTGGATACTTCCCCACCTATCCACCTTATCCTTGATTTGAGGAAGATGAACGGTTAAAGTTATGGTTATTTTAGAACCTCCTTTGTTGTTGTTGCTACTGGTGGTGGTTGTTAGACGATGAGCTCTTGTTCCCAGAGTAATCCCACTTGCGCTTATTATTGGGCACGCTTGCCACAACACCCTATTTGGGTAGCTTACCTTGCTCCACCTCTTGGTCTGTCAGCTTATGAGCTAGCCGGATAGCCTGCTAGATAGTGGTGAGGTTTGAAGCAGTCACCATAGTTTGTATTTCTGGCAACAACCCACGCAGATAGAGTTCGATCCTTTTGATTGGCGGGTTTATCATTCCAGGATAGAGAGTCGCCAACTAGTGAGACCTTATAGTGTAGGCCTCGATCTCGGATCCCTCCATTTTTAACTGCCAGAACTCAGCCTCTAACTTTTGAACTTCATCCGGTTCTTCCTCCAGATCTTTCTCTGGCTCCTCCTCGGGTACCTCCTCTGGTACCTCCTAAGGCTCCTCCATCGGGGCCTCTTTAGCTCGAGCTAGTTTTCCAACTCATGTATACTAACTATAGCCTCGTGAAGCTGATCGTACATCACATTCAGAGTAGCCGTAAACTCAGCAACCTGTCCATGTATAGTATGGATCTCTCCTGTCTGACCATCTTTGCTTCCTTGCATATCGAGCCACGAGTCTTCCATCTCCTCGTACACTAGGCTGTCATGCTCCTACCGCGCATCCAACATTTTAATTTCTCCTCAATATTCGTCGCAGTCGGTCATGTGAGGCCACCACAGCGGCAATAGCCCTATAAGGGGTGCAGGGTAGAGGGTATAATATGGAATCTCTAGTCACGGTAGTAATCAAAAATGGAACACACTCCGTTTCCAGCATCCTGATCAGTATATTATGATACTAGTCCCAATTGTCAGGAGTAGCCATGTCCCTCTCAATCATAGGCTCACCTGTAAGATAAGCATCAGATATAAACACAAGGGGTAGAGAACCATAACCTGTAGATGACGAACGAATAGTAGGAATCTCGGGTTCCTTTCCTGGCGCGTGTCAAACAGGGGATGAAGATGATGATGATGCCATACTACAGTGTATCTGATGTGTATGCCAATGAGTATACAGTAAGGGAGTAAGTAACGAGTAACTAACTAACTGTCTGCGGTTATAGACTAGTGTGTATGCAACCTAGTTCCCTATAACCAATTGCTCTGATACTAATCTGTCACACCCTCAAATTCAACGTGAGGGGTTCTATCACGAGGAGTGTGAACAAACCATGATCTAAGTCATTAGTTACTCAGAACGATACTATATAAAACATTTAAAACAAACCAGAGTTTATAACTTCAAAACAATGCAGAAGCGTTTAGTAACTAAGTCAAACCCAAAGTAATGAAATGTAAAATATGCAATCATGCGCCCAACCATTATTTAAAACAAAATGTATATTAAATCCCAAATGCAAAACAATGTTTATCCCAATGCATGCTGACACGTGAGTGCTCCTAGGTGCTGCTGCTAACCTCGACATCAGAATAGCATACTAAAAGAGTCAACACAACGGTTAATGAGTTCAAGAGTTTTTATTTAACATAAACAGTAATAGTTGTAAAACATAAGAAGTGCAATAAAATAGATAGCTAGTCTACTTTCATAAGTAATAACCATAGTGATTTCGTGATTGAAGCTGACTGTGTTTCATTTGTTTGCCTCCCTTCACAACATACCAGATCGTAAATATGTTTGTGTTAGGACAATATTGCACCTGTTTGACCTTGAGTTGCATGGGTGGGGCTTGTCAGACCCAGTAGTACTACCCAAAATTTCCCGCTAGTTACCATTATTAACGATCCGAAAGTGTCAGGCTTTCAAGGTATAACACACTATGTTACACTATACACAACTTACAATAATAAAGCGTTAGTAAAAGAGTATGCTATCTCCCCCAAAATGAGAGTGTTTAAAAGTGGGGCATTGATGATCTACATAGGTTGGACTCACTATAGTTCATAGGTTTATTTTGATTATGTAATAGGTTAATTGTTAGTTTTATCTTCTAATTTGTATTTCTTATGTATTTTTGTTTTTCAGCGAAACTACGGGTGAAACCATAGTTTTTCCCGGAGTCAGCTGCTTCTGATCAACCGGCAAATCTGTAGTTCGCTGCCGGGTGAATCTAGTAGTAAGACAGGCAGTTGCGAAACTGCCAGCGAATCCAGGTTACTTATATATTGTAATCTTTCTATCTTTGGAGGCAACCTTTTTGAAAAGCCCTAATATAGAATATTTGTTGTTGCAATTGTGTGTGTGGCTAGAAGTTCATTTTCAATATCATTGAGCCTTTGTTATTGCTTATTATTGTTTAGATTCAATGAAATTCATTATGTTATTGTGTTTGTAAGTGTTGATTCGGTTGAAAATCATTGTCAAGCATCAAGTGCACTGTTGGATCGATCAATTGGACCAACAATATGGTATCAGAGCCATTGTGCCCTTGATTAGTTGGTTTTTGGGTTTTTTCGACTAATAGTTACTGTTCCATTGATTTTGACTTTTGATTTGGGTGTTTTTGTTATGGAAATTGATTGAGGATTGTGCGGTTTGAATGTGCGAAGCTATTGTAATCATTAGATTTCAAATTCATTTTGTTTTGGATGAGATTGGGTTGATTCTGTTCTGAAAAGGTTTTTTAGATTCATCCGGTGAATTAACATTTCGTCTAGCGAATTTACCAGCGAATCTAAAGATTTGGTGGTTTCCAATTCAGGTGTTATTGTCAGCGATAATAGCCTATTTTGAATGAAAGTTCAACTTTCTGCTAGTCAATACAAGCGAAAATGTTGGCGAATTTATTTTAGAACGAAAGTTCTACTAGTCTGAGCGAAACTATCACCAAAACTAGAGTTTTTTGATCATTGGTTTGAGCGGAAATGCTGCTTGTTTCCCAGCGAATCTAGTAGCAAATTTGCCAGCGAAGTTACCAGCGAAACTATCTTTTTGGCAGCAAAACTATTCCCTTTTAGCTAATGGTGTCCACCAATATTACCATATCTGACTTAGAGTGTTGCTCCTAATAGGCCACCGAGGCTTATAAATGGTGATAACTTTGTGGATTGGAAAAGATGTTTGAAAGCCTTCTTTTACTACACCAAACATAATCAATGGGAATCAATTATAAATGGTCCTCACACTCCAACTATCACTGTCGGTCAAGTTACTTCTCCAAACACCAATCCATCTACCTTCACTGAAAGAGATTTGAAGTTAATTGATCATGATCAGAAAGCTTTTGGAGCTTTAACTCTCTGCTTATCTCAAGACATCTATAACCGATTTACCAAACACAAGGATGCAAAATCTTTGTATGACTCCTTATGTGAATTCTATGATGGAAATGAGTATCTAAGGAAAGACAGGAAAGCTCAAGCTGAAAAGGAGTTTAATTCTTTTGTAGGACACAAAAATGAAAGCCTTATTGTTATAACAAATCGATTTTTGTCCATCTCAAGAACATTAAAGAAATATGATGAGCAGTTGGGAAATCATGAACAAGTCTCTAAACTCTTGGACTCACTTCCACCTCAATGGGGCCTGCAATTTAGGTTGTTGAAGCAGGAAAGAAACTTTGTTGATTACAAACTTATGGATGTAATCAACAAATTGAAATCTTTTGATTCGGATTTAAAGAGGAGAGAATACAATCAATCCATGATGCCAGCCACTGTATATCCATAAAATGCTGCATTAATGTCATCCGCTGCAAACTCGTCTTTGTATGGTTTAGCTTATAGTGGTTCTACAAGATTCGGTGCTTCAAATATATCTAGTGGGGGGTCTACAGGTGTTGGTTCAAGCTCAAAGCCATCTGTCACTGCTCAGATTCCATCAGATACTATGGCATTATTTGGGATATTTGTGCATAGTTATGAAGCTCTAGTTGCGGGGGAGTTAAAGGGAAAAGGAATGACCATTGAAGACATGTATGAAGTCGATCCAGATGATTTAGAAGAAACAAACATCCAATGGCAAATGGCCATGCTCACACTACGTGTAAGAAGATTCATGAAATGAACTGGTAGAAAGAGCTTCGAAAATCAGAATCAGAATTCTAAGCTTGGTTTTGATAAGTCGAAATTAAGATGCTTCAATTGCTAACAGCTGGGGCATTTTAAAAGAGAACGTCCAAATCCTATCATTACTGAACCATGAACCTCTGGAACTTCTAAAGTTATCCCAATCACTGACAAGGAAGAAGTCATGTCAAAGAAGGAAACAACTCTCATCTCAAACTTTGATTGGAGCGCTGAGATTAAGGAAACTGAAGAAGAAATCAATCATGCACTAGTGGCTGAGTTAGTGAACAATGATGGGATTCTATTGATGACTTTGACCCTTTTAGAGAATTCAAGAGTAAGACTCAAGAGGTCATTGGTGAAAGTAACGAGCAAAAGGTTCAGGTTGAAGAGAAAAAGGTTGAGAAAGCTGGTGTTGAAGTTGAAAAGAAGGTGACTGTTGGTGAAGATTATGAAAAGAAGACAAGTGAGTCAAAAGAAGAATTGAAAAAGGATATCGAGGCTGAGAAGAATAGCAGGAAAACTATGGAGGATGAAGAAGACAAGAAGAATACTCTGGTTTGTCAGTGTGACAAGGCCCTGGCTGCTGAAAAGGTAGTTATGGGTCTCCCTTATGAGGTAATTCAAGACATGTGCTCTCCTCCTTACAAAATTCAGTTATTTGGGGTTTATAAGGCAAACAGACTGTTATTGGATAATGAAAAAGAATTGAAACAAATTAATAAGGAACTTAAAACAAATGAATCTAAATATTTTGTTAAGTTGAATGAAGCATTAAAAGAAAATGAGCATTTAAAAAGAAATCTTTTGGAAAGAAACGTTGAAATGAATGCTTTAACTGAACGTGTAGCACTTGCTGAATTTGAAACAAGCAAATTAAAAACCGAACTTGAAAAATGGACAATTTTTGGGATGAAACTTGAGGAGCTTTGCAAGAGGTAAAGGGGGGCTAGAATTAAGACCGGTTTGGGAAGCAAAGAAACCACTCATGTTTATCCTCCACCTAGCACTTATTGTTATTCTCCTATGCCTACACCTCATCCAACTAATGAATTAATTCAAAAAGATACTGATAGTTTGTATGCAGGTTTAGAAGGAGTAAATCATAAGGAGATTCAAGAGGAATATGATTATGGTGCAAGTAGTGGTCTGGGCAGCTCAAGTTTTAATGTTTCAGATTCCAAAAAGTCTTCCATAGACAGTAGTTTAAGTAGATTTGTTTGCTAAACGTCTGTTACAGACAGTAGTTTAAGTAGCTCTAGTTCTAGTTCATCTTGTTTATCCTCAGATGTTGATGAATCAAACGATGATGTTTTAAATTCTCTTGTTAATGGTAATGATAATTGTTTAAGTAAAGGTTCAAACAGAAATTCTTACCCAAATTATTTTGAAAAATTTCTCTCTCATCCTATCCCATCTTTCACACCAAGTCGGGTCTCTAAATCTAGAAATATAGAGACAACTTTCTCAAACGTTAACAATATTAACGAAAGTGAATCAGGAGTTGCTAAAATAAAGGTTACAAAGAAAATATTAGAAGAATCATAGGACTCGTGTAGCAATTCAGATTCTCACTTGTCTGAATGTGAGGAAGAAATCTTAACTGATCGAGCATCTGTTTTAAAATGTAATAAGAAAGGTTTAAAGTCCCGATGTTTCAGATGTGGAAAGGATGATCATATTATTAAAACTTGTCATGTATTTGTTAATAGAAATATAAATAATAGTTCATTGGGAAGTAGATTAAATCATTTTGTGAATAATTTCTTTTGTAAAAAGTTTTCTGTTCCAAGACCTAAGTCAGTCAAGACTTGGGTCCTAATTTCCAAGTCTTAACAAACTTTTTCTTATGCCAGGAACATTCCAGAAGAGCTATCAATAGTTTTCAGCATGTTGACAGTGGATGTTCAAGGCATATGACCGGGTTGAAGGACTTACTCACAAATTATCAAATAATTAATGGAGGATATGTTGCTTTTGCTGGAGATAAGAAGGGTGGAAAAATGATTGGTCAGGGAGAAGTCTCAAACGGTTCATTAACTCTGGAGAAAGTAAATTATGTTCCCGAATTAGCATTCAATATGCTAAGCGTGTCACAAATTTGTGATAAAGATATTCCAGTGCTGTTTATGTCAAATTAATGCTTGTTTCTTAAACCAGAGTTCATTATTCCAGAAGATTTAGTGATCATGCGTGCTCCAAGAAAGAATGATACCTATCTTCTTGATATGGGATCACAAGAGTCTACATCCACTATGACATGTCTTCTGTCCAAAGCCTCTTCTTTTGAATCCTTCTTGTGGCATAGAAGATTAGGACATGTTAATTTTAAAAATATAAATAAATTAGTTAAGAACAATCTTGTGAGAGGACTACCACTTAAAGATTTTTCAGTGGTAGAAAAATGCATGGCTTGTGCTCAAGGCAAACTGCACAAAAAGCCACACGAGCTTAAGCTTGAAAACACAATTTCAAAACCCCTCCAATTGTTACATACTGATTTATTTGGTCCTATCCGTGTTAAATCGATTGCTAAGAAATCTTATTGCTTGGTTGTTACAGATGATTATTCCAGATATTCTTGGGTGAGATTTCTAGCAAGCAAGGGAGATACTGCCTAAGAGCTTCAAAAGCTGATCCTTTCTATTGAGACTGTCAACAAGAGGAATGTTATAGCCATCCAAAGCGATAACGGTACAAAATTTAGAAATCATATCTTTGACTCATTCTGTGCAAGCAAAGGGATTCTCAGACAGTTCAGTGCTGCTAGGACACCTCAGCAAAACGGTGTTGCTGAGCGGAAGAATAGAACACTCATCGAAGCAGCAAGAACTATGCTGATTGAGTCAAAGCTTCCAATAATTTTCTGGGCTGAAGCAGTCAACTGTGCTTTGTATGTACTTAACAGGGTTCTTATTGTGAAAGACAAAATGAAGACTCCCTATGAGCTTCTCCATAAACAGAAACCGTTGATTAACTTCTTTCACTCATTTGGTTGCTCATGCACCTTGCTAAACACTCAAGCTCAGAAGTCAAAGTTTGGTGCAGTTTCTGATGAATGTTTCTTCGTTGGCTATTCTTCCTCACAAAAAGCGTATCGAGTCTTCAACAAAAGAACGCGTATTGTGCAGGAATCATTCTATGTTGATTGGCAAGAGTCAAATTCTCCTAACATGGGATCTGATCCTGCATGGTTTTATGACTCAAATACTGTCTTAAAATCTTTCAATCTTCTAGTTTTTGATGATGATATTGTTCCTCAAACCAATGTAGAAATCATACCTCCAACTGAACCTCGTCCACCTGCACCTCATCCACAACCACCAATAGACCATCACCCTCAACCTCCATTTAATATACCACCTACACCTCCACCACAACCACCCACTTCCCCATCACAGCCTTCACAACCATCACCAACCCCCTCCTCATCTTCATCAAATCCGTTAACCCTTAACACTAATTTTAAAACCTTAAAAGACCACCCGCACGATTACATCATTGGTTCCATTACTGAAGGAGTGAGGACACGGAGTCAATCTGGATTGATAAATGAATGTCTGTATGCTTTTTATTGTCTCAAACTATTCCCAAAAATGTCTCAGTAGCACTTCAAGACCCAAGTTGGGTTGAATCTATGTAAATGGAGCTTCAGCAATTCAGGAAACCAAAAGTTTGGCAATTAGTTAATCTTCCTCCAAACAAGTTTCCTATTGGTACTAAATGGGTATTCTGGAACAAACCAGATGACCGGGGAGTAATAATTCAAAACAAATCCAGATTGGTTGTTCAGGGTTTCGCTCAGGAGGAAGGAATTGACTATACTAAAGTGTTTGCTCAGTTGCTCGCATTGAAGCCATCAGAATCTTTCTTGCTCATGCGGCTCACAAAAACTTTAAAGTTTTCCAGATGGACGTAAAATGTGCATTTCTCTACTGGAACATCGATGAGGAGATTTATGTTTGTTAACCTCCAGGTTTCGAGGATCCAGATTTTCCAGACAAAGTGTATAAACTTGACAAATCCTTATATGGATTACATCAAGCCCCACGAATCTGGCATGAAACTTTGACTCAGTATCTGTTAAGTAAAGGTTTCTCTCATGGTTCGATAGACATGACTCTGTTCAAGAAAGAAGTTCATGGTGAAATGTTGATTGTTCAAGTGTATGTTGATGACATCATTTTCGGGTCAACAAACGAGAAACTATGCAGAGAATTTGAAGAGGTCATAAAGGATCATTTCAAAATAAGCATGATGGGGGAGTTGTGCTTTTTCTTGGGATTACAAGTTGAACAAAAGCAGTCTGGCATTTTGATTCATCAAGAAAAATACATTCTGGAGATACTCAAAAAGTTCAAAATGGATGATTCTTTTCCAGAACTTACTCCATTCATTGCTCAGACTTGCTTAACTCCAAATGATAATGGGAAATCCGTGGATGCTCATTGCTATCATTCCATGATCGGATCCCTCATGTATCTCACGGCCAGTCATCTTGATATTACATTCGTTGTGTGCTATTGTGCTCGTTTTCAGGCCAACCCAAAAGAATCCCATGAAAAAGCTGTTAAAAGAATTTTTCATTATTTAAAGGGTTCCTCTTGTTTGGGTCTTTGGTACCTAAATGGAGGTAACTTTGACTTACATGCATATTCTGACAGTGATCATGGTGGTTGCAGGGTCAATCGGAAATCCATCACTGGTGGATGTCAATATCTGGGAGATTGTCTAGTTTTTTGGCAAAGTAAGAAGCAAACTCCAGTATCTCTGTCTACGAGAGAAGCTGAATATGTTGCTACCTCCAGTTGCTTTGTCAAGTGCTGTGGATACAACATCAAATGATGGATTATGGGATAAATTTTCATCATACACGACTTTTCTGTGATAATGAAGCTGCCATTGGGATTGCCAAAAATCCAATTCATCATACTTGTACCAAGCACATTGAAATGAGAATTCATGCCATCCGGGACGCTCAGGAAAAGGGTTTTATAGATATTATTCCGATTGACACAAAAAATCAACGAGTGGATCTTTTCACAAAAACATTTGATAAACCGCGTTTTTATGAATTGATCTCCATGTTCGGTTTAATATCTTTTTAAAAAAACCTCTTTCTTACCTTAATGTGCATAGTTCTTTAAATAACTCTTTTTGTTTATAAACTTTTATTGATAAACTTCTGAGTCCCATATGTCTTCACATCTTTATTTTGTTTGTTTCAGCTTACTTAAAAAAAAAGGGAGAAGAAAATTTCTTTTTGTTTCGCGGCTGCTAAAAAGAAATTTCGGGGGAGAATAAAAACATTTTTTTGTCTTTTCAGGAACTACATGGTAAAGAAGTTTAAAGGAGAATCAATAGCATTGTTTGGGATATGCATGGTAGGCTCAGCCCGATATCAAAGTAAACAGTGATCGTGTAACTTAATTAAAGTATAAGAACTCGACGACAAGGATTATCCTCTTGATATCTCAGCCTGTACAAAGCTACAAGGCCTTGTCTAAAATGGGTTGAGAGTTTCAAATCTTTGCTTTGATAAAAATATTAAAATAAATGGGTTACATATCTCATGCTTATCTCCTTTGCTATGTGTGAACATTGACCTGGAGTGATGATCTCCTCTGTTATACGTAAGTATAGACCTGGAGCTCTCATCAGCACATTCTGATGATCTTCTCTATTATACGTAAGTATAGACCTGAAGCTCTCATCAGCGAGATAAAATGATCATCTCCTTTGTTATACGTAAGTATAGACCTGGAGCTATCATCATCTGTTCCCAAATAAGGACACAACGATTCTTAAAAAAATTAAGAATTATTGTTGAAATAGTTAAGATCTCAAGCAAAGTGAATTATATAGCTCAATAAACCATGAAGAACAGGATTAGTACTTTGCTGAATATATACGGGATCCAAGTCATCCGAGTTTATCAATATATCCAAAACATGATAAAATAGCTGCAGATTACTTGTTGAAAAGAGGAAGGCATGAGTTTAAAATGACAAACATATCAGCAATCCCGCAAATCTTTGATTCTCTGGATCATTTTCTTGAAAAAGAAGTCTCTATATCCTTTTATTTATTTATTTATTTATTTTATTTTTTATTTTATTTGTTTTACTTTTGTTGTGTGTTGATTTGTGGGACGAAGAATGTTTTTCATAAAAGTCTTATAAATGTAATTTTTTTTTTAAATTTTTTTATGTATTTTACTTTATTTTATTTTTCTTTAATTTTTTTTAGTTTTTGGCGTCAGCAAAACTACAGTTTCGCTGGCAGTTTCGCCACGCGAATCTATAGATTCACTCGGCGATATCGCTGTTCACTGAACACATATTTTTATTTGTGATGCCGAGCGAAACTATAGGACCTATATATTGCATAGTGTGAAACTCGTTTCACATATGTGTGTGCGAATCTAACCCTAGTTTCTCTATGTCCGAATCTATTTGATTTCTTTTGCTTGATTTCCGTCGCCTTGGTTCAATTCAAAACTATCTGGTAGGCATTGCGACTCTGCTTATATGGTTTAATCGCTGTTTTAATCCTTAATCAATGGTTTATGCTGATTCGTTGGTTCGAAAGTTCGGCGGATTCGTCATCTACCAAACTAACCAGCGAAACTGAACGAAAGTTCTCTGTTGCGAGCAAATCTATCTGGTTATGCTGTCCAAGCATACCTAACAGTTTCACTCGAACAATTCTAGCTAAACTATACATTCGCTCTGCACATAATCTGTTCTGTTGGGGTCAGCGAACCTACAACTTCGCTGTCGTCTGAATCATAAGTTTGTCCTCAGCAAAAGTGTAGAATCGCTCAAACTCATGGTCTAGGACTGAGTTACAGCGAATGTACACTTTTGTTTGGTCGAAACTTATGTTTAATCAACAGCGAAACTATTAGTTGTGCCTGGCGAAACTATAGTTTCACCTGTCAGCGAAACTGTTGAACTTAGTTTCAAAATCTCAGCGAAGCTGTCTTGCTGTGCCTGGCGAAACTACAGTTTCGCCATGACAGTGAAACTATTGTTGTTTTAATTTTTTCTTATAGTTTAATTGTCTTTATGTGATATCTAACTTTCCTATGTTTATATTTTGCAGTTCTTGGCAAACTTAAAGTTCGATAAGAAAACAAATCTTGTGGCATTATTAGATGACAGTAATCCGAAGACTGTTGGATTCAGAGATTCTCTTAGATGGCTAAAGCAGTCTCCCATACATTATGCCATATCTCATTTACCCACGATCTACGACATTCACATAAGAGATTTTTAGGTAAATGAAGAATGTGATCTGGGATCTACTCCACACAAGATTACTTCAAGAGTTCTTGGGGAGGATATAGTTGTTAGTGCTGAGGTGGTTGTAAGGGTGTTAAGGTTAGAAGAAGACTGTGGAGATGAGATTGCTATGACTGATGCTGAAGTTCTCAACACTTATCAAAGCATTGGGTATGAAGGACCATCTTTTGGATCCAAGAAGGAAATCAAAAAGTCATTTTTGTCCAAGGAATGGAGATACATTGCTCACATGTTTATTATGTGTTTGGATCACCGAAAGGGAGGATCAGATGGATTAAATGCACAATGGGCTAAGGCCATGATTGTATTCTGTAAAGGACAAAAAGCAAACATTGCTAGATTAATATTTGACTGTATGACTGAGAATGTTTTGGCTTTAAAGAAGGAAAAATGGCTGTTATGTCCAAGGTTTATCCAGATGATCATTAATAGTGAGAAACCCAATTTGCCAAGACATGGGGAAGTTAAGAGGCTGATGCAGATGAATACAAGAATATTTGCAGACTGCTCAGTAGTTAGACATGACTTCAATGGTAAAATAATGTATTTACTTGAAAACATGTACCCAGCCGAGAGATGGAACAACATAAAAAGGTTGAGTGAAAATGAAAACAAAAATGCTGAAGAAAATCGGGATAAACAAGCTAAAGCAATAAAGAAGAGGAAGAGGTATGCAAAGGAGAAAGAATATGATTTAGACGCTGAGATTGATGAGGTTGAAGAGGAGTTGCTAGCTCAAAGAGAAAGAAGGTCCAAAAGGAAGTCTGATCAAGGGGAACCGACTTAAGAAACTAAAAGGAGAACAAAGTATAAACAGCCAGTGTTCGAAGAAAGGAGGGATTCCCAATCTAAATTGGACAAAGATGTCATCAGAAATGTGAATGCTTTGTTGGCTAATGAACTGAGCATGATAAAAACTAAGTTGGTTAATCAAGAGTTAAGAGAAAAGGAGAAAGATGAGCAAATAGAAAGTATGAAGGTAATGATGATTGACCAGCAGAAACTAATTAAAAGACTATTGAAGGAGGTAAATGAGCTCAAGAGCAAAGTTGGTCTGCAAAACCAGCTATCACAAGAGGAGCTAGATGATCTGACCGACACATCTAAGTATTCATTCCTGAAAGTTGGAAAGTCATCTGGAATAGGGGGAGAAGCAAGTATAGCTGGAGATGGTGCAAGTGGCAGTGGTGATGGAGGTCAAAAGGATGTTGAACCAGAAGCTGAAAAGAGAGTTGATGAAGGAGGTGATGTAAGAGAGGAGCCTGTGATTGTTGAGGCTGAATTTGTTGATTTGTGATTTGATATAGAAACAGACTTGACGAGGGCTGAGGTGCTTAGAGAAGAAACTACTGAAGGAAATAAGGAGGATACAGGGAAGAGACTTATTGATGAAGAGGATGAATATGAGGAACAACTGGTTGACTATGACTCAGAACCCGAATATTATGAAGTGGAGAGTGCCCAATGACTTATGTGGCACAAAGGGGTTCTAAAGACGGAGATGTGTTTGAATCAAGCAAAGAATAATGGTTTGTGAAAGAAAAGGAACCATAACAGTTAAAACCACTATTCCAAAACATCAGTGAACCAAGCAAGAAGAAATTTGATAAGAAAATAGTGAGCTGGAAATATAATTCTAAATTGAAGATGTTTATGATTAAAAGAAGGGGCAGGGAAATATCATATATGCATAAAAGGAAGGCATTCAAGACCTTGCCTAGGTGGGACTTGAGGAGATTGGCTGAAATTCCATTGTTGGATGCCCAATTGAGTGAAATTGCCATGATGCTGGAGAAGGAAATCAAGGCAGGCTTGAATGAAAATTTTGAAGCTTTCGGGTTTATGAGGACAGAAAGGAGAAGATCGAAGAAAGACTTGGATTGGGCTACCGAAAAAGGAAAGATTGTGTTAAAGCTGAAGCCAGCTAAAACCATTAATAGAGTAAGGGTACCCAATCCACTTCCCCCTAGACTACAAAATTTCAAAAAATGGTTTTATGATAATAATACTGGGGAAGCAGTCATTAGATTGAAAGGTGGTACTGAGATTAAGCTGTTTGATCCAATGGAGGTATTTTCTTTTTGTGATGAAGACCTAGTGATACTATGTGAAAATCATATCAAGGCTGGAGCTGGAGCTGAAACAAGAAAAGAAGCCAGTTTGTTTATGAATGTGGCAAATAAAGCTCGTGGAGTAAGGGCAAAGGTTAGGGAGCTAGCTGAGAAAGTATCCAAGGCTGACGAGTTAAGGTTGGACATGCAGGATCTTACACGACAGTTCGCAAGGGCAAGTGCAAGGGCTGAAGAGGAGAGTGCAGCAGGAGCAGAACAAGAAACATTTGATAAAGCTGAAGAAGGAGCAAGAGAAGACCCAGAAGACCTAGAGTGAGGTCCAACCTAGGGGGAGAATTGACGATCTACATAGGTTGGACTCACTATAGTTCATAGGTTTATTTTGATTATGTAATAGGTTAATTGTTAGTTTTATCTTGTAATTTGTATTTCTTATGTATTTTTGCATTTCAGCGAAACTACAGGCGAAACTATAGTTTCGCCAGGAGTCAGCTGCTTCTGATCACCCGGTGAATCTGTAGTTCGCTGCTGTGTGAATCTAGTAGTAAGACAGGTAGTTTTGCTAGTCCAGCGAATCTAGGTTACTTATATATATTGTAATCTTTCTATCTTTCGAGGCAACCTTTTTGAAAAACCCTAATACAGAATATTTGTTGTTGCAATTGTGTGTGTGGCTGGAAGTTCATTTTCAATATCATTGAGCCTTTGTTATTTCTTATTATTGTTTAGATTCAATGAAATTCATTATGTTATTGTGTTTGTAAGTGTCGATTCAGTTGAAAGTCATTGTCAAGCATCAAGTGCACTGTTTAATCGATCAATTGGACCAACAGGCATGAACTCATCTGGTGCGCAAACAAACAAAATAATGCGAAGCTATGATGAATGGAAAAGACAACCCGTCAAAGGTTATCTAGAACATGTGAGTACATAAATAAGTGTAACCAGAAAGTTTAACAACCCTAAATGCTCAATAAACATGTTGACCCATTGGTTTTGGAAAACAAAGACTCATTTGACCTAGTTGACCCGTTGACCCGTTGGTGACATGTTAATCGAAATCTTGTTTCATCAAGTATAGCAACTCATGATTATCATAAAAGTTATTCACGTATGCCATGTCATCAATCTTAGGTTCTATCAAGATCATCATACCAACATAGATTATCATACAACACATACGAATCTAAATCAACCACCATGCTCAACATAAATATAATTACATCACAACTAATAAATCATACATTGAATTTAATCATGCACTACATGCCATGTGAAGCCACTAATGACTTCACACCCTAAACCCTACCAATCCTACTACGTAGAGGCCTCAGATTTGCATGCGTGCATGACAATCATTATCACATTACTCAACAAGATTCATACCCACTAACATACATCACAATGATTTATTATAATTCCAAACATGGTTTCATGATCTCCTAACATAACCTAACATCTTGCAATATTCCATAAAGACTAAATTTCAAAGTAATCCTTCAAGCATCCATACAACCGAATTAGTGCATCCTAACACCTTGGACATCATCAATAGCATTCTAGCATCATCCTTACATAATTAACATTTCCAAATCACAATATCTAACGATTCACATCCATAAAGTTTCCCTTTCGGGAATGTAACACCCAAAACCAATCTATCATCCAATCCATTCATAAATTCATCAACTTTATATCTAATCTAGTTCATATAAATCATCTAGATATGATAAGAATCATCAATTCACCATAATTCACAAATATCATGCAAAAAAAGTTACTACTTATAGTAAGGTATGAACAACCACTCAATTCCATGAATTTCTTGCATAATCCACATAAACTAACATCAATGCAATACAACTAACATCATATTATCATCAAACAACATCAATTTCGTGATAACATGCCCAAATTGAACTATGGTTTGTTCTGGCAACAAAAATCATGAAAAACTAATCAAAAATTACCTTTAATCGTGCGAGGATCAAGGAATGACACTTGCTACACATTGAAATGATTGAACTAATCAAAATCAAGTATTCTTGTGGGTTGCTTGATCAAAATTGCCAAAGGGAATGGGGGTGGGGAAGGTTTCGGCCAAAGGGTGGGGAATGGGCTAGGGTTTTTGGTTTCCAAATATATACTTGCACATAATTTCTCTTTTAACCCCTTTTAAGTTCTATAAATTATAAATCTTGTTTTCAATTGTTTTTAAGTTATTTTTAACCGCATAACACATGAATCATTATCAACTAACAATAATCGTATAATCCAACTTGTAAACACCACATATGAATCATAAATCACACGTGGTCACGTTATAATGGGAAAACCGTAAATAACACTTAACATTCATGAATCACATAACCACATGTTAATAATCAACATTATTAATTAAGTTATTATTAGTTTTCTAATATTAGTTATTGTTAAGTCACCAACATTCAACGACAACTAGTGGGTGCTCGCGACACGTGTATGCAACACCTAACGAAACTAACAGAGTTTGGTAACGGAAAGTTACCAGATGTCACATGTGGTAGGTATGAGCAATATGGTTTACTATGCAGACATATATTTCATGTTTTTAGGTTTGTAAGGCCCCGCTCTTGGGACGCTTACAGTGGGTAAATCCTCGCATAAAACATATAAAATTCCTCATTTTGCAGCTGAAATTTAAACTTTTCATTAACAATTAAAAACATGTCAATACATCATATCTTTAAATTACATCATCAAAAATTGTATTAATACAATATCATCTCAAAATATGGATGCCAGACTCAAAACATTCCCAGTAGCTTATGCATCCATGCCTGCACCTCCTCAGCATCAAACGGTTACCTGCCAACTATTATGCATACAAAAAGTCAACGACGCAGAGTGAGTTCTAGTTTAATAATAAAATACTTTGCGTTACGTTAAAACATATCCTTTACTTTCGTTCGTGATCACACATCATACGTACAACTAGATAATAATTATTATCTTCATCATCGTTCATCATCATTCGTTTTCGTACGTTCATTCGTTTACATCTTTACTTTCTTTATGAATCCTGCCATAAGATAAACCCCCAACATTGTGCACGAAGCTGGTATTTTATCGAAGCTTGTAACAACCCTTAATCATTGTGCACGAAGCAGATACATTATGCACGAAGCAGATACATTCCATACATTGTGCACAAAGCAAAATACAGTACCGGGGTAAGCGACAAGGATTCCATCATTCATTACTTCCATTTTCATCATTCGTTATCTTTCAGTTTCCTTACATAATACTTTAAGTACATAAGCATAACACACCACGTAAAGTCATATTATATACATAATATAGAACAATCACCATCATACAATGCATACATACCATAAACAAGCATAATCCACCATAAAACCTCATTTCTTAACACTTAAGCTCTACTTCCCAAAATTCAAAAAAATCCTAAGTCCCAAAAGAAATGCATATGAACTTAACAAATGCAGATGAACAAAAGAAATGCGGATGAACAAGGTAAATTCGGATGAACAAATGCAGATGAACATACTCGGAAAATATTCTAAGTGTCCCAAAGAAATGCGCATGAACAATGTAGCAAATGCACATGAACAAAACAAATGAAAGTCTTCAGAAAATATTCTAAGTGTCTAGGGAAGTGCGCATGAACCAAATGCAGATGACTGAAGCAAATGCACCAGAACACTATAGCAAATACGCATAAACAAAACACTTATGCGAATATTCAAATCCAAATACGGATGAACTAAACCAAACTGCAGTTGCAACTTGTGCTATATTCAGTTCCCAATCCTCATTCTTACCCATTCTTAGCACGGATCTAGCATGCTAAACACTTAGAACATATTAAACATCATACACATCTTAGAAAAACATCCAAAAACATGTACCAACAACACCCAGTCGCACGTCATGTTAAAATTCATGGTTTGGTTTAGAAAAAACCTTCTGCCCAGTATGCATAATAGCCCCAAACACATAGAAAACCAGTAAAAAAGGTGATCTAGAACTCACCTTGAACAGCTTTTGAGTAGAACACCTCAAACCCGAGAACCCACTTGAACTTCCAGCACCTAAAACACACAAAAACAAGCACTAAACATATGGAATTCGGACCAAAAGCTCAAACCCAGCTGAAAACCGAGAAGAACACCTTGAAATCTTACCTTTTGAAGATTTTCTTCCACTTTCTCTCACTAAAACCGGTTGAGAGCTTCTCTCTCTATAGAACCGAAAGTTGCAGGAGAGAAGAGAGGTTATGGGCGGCAATACCTCTTTTAAACCTCACTATGTGAAAGTTGGCCCTTGCATGCTTTTAACCCCTTGCTTTAAAATAACTTTCTGTTTGCTCCCTTTCTTTTCTTTTCTTTTCTTTTTTTTTTTCTGAAATTTTCAGGTGTTACAAGGTTGTCGAGTGTAAAGGCTTTCCCAAAGAACTACATGCTGAAAAGATGGACCAAACCTGTTGTCCTATGTTCTATATTCTCTAACCATAAGAACAAAGACATTACTAATGAAAATGATGATGATGTGCAAAACATGCAACGTAAAATCATGTTTTCAAATGAATACATTGTTGACCAGTTGGGACATGATATCGAGAAACTATCACTTTACATGGACAAGCTTAAAGATTAGATTTTTGAAGTTGATTAGATGTGTGCTACTGATTATCCTACTTCTAAAAAAGATGGTATTTCAAAGCTACTTGGTTTTGCTCAACCATCTAAAGGCAATTATGCAAGGTCCCTTGGCATTAGAACCATGGGATCTTGTGTAAGAAATGGTACATGCCTATTTATTAGCAAACTACAACCAAGCCACCAAGAAGAGCCAAGGGATATGGTATTTGTGGTTCTACAGAACATGATTTTTGTACATGTACCCATAGAAGAGGTGAAGAAAATAAAATTCATGGTTTGGTTTAGAAAAAACCTTCTGCCCAGTATGCATAATAGCCCCAAACACAAAGAAAACCAGTAAAAGAGGGGATCTAGAACTCACCTTGAACAGCTTTTGAGTAGAACACGTCAAACCCGAGAACCCACTTGAAGTTCCAGCACCTAAAACACACGAAAACGAGCACTAAACATATGGAACTTGGTCCAGCAGCTCAAACCCAGCTGAAAACCGAGAAGAACACCTTGAAATCTTACCTTTTGAAGATTTCCTTCCACTTTCTCTCACTAAAACCGGTTGAGAGCTTCTCTCTCTCTAGAACCGAAGGTGGCAGGAGAGAAAAGAGTTTATGGGCGGCAATAACTCTTTTAAACCTCACTATGTGCAAGTTTGGCCCTTGCATGCTTTTAACCCCTTGCTCTAAAATAACTTCTTGTTTGCTCCTTTACTTTGCTTTTATTTTTATTTTTTTTGAAATTTTCGGGTGTTATAAGGTTGTCGAGTGTAAAGGCTTTCCTAAAGAACTACATGCTGAGAAGATGGACCAAACATGTTGTCCCATGTTCTATATTCTCTAACAATAAGAACAAAGACATTACTAATGAAAATGATAATTATGTGCAAAACATGCAACGTAAAATCATGTGTTCAAACGAATGCATTGTTGACCAGTTGGGACACGATATCGAGAAACTATCACTTTACATGGACAAGCTTAAAGATTAGATTTTTGAAGTTGATTAGATGTGTGCTACTGATTATCCTACTTCTAAAAAAGATGGTATTTCAAAGCTACTTGGTTTTGCTCAACCATCTAAAGGCAATTATGCAAGGTCCCTTGGCATTAGAATCAAGGAATCTTGTGTAAGAAACTGTACATGCCTATTTATTTGCAAACTACAACCAAGCCATCAAGAAGAGCCAAGGGATATGGCATTTGTGGTTCTACTGAGCATGATTTCCGAACATGTACCCATAGAAGAGGTGAATAGAATGTTGTTGAGAATGCTGACCCTATATTCGAGTGGCTTTTCAACAAAGTGCTTATTTTGCTTATGTTTTGTTTTTGGTAGACAATGAAATGAGTTTGATGTTTTTGGTTTTATTGTTTGACTTCATGTTTAATATTTTATTTAATGGTTGAAGTATTAATTTTATTTCATTTAATACATGTTGTTATAACTATATCTATTTAACACTATATTTTATCTTCTTATGATTGATTAGTGCTATTATGGTAACATACTTGTGCTATTATGTCTTCTTCTTGTATATCTTTATGGTTTTAGTTTAACGGAGTTTGAGAGTTGCTATTATTTTTTATACATTTAACATTTACCTTTATGTTAAAATGTATGTAATCTATAAGATGAAATTTAATATACGGTCCTATTACGACACATGAGTTAGCATTCCAATTATACAAACCTACACCAAGTGTCTATCATAATATGACTTTCATTAAAAACCAAATCCATAGTGCTAATATAAATCCATCTTACTGATAATAGTCAATAAAAACCAAAACCATAGTTCTAATAATAAACCATACTAATGATAACATTCATAAAAACTAAACCCATTATTCTAATATAAATCCAAACTAGTGACAATATCATTCAAAACAACTTTCTTCAGCACATTAAACTTGCCGTCACATTAATGATCTTTCTTTTATCCGTTTCAAAGCATCCTTTGTGATTTCTTTCTTACGAAATACATCCATATTCACTGATTCTTGCACCTGTTGAATGTCTGCCCCTGCATTTCTATTCGTCTCTGATAGAAGAATCTTTGTCAAATACTTGATCTTTAAGTCGTTTAGCTGTGCTTTCTGATCATTAGATTCCTTTAAAAATCCACACTTCCAATCTGATATCTGTGTGGCTTTATACGTCTCCATATGATGCGTAACAAAGATTCCATAATCCATTGACTTACTTAATGTTCTCCAATCCATTACCACTTATGATGGTAAGCTCGGCAACATCCTTTTGGTAATAGGGTGGTTTTGCATTGACAAATAGTAGCATAATACAAAACGAATACATCATTTTAGCTTAAGGTTACCAAATTCACACAAATCATATATATAAAGTATCTAAATAGAGCAAAACATGTACCATTATTTGTGGCTTCTTTGCATATTTATGATCAAAATCAACATCTCCTGCTAAGTTGTCAAGAACCTTAATTGTTGCATTTCTCAGATCTAATACCATGACAGAATAGTGTTTTGCATGTATGATTGGTATGAAAACTAAATCAATGCCAATAATCGTATCTTTACCTACCAATCTAATAACCTTATCCATTTGTTCACAAAAGAAAGTTGCCCTTTATGTGTCATTAACGTCATCTTTATACAAGTTATCCAAATAAACAACATTCACCTATTAAAGACAATCTTAGTATTTCAATATATACGTTAACCCGCATAAATAGTATGAAATTATCCAAGAAACTTTTAAAAATATAATTCCCAACATAAAAAGTATAAATATAATGAATGTCTTTATGTGTTATTATCATATGCTATCAAGGTTCTCCGAAATAAAGATTGATATAAGAATACGTTGTGGATGGTGTGCTATTATCATACGCTATCTACTATTTCAGTTTGATGACAACCAAAAAATCAGTTTTACATATCCATTTTTCAGACTATAAAAATTGTTACAAAAACTATAAACCACTTACTAGCATTTCACATGTATAGAACAACCTTGATGGGTCATAATTGTTTTAGTAAATATCTTCACTATTAAGCACCATTGACCACGCGTCCAAAATGCTAATATGTATGCCAACTTCCGGATGTAATGTTTCAAATGATGCTCTTGGTACTTGTATCCCATTCTAAGTTCAAACAAGAGCTCCCTGCACATACAAATTAAACATGGTTAGTTTGTATTTTTTCCAACATTATTGTATTATTAAGTATAATTAGTGCTATTAGTCTTACCATTTATCTTTATACGTTACGAATATAATGCTTGCTACGTTATCCTTGCCTTTTTACTGTTTCTTGAATAACGACACCTTTTTATTTGCAAATGGGTCATAGCATCTAGTAGCTTCCTCAAACGAGCTGGTCTTTGTTTCATGTTTTGATTTGCTTGGTCAGGTGTACAAAAACTGATAGGCATAACATCTTATATGTCTTTTTCTATATCTGGATGTTTCCCTTTCATACCTATCTCTTTCGATTTTTACATGCCATCTTCTGTATTATTACTAGTAACCCCTCACTAACTCATGGTGTCAATTGGCTAATCAGATCTAAGAAAGGTTTATCCCTAGGCGGGCTATTTCTAAAAACCTTCCCCTTCCCATGATTTTTTGTGAATTCAGTGCAGACTTTGTCTATTTCTTGGAACTGATTCTTAGTAAATTGTGTTGCTCCAAAATCATCTTCTGTGTTTTGAACATTATTCTCATCGTTCAATTCTTTCCCACTTCTATCAATCTCCACAGCATTGTCCACCTCATCTCTTTGGTTATCATTTGGTTTCCATGTTCAACATCTCTAGTTATGTTGTCACTGTTGATGCTATTATATGTTTTTGTATTATCATCACCCTTAAAAACAATCACATTATCTATTTCAGCATTCACCTCTTCTCATGGGTGTTGTGCAAGTCATTCTTTCCATAGCCATGGTGCTATCTGAATATCCACATCATCTGGATACATACTAATAGCTTTGCTAAACAATTCTTCCCCCATATCTATCACGTCATTCAGCTCCCAAATTTTTTATGAAGTAGATATTTCCACTCCTACAAAGAAATTTCATTTCATATGTTAGTATTACAACCTATTTATTACATTTTGTGCTATTATAACAAACATTTATTATATGTTCTTATGATACTTACCATTGTATCATTTGGTTTTATTTGACCTATTAGCTCCTCCATCGCATCATCAAACATTTGATTTGGTAACTCCTCCCCCGGTACATTTCCATCATCTGAAGCATTAATACCAGGACCGGATTCTTTCTCTCTTAACATTTTGTCCAGGTCGTTAAAATCATTATTTCCCATTCCGACGCTTTTCTTATGCTCTACCTTTTTAACCCCTACTTCGTTGCAAACAGTATTTTCTCCACCATGCTATTTTCCACCACCATATCTTTTTTGGTTCTTTTTTCTTTAGCATTACCATGTTTAATTTTAGATTTGTTTTGGCATACGTCCTTGCTAACAACAGTTTCTACACCATGTTGTTTTTCACCATTATGTCTTCTTTTTATCCTTTTTTCTTTATCCTTCCCTTGATTAGGTGTAGATGTCAAAGCTGGTGATATGGAGCAAAGGAAGCTGTCACCCCTACAAAGTATATTAGTTTCCAAATTTTCTAGGTTTATATCATTATAATGTTGAATTGTAGGCAAACTTATACCTATATGCTTTCATCTATCATGAGCATATGTTTAGGACCAGTGAAGGGTGGTCAATGCAACAGTTTCATAAGGTGAAGAGATATGAAATACTTAGCAGATCAAATAGGGAATCGCCTAGATGATACAAAGAACACAAATGTAAGGCCCCATTCTCGGGACGCTTTCAATAGGTCAATCATCGCATAAAACATTTAAAATACATCATTTTGTAGTGGAATTTAAACTTTCATTAATAATTAAAACTGTGTCAAATCATTACGTCATTGGTTTATATCCCAAAAATTTCATTGACACAACAACATTCTCAAAACCGTGGATGCCAGACTCGAATCATCCCCTGTAGCTTATGCATCCATGCCTGCACCTCCTCAGCATCATCAATTACTTGCCAACTATTATGCATAGAAAAGTCAGCGACACTGAGTGAGTTCTAGTTTTGCTTTAACGAAACTTTATCATGATCATACACTTTATCGTACTTAATATATCATAAACAATAACTTTACTCATCATCTTTATCTAACTCGTTCGATAACTATACATTAACTTTTACTTTTCCATACACTTCATGTTACATTAACCATACTTTACTTTACTTTGCTTTACTTTACTTTACTCTTTACCATTATGTTACCCGTACGTTACTTTACCATTCGCTTTACATTGTGTTACCCATACTTTACTTTACCATACACTTTACGTCATCATTTGAACTTAGCACGAAGCTTAGTTCCTATCGGGTGAGAATGCACAAAGCATGTCTCCTATAATTTTGAGCACACCAAAGTGTTGCTCCTATCCTGAGAATACGCGAGGCATATCTCCTATAAGTTGAGCACACTAAAGTGTAGCTTCCATCCTGAGAATGCACGAGGCATATCTCCTATCAGTTGAGCAAACCGAAGTGTAACTCCTATCGGGTGAGAATGCACGAACCATATCTCCTATCAGTTGAGCACACCGAAGTGTAACTCCTATCTAGTGCTTGCAAGACTTCTTTAGCGCTTTAAAGTTTTCACAGCTGTCCTATACAGGGTAACAGGGTAATTATTCTTTCACGTTTCATATGTGAATTATCATCGTTCTTTAGCCTTTAACTATCACGATATAATATATATATATATATATATATATATATATATATATATATATATATATATATACGTACTTTAACCCTTTAGCTTTAAGATCATCATCATTTGTCATTCGTTTTAGCTCTCCATTCCTCATCATCGTTATCTTTCACTTTCATTACATAATACTTTACTTACGTATACGTACATACCAAGTAAAGTCACATCATATACATAACATTTTAAAAATCTTTTAACATGAAAAGTTAACACATCACACATCACAACATACCATGCGACAACTTGAACATACATCATCATCATCTCACGCGAGAACAAGCCTTTCGCGCGAGACCCTTACAACATTCAAATCCTACACACCAAATCATCACTATCGCGCGAGAACTACAAGTCGTGCGAAAACATCATGTCACGCGAAAACATACCTATGCGCGAGAACTACCTGTCACGCGAGAACTATCACCTTGCACGCGAGAACTTTGCAGATTCAAATTTCATAAAGTACAACTTAACTGCTTGCGCGAAAACTATGGGTTTCTCCAACCCAGCCCCAACTTATCGCATCTAACGGCTGTTCTACATGCTTAACATCATAACAACATCAACACAAGCATAAACACTCATTTACAAACGTTTTAGTATGCATAATAGCCCCAAAACATAAAACTTGCGTAAAAAGGGGACTAGAAACTCACCTCTTGAAGTTCTAACACAACACAACCTTCCCAAATCCTTTCCCAAGCGAAAACTACATAATCATGCGTTATATTCATCAATAATCATTTCTTAGTACATAACACGAGTTACTACACGAGTTACATACCTCAAACACTTCGTTTCTTCACTTACTCTCTCTACGCAGCTGCTTTCTCTCTCTAGCAGCAGTACTTCTCATGTGAAACTAGAGCCTGGTTGGGTGTTCTCAGCTATTTATACCAGCTCAACTTTTCCTGCAGACTTCTCATGTGAACTTTATCTGCCTTCTTTTCTCGAGATTTTCGGGCGTTACAAGTCCACCCCCCTTATTTAGGTTTTGTCCTCGAAACCTGTTAGTCCTCGAACAGCTGTGGGTAATGCTGTCTCATCTCCTCCTCGGTCTCCCATGTAGACTCAGACCCCTTTCTATGTCTCCACTGTACTCGCACAAATGGAACCACTTTATTCCTTAACCTTGTCTCCTTTCTCTCAATGATGACCACTGGTTGCTCCATATAATTGAGTCGTTCATCCACCTCGATATCCTCTAGTGGCACAATCATATTTTCATTAGCCAAGCCCTTTCTTAGGTGAGATAAGTGGAACATCGGGTGAATTCCACTTAACTCATCGGGAAGCTCCAACCGATCAGCCACCTCACCTACTCGAGAAATGATTAGAAAAGGCCCTATATACCTTGGGCTTAGCTTTCCTCGCTTCCTGAACCGAATAATCCCTTTCCAAGGCGAGACCTTCAACATGACTCTGTCCCCCACCTTGAATTCGATCGGTCTACGTCTCTTGTCGGCGTACGACTTCTGTCTATCCTTCGCTGCCTTCATAAAGGCCTTGATCTTTTCTAACTTTTTAGTTGTAGCCTCGATCACCTCAATGCTCCCCAACTCCTTCTGCCCGATATTGCCCCAACATACTGGCATCCTACACTTCCTACCATATAGCATCCCATAAGGAGGCATGCCAATGCTGGCATGATAACTGTTATTGTATGAGAACTCAGTTAACGGTAAGTGTTCATCCCAACTTCCTCCGAAATCATTGACGCATGCCCGTAGCATATATTCTAGCGTCTGAATCATCCTTTCCGTCTAACCATCTATTTGGGGATGATAAGCCGCGCAGATATGTAGCTTCGTCCCCATCGCGTCATGAAATCTCTTCCAAAACATGGATGTGAACCGAGTGTCATGGTCAGACATGATAGACACCTATACACCATGATGGGTTATAATCTTCTTAATGAACAGATCCACCAGCCTCTCAGATGAATACGTCTCATGAATTGGCAGAAAATAAGCACTCTACATTAGACGGTCTACTATCACCCATATGACATCGTACCCCCTTACCGTACGCGGTAACTTCATAATGAAGTCCATGGTGATGTGCTCCCATTTCCACTCGGGTATATCCAAAGGTTGGATTTTCTCGTATGGCTTCTGATGCTCCGCCTTCACTTGTAGACAAGTAAAGCACTTACTCACATACTCTGCCAAATCGCGCTTCATTCCTGGCCATCAGTAATCTTTCTTCACATCCTGATACATCTTTGTGGCATCGGGGTGAATCGAGTATCGAGTCTTATGAGCCTCATCCTTGATCTTTCCTCGTAGATCTCCGTAATGAGGAATCCACATCCGCTCGAAGCGGGTTCTAACACCGAGAGTGTTCTCACCCAACTCTACGACTAGACCCTTTATCCGCTTAGAGTTAATCCGATCTTCTTTCAGTGCTTCATCCTAAAATTCTTTGACATGCTCCCTCATATCAGAGGTCATAATCAACTGATAGGCCTTCACTCGAATCAGCTCAGGTCTCTCTTTTCAGCTAAGGGCATCCGCTACCACGTTGGCTTTGCCTGAATGGTAATGGATCTCATAGTCATAGTCCTTAATAAGCTCCAACCATCTCCTCTGCCAAGTACTTCAAGCTCTTGTGGTAAGTGAAGATAGCGCACTTGGTCCCGTACAAGTAGTGCCTCCAAATCTTCAGCGTGAAGGCAACAGCCGCTAGCTCCAAATCATGAGTGGGGTAGTTAGCCTCATGGATTTTTAATTGTCAGGACGCATAGGCTATAACTCTCCCCCGTTACATTAACACGCAACCCAGTCCTGAATAGGAAGCATCTGAATAGCACCAAGTCTGCGCTCCCTTCAGTCAACGTCAAGACAGTAGCTTAAGTCAATCTCATCTTTAGCTCTTCAAAAGTATTCTCCTGCTCTGGAGCCCACACAAACTTCACATCCTTACGGGTCAACTTAGTCAATGGTGAAGCTATCTTGGAGAAGTCTTGGATGAATCTTCTGTAACAGCCCGCCAAACCCAAGAAACTACGGATCTCGGATGGCGTCTTTGGAGACTTCCATTATCTCAACTTTCGCAGGGTCCACCATGATCCCTGCCGAATCAAAATTTCAGATTCAATGAGCGTGGATCTTAGGATTCATCATTTTTAAATCCGAAAATTTCAAAATTAAGATGGGTGTGTGTGTGAATCAAAGAACAAAGAAGCAGATGATAATAAGTAGATGATTTCATTGATGTTGATGAACAAATTACAATGTAAAATCAAATACAAAGATGGATGAAGATCAAACCCACCCAAAGGAGAGGATTTCTCCTTGGGTGGTGTTTCACACCATCAGATACACACACAAGAACCACACTTGCAAAAATGCACTAGTGGGTCTATTTATACTATTATTACATCATGACCTAATTTTGATTTTTCTTTTTGTCTTGATTTTGACTTTGTCTTGTTGACTTTGTCTTGTATTTGTTTTCTTCTGTTTATAAACTTGGTCTCTGAACTCGTACAATGAGATCTTCAGTCGGCTTTGAATATGTTTTGGTAAGCTTCAGTTTATTCAATTGTTGAACCCAATAATACTCCCTCTAAACTGATGCTTGCCAAACTCTAACTTTGAAGATCTTCTCTGTCATATGTTTTCTTCATCAACTGATGTTCAGACATAGTTTACTATAGTTCTCCCCCTTGGGTTAAGCTTCTCCTAATATATTTCTGATAAAGGATAGAATCTCTTTGAGAATACTTAGCGCATTGGATATGGGTCGTATCACTTTTGGATTACAGTTCATATCACACTCAAAGGATTAGAATGTATTAGGCATATGATGAGGCTTTGAACTTCAATAAACAGCATCAGGAACATACATTAATCTTGAAAACACTTCCACTCTTTGAATCTTTGAAATAACTTGATAATTTCCACTCTTTAGTTGACTGTCAATTCCCTTGATTAAAGTCTGTCTAACTGTTCCGCTAAGTAGATAGACACGGGTGTAAAAAGTCATCACAGAAGATGAATCCAAGTACTTCAGAAGGAGTATCTGATAGTTGTACAAATCCCTGAATAAATCAATGATTACTTGACCAAAGTTGATTACTTCTTTTGTTTTGAATGCTCAAAATGGATGTGCCTATTGGTTGCATTCATACGCATTCATGATAATGTCTTGTTCTTGTTTGTTGTTGTCAACTGTTCATCATCTTATGTTGTTGGATGAATTGCATTTGAAGTTAACTCAGCCGCATTAGGTGAGTAACTCATCCGCACTTGTTACACTAAAGTAGCCGTATTTGTTACACATGTGTAATTTAATGAATCCGCATTAGTGTACAACCATCCGCATTTTTATGAAGTTTGGCCGCATTTGTATGTTCATCAACCCTATTTGTGTGATAACCAGCCGTATTTGTGTGAGGATCAGCCGCATTTGCATGATCATCAGCCGTATTTGTGTGATGATCAGCCGCATTTGTGTGATCATCATCCGTATTTGTGTGATGTTCATCCGCATTTGTGTGATGTTCATCCGCATTTGTGTGATGTTCATCCGCATTTGTTTGTAAAGCATCAACATTTGTTTGCACAACATCAGCATTTGTTTGTATAACATTAGCATTAGTTTGCACAACATCAGCATTTGTTTGCTTGTCATCAACATTTGTTTACATAACATTAGCATTTGTTTACACAACAGCATTTCATACTTAAACAAATACGAGTACCAGTGTTATTCTTCGATCTGAATTATCAATCTGAGCTTCAATCTGAATCATTCAACACATTTGATTTAATGAGAGAATAATTCAAGTACCATTTTCGAAAGCAAGCAGATCCATCTAATCTTGTAAGCCGATTGAATTTGTTGATAATCCTTGATGAACAACATGGTCGAACACATTTTCTTCTTGTATCTGATTTGGATCTGGTTATTTGTATTACATGTTGAAGTGATAATCTGTGGAATGATTTATTAGCTTCGAATTGTACCAAATTCACTAGATGTTTTGATTTCTCATTGATTTTGAAATGAACAGATGGTTTTTCTTCTTTTTGAAGAACAGTGACTTTGTTCTTTAATTTTCTGATTTTCTTCTTTATTCTTGACATCATAAAGTTGAAATTAGATCTCCAGCAACCAACAGCTCTGATACCATTTTGTTGAATCAAAATTTCAAATTCAATGAGCTTGGATCTTAGGATTCATTATTTTCAGATCCGAAAATTTCAAAATTAAGATGGGTGTGTGTGCGTGAATCAAAGAACAAAGAAGCAGATGATAGTAAGTAGATGATTTCATTGATGTTGATGAACAAACTATAATGAAAAATCAAATACAAAGATGGATGAAGATCAAACCCACCCAAAGGAGAGGATTTCTCCTTGGGTGGTGTTTCACACCATCAGATGCACACACACAAGAACCACACTTTCAAAAATGCACTAGTGGGTCTATTTATACTATTATTACATCATGACCTAATTTTGATTTTTCTTTATGTCTTGATGTTGACTTTGTCTTGTTGACTTTGTCTTGTATTTGTTTTCTTCTGTTTATGAACTTGGTCACTGAACTTGTACAATAAGATCTTCAGTTGGCTCTGATTATCTTTTGGTAAGCTTTAGTTTATTCAATTGTTGAACCCAACAATCCCTTCAGGGTTGACCACATGACCCAGAAACTAAACTTCGCCTAACCAGAACGCACATTTGGAGAACTTTGCATACAGTTTCTCCCTTCTAAGCGTCTCCAGTACCTCTCGAATATGACCCTCATGCTCTTCTTCGCTCTTCGAATAAATCAGGATATCATCGATAAACACAATCACTCATTTATCTAGCATAGGCCGACACACCCGATTCATCAAGTCTATAAAAGCAGTTGGCGTGTTGGTTAAACAAAAAGTCATAACGAGAAACTCGTAGTGTCCATAGCGTGTACGAAAAGCTGTTTTAGGAATATCCTGCTCCTTCACCTTCAGTTGATGGTAACCGGATCGGAGGTCTATACTCGAGAACCAACTGGCACCCTGAAGCTGATCAAACAAGTCATCGATTCTCGGGTACGGATGTCGGTTCTTCACAGTCAACTTGTTCAGCTCATGGTAGTCGATGCACATCCTCATACTACCATCTTTCTTCTTCACAAATAAGACTGGAGCACCCCATGGAGAGATACTCAGTCGAATGAATCCCTTGTCCAATAGCTCTTGCAGCTGAGTCATTAATTCCTTCATCTCAGAGGGAGCTTGACGATACGGCTCCTTAGTAACAGGTTGGGCACCAGGTATTAGATAGACTGGAACTCGATCTCACGGTTGGGTGGCACACCTGATAAATCTTCCGGGAATACATCAGGGAAGTCACGCATGACTGGTACATCCGACAATCATGGTACCGACGCATCCACATCCTTCACATAGGCTAGATAGGCACCACATCCACTCCTCATACACTTCTATGCCACCACCATAGAAATTACCTTCAGAACTATACTAACTCTATCGCCATAGATCGTCTGCAAACTCCCATCAGGCCTGGTCAATTAAATCATCTCCATGCGACACACAATACTTGCCTCATAGGCTGCCAGCCAACCCATCCCAAGGGCAACACCAAATCCGCCTGAGGGCATCACAAACAGTCTAGTAGGAAACCTATGACCTCCTAATTCTAACACACCATCCTCTAAACAATATAAGATTCAAACACCAACATGATCATTCAAGGTAATAACTCAGATTATGTCAAGTATAGTAAGTCCCTAATTACAATGGCCAGTTGTGATTAGCCACTTACTTTACTCTTCATTCCCCAAGCATTTTCTATCCTGACTACATCAGTATCCAAATCTACAAAGAGCATATAAACCACATAACATGTGCACATAGTTCCTTTTCCATTAACATACATAAAACATTTACCTGCAGGCATGTAGCTACTAGGACTGACATCCCTTTCCCCTTTCGTCCCATTCTCAGTTTAAGTTTTAGGTTTTTGAAAATATTTTACCCCATTCTCTTAAACTTTGGCTCCGATACCAACTTGTAAGGCCCCGTTCCCGGGACGCTTACAATCAGTCAATCATTGCATAAAACATTTAAAACACATCAATTTGCAGTGGAATTTAAGCTTTCATTAATAATTAAAACTGTGTCAAATCATTACGTCATTGGTTTATATCCCAAAAAATTAATTGACACAATAACATTCTCAAAACCGTGGATGCCAAACTCGAATCATCCCTACTAGCTTATGCATCCATGCCTGCACCTCCTCAACATCATCAATTACCTGCCAACTATTATGCATACAAAGTCAGCGACACTGAGTGAGTACTAGTTTTGCTTTAACGAAACTTTATCATGATCATACACTTTATCGTACTTAACATCGCATAAACTATTACTTTACTCATCATCTTTATCGAACTCATTCGATAAATATATTTTAACTTTTACTTTACAAAACACTTTATGTTGCGTTACCCATACTTTACTTTACTTTGCTTCACTTTACTTTACACTTCACCATTACATTACCCATACGATACTTTACCAATCGCTTTACATTACGTTACTCATACTTTACTTTACCATACGCTTTATGTCATCATTTGAACTTAGCAAGAAGCTTAGCTCCTATCGGGTAAGAATGCAAAAAGCATGTCTCCTATCATTTTGTGCACACCAAAGTCAAGCTCCTATCCTGAGAATACAAGAGGCATATCTCCTATCAGTTGAGCACACTAATGTGTAGCTCTTATCCTGAGAATGCACGAGGCATGTCTCCTATCAGTTCAGCACACCGAAGTGTAACTCCTATCGGATGAGAATGAACGAAGCATATCTCCTATCAGTTGAGCACACCGAAGTGTAAAACCTATCAAGTTCTTGCAAGACTTCTTTAGCGCTTTAACCTTTTCACAACTGTGCTATATAGGGTAACAGTGTAACTATTCTTTTGCGTTTAACATGTGAATTATCATCGTTTTTTGACCTTTAACTATCATGATATATATATATATATATATATATATATATATATATATACTTTAACCTTTAACTTTAAGTTCATCATCATTCGTCATTCGTTTTCGCTCTCCATTTTTCATCATCGTTATCTTTCACTTTCATTACATAATACTTTAACCCTTTACTTATGTATACGTACATACCAAGTAAAGTCACATCATAAACATGACGTTTTAAAAATCATTTAACGTGTAAAGTTAACACATCACACTTCACAACATACCATGCGAAAACTTGAACATACATCATCATCATCTAACATGAGAACTAGCCTTTCACATGAGACCCTTACAACATTCAAATCCTACACACCAAATCATCACTATCACGTGAGAACTACAAGTCACGCGAAAACATCATGTCGCGCGAAAACATACCTGTCACGCGAGAACTACCTGTTGGGCGAGAACTAGCCTCTTTCATGCGAGAACTTCACAGATTCAAATTTCATAAAGTACAACTTAACTGCTCGCGCGAAAACTACGGGTTTCTCCCATCCAGTCCCAACTTATCGCGTCTAAGGGTTGTTCTACATGCTTAACATCAAAACAACATCAACACAAGCATAAACACACAATTACAAACATTTTAGTATGCATTATAGCCCCAAAACTTAGAACTTGTGTAAAAAGGGTACTAGAAACTCACCTCTTGAAGTTCAATAATCGTTTCTTAGTACATAACATGAGTTACTACACGAGTTACATACCTCAAACACTTCGTTTCTTCACTTACTCTCTCTATGCAGCTGTTTTCTCTCTCTAGCAGTAGTACTTCTCATGTGAAACTAGAGCCTGGTTGGGTGTTCTCAGCTATTTATACCCAGCTCAACTTTTCACTCAGACTTCTCGCCCGAGAACTTCTTTTCGCACGAGAACTTTATCTGCCTTCTTTTCTCGAGATTTTTGGGTATTACACAAAAAAGAACAAAAACAAGAATACTCAAATATGATTTTCAAGAATGAAGTACATTGCTCTCAAGTTCTTACAAGTGTTACAAAGCATACATAAAAGATACAAGTACTTAAGACACTTTATACTACATCCTACAGCCAGCCACACTTTGAATGCCAGCTAGAAACACTAATCTAGACAACAAGATCAATGTAGAGTCAAATGGCAGATTTCCTTTTGACTAGTGACTGCGACATGCCATAGCTCACATCCTTACCTATTACAAAAAGGATAAAAGTACATAGTTGGAAAGTTACAGACAAAAGACTTTAATCTACAGTTGACAAAAGCATGGACTTTTCACCAAATCATATAAGTTGGTGAGTCTTCAGAAGTGGCAATGGAAAGTGGTTCAGCTTTTGTCAAAAGGTAATTTAGAGAAAGCATGTCTTCTCTGTCTTCGAAAGAAATCAGTCTTTGGCTTTAGAAGACTTTGTCCTTGAAGGTTTGGAAGACTTCATCTTTGGCTTCGAAAGATATGGTCTTTTGGCTTTGGAAGATTTGATACTTAACATAATTCTTTGAGTTGTATCAAATCTTTCGAAGTAACTTCCTTGTACTTCATTTCTGCATGCTGAGAGCTCTTGGTTGTTCTTTGGTTGCATTAGCCTCTAAGTATAGTCTTTACAAACTCTTCTTAGGCTGATGCTACCAAAACTGAAGAGATCTTTGATTCTTGATATTCATCTCTTGATAGTACTGATAAGAACCAAGACCATTCCTTTGATTCTTAGTTGGTCAGGATTCCTAAGACACTCAAAGTATCTCTGCATGTCATAGAGATCATATAGAGGAAGGTCAAATATGTTTTACCATAAATACAGGTCTTGACCTCCTTGATCTCTATTAACATACCATCTCTCTATATTGGTTGCAAACATCCAAGACATAATGGGTCTCTTACCAGCAAGAGGCTATACTTGAATAGGAGTTGGATGAGTAGCCTCTTCTTGATCACCTTCAGGATGTTCTGACCCATCCTGAGGTGTAGAGGTGGATGCCTTAGACTTCTTCTTTTTCTTCGTCTTGTCCCTTGATGGCCATCCTTTTTCTCTCTCTATATTTTAACTAAGGAGACTAACCTATAATATCAGATTGCTCTTGTTTGTCTTCTTTAGTTAGGTCCTTGTCCTTTACAGGTTTAGAAGGAGAAGGATCAGGACCCTACTGTGGATCAAAAGATGAAGCTGGCTGTGATGTAGCACTAGGTCGAGGTTGTGTTATCTCTAATGGTTCAACCTTGACCTCAGCTTCAGGTGCAACCTGACTTGGTGGTAAATGCAAGTTAACTAGCTCACCCCTCTTGATCTTCTGCTTGACCACTCTAATGTGCTCATCCATGGTGGATAGAGATATTGGATCAAGCCTCCTTCCAAAGAAACCATACAGCTTCACAAAGCTCACCATCTTCTGTCTGTCAGCAGATTTCTTCAAGTTTGCTTTGATGGTGGCTCATGACTTTGCAGTCTCTTGCCTCATCTTCTCTTTGTAGTCTTTTGCTCTTTTTGCACTTGTTACTCAATCTGTTTGATTTATTTGAACTCAATGTAGTCATATGGAAAGGAAAGAAGGTCTGCTGCCTGATAGAGGCCTGTGGCACTCAGGTAGGTGATCATGTTTTGTCTATCTTGTACCTTACCTTCCTGAGTTTGTTATTCAGTAGCCACAACCTCTGTCTCAGGGCTTTCCTGAACTAGGGAGAGGGTAGGAGCTTTGTAGAGTCTTTTTCTCCTTCTTTCTTCTTTTATCTTGTGGAGCAATTGTGCATCCTCAGCTTCCTTCCTCTCCTTTAACACTTCCATGTCATCCAGTTCACTTAATTTCTCAAAGCAGAAGAGATGAGTTTATCAATGTTGTACTTTTTAGACCCCAAATAGTTTAGTCTGGCTGCCCTTAACTCATCATCTTGAGTACTTGGCCTGGAGGCATCCTTGATTGCAGCTTCCATGAAGCCAGGGGTCTTGCTTGAACTATCTCCCCTTGCCTTCCTCTTCCTCTCACTTCTTTCCACCTCAATCTCCTCAGGAGTCATCTTCCTTTTACCTTTGTCCCTTACAAGCCTGTGTGACTCAGGTTGGAGAGAGCTTTGGCCTCTATTGTTTGGTTCTTCACTTAAGCTCTAGCCAGAGAAAGGCTGTGAGACACCTTCACCAGCTAGTGCCTCACTGAGGGTAATGGGTGATGGGGTGCTGAAGTAGCTCCAGTCTCATGGTTTGCAGGCTCAACTACTAGGCCTTCAGCCAAAGTTTCCCCTTTGAAGCTAATCTTAGGGTCCACCTCAGCATCCAGTTAACTAACAGTCTTGCCTACTAGCCACTGTCGATATAGTCTTGTTCTGAGCTTGAACTTATCAAGCACCCTTTGTTGAATCCTATTTGCTAATGTTGTAGCTTGCCCGTTTAGACTTGGGTTGGCAAGTGGGAGGTCAACTAGATAGATGCTCTCATAGTATCTCAGGTTATAGAAGTTGAAAATCTCTTATTGACCCTGAGACCTAGAGATTACCAGGGCTCTCCTTTGATCATCATACCTCCATCCCACTGTTAGGTTTTCAACAGGGTGAGATGGAATAGGCATAGCCCTTGGTATACCCTCCTTAAACAAGCTTTGAATGAGAGAGTCCTCTGGATAGGTCTCTCAGCTAACTTGCCCTTAAGATTGGTGATCTCAAGTTGCTGGTCATTGACCCTTCTATGTATAGTAGTCACCTGGGTATTTAGGTGACTAACCTTTGGAAACTAAATACGTGTAGAGTTTTGTTTAGTTTGTGCACCTTTAGTTGCATACTCCCCTCATCTTCATCAGAAGAATCACGAGGGGATGAGAGAATAGGACCAAGGTCTTCTTCTCATCACCGGCTTTAGTTTCTTGGCTACTGGTTTTCCCCTGCATACTACCAGCTTCAAAGGAAGTATCAATGGGCTGAGTTGCCATGGTTGAGGTCTTAATAATGTAATCTCTTGCAAAAGTGAGAGCCTCTTCCATATGGGCCTCCTAAACAGGTCCAGAAAGGTCCACCAAAGTTATGGGTGGATGATGTAGACTAGATATTAGGGATTCAGGAGCACTTATCTCCCTTGAGCAGGTGCGGAGAAGAGAGACTCATGATAGTCACTAAGCCAATATCTTCATCATCATAAAAGTCTAGGCTTGGGATTGGTTGGTTGAGGTCAAGCGGCTGGGGATGGTAACTTTCGCCTAAAGGTTGATCACTAGATTTTTGAGACTCTGAGTGAAGGCTTAAGGCCGGCGTAGTGAGCTCATTAGGCTGAGGATTAGGAACCTTAGCACTGATCATAGAAATAATAAGAGTGGTTTGCTCCTCAGGAGAAGTGGGAGCTCCAGTGTCCACTTCTTCCTGCATGGTAGGTGATTTGGGGGCCTGCTCAACTTGAGTAGACTGAGCAGGGGATCGAATGGATTTTCTTTGGTAGGTGATGTTGATTTGTGGTTGTGTGGGGGTTGTAGATGTAGAAGGTGTGGGTTTAACATTGGCTTGTGTTGCCAAGTTGTCACCTTGAGCAATGAGGTCTAACATTTTTGGGACCAGGGCTATTTCTACCCCCGAAAAGCCAACAGTTGGCTTTCTTATTGTTTTGAAGATGCCGGGCTTTATCTGTCCTAATTTAAGAACATTACCTGTTCCCCTTAACTGTGAGCCCAGTTCACAGTTAAGAATGAATTGAACATATCTAGGGAACATATAATATTCTAAGGAGTCCAAGTTTGCAAAAAGATTGTATCTACAAATTAAGAATACCTGAACTTGATCCCTTGAACCATTCCATGGACTATATAGGAAAGGTCTTTGGGAATTTGGTACCAACCTCCATGTTTGTTTGAAAGGGAGTGGATGACCACATGGAGGTGGTACTTCTACTTGGATGAGACCTTATCTTTCTTAAAGGTTCTTACAGAGTAGTCCCCTTCATAGCCCATCTACCTGAATGAGTTATTAACAATAGATTTAGGAAAGGACAAGTCACCCTCTTCATCATCCAACCTTAGATGAGTGTTGATTGTAACTGGAGTGATGAATACTGTCCTCCCTTGCACTATGGCAGACAGTGCCATCCTACCGTCCAAGATCACCTCTTAACAGGTCCTCCAGAACTCCAAAAGTTGATCTTTATATAATGGAGGGTCGATTGTGAGGGCGGTGAGGTAGTTGGTGAGAGATAAGAAGCAGCAAACGTTTGAGAAACCAGATCTTTCTCAAACGATAATAGAGTAACTTGATTATGTTGCTTGTGTAAGTGCATGGCAAGATTCGGTTTGCTTCGGGGATCAGGGTTGGCCATTTTGAGTAGGTTTGTGATGAAGGAAGGTAAGAACAAAGTCGGTTTATGGGTGACTTTAGGGTTTGAATCTTGCAGATGAAGGAGAAAGTGAAAGAGGGGGAACCGTTTTACAAATATATATGAAATGGATTTGAGACAAAGTTATTGCAAACGGATAAAATTTGAAATCTGGATGTCGGTCCCAGCTTTGAAAAATTGCCCAAAAAGTTAGTTTTTTTGGAAGTCTAAATCTTCTAAAGGTAATTTGTCTTCGGAAGGTTTGATAAAAAAACTTCGGTATATATTCCTTAGCGTCTCAAGAATTTTGTTTCTGAAGAAAAATACTTAGAGTATTCTTACTTCCTAGATAGATTTTGCTTCGAAAGATATCAAATTTCAGAAATCTTATTCATTAAGTGAATAAGTCTTCCTAGACTTAAGTGCTTTTGAATGAAAATTGTCCTTCAATACATATATGTACTTGGTGACAAATATATGCTTTGGAAGATATATTCAAATTTCTTCTGAAGGTTAATTCTTCAGAAGTAGTTATTTGTTTTGAAGACAAAATTTTCTTCTGAAGACAACTTGATGCCTTCCGAAGGAAAATATTTCCAACATTCTCAAAATTCTAAGGGATATCAGTTTGAAAAGTTTCTTCCAAAGTAAACTGGGCTTATATGGTGATGATATAGACAACTTAAGACACACATATTATTAAAAATAATCTTGAGTTTAGTTTAAGAAATATCTACTCAATGTTAATCATCCCAATTGCTGATACAAGATACTTAAATCTTTGCTCATCAAAGGCTTTTGTGAACAGATCAACATATTGTTCTTTGTGTTAACTTTGACTAGTTTTGTTAATCCATTTTCAAAATTATCTCTAATCAAATGATACCTGATATTGATGTGCTTTGTCTTTGAGTGCTGAACTAGATTCTCTGTGATAGAGATAGCACTGTTGTTGTCTATATGGATGGGAGTCTCCTTGAAGTTGAATCCATAGTCTAGCATCTAATTCTGAATCCAAAGTACTTAAGCATAGTAACTTGCAGCAGTAATGTATTCAGCTTTAGTAGTTGATGCAGATACACATGTTGTTTCTTGCATTGCCATGAGACTATCCTTCCACCAAGAAATTGACATCCCCCAGATGTTGACTTTGCAGTCATATTGCAGCCACTATAGTCACTATCTGTATATGCATACAGATTGAAGTCAAAATTCTTTGGATACCAAAGGCCTAATTTGGAAGCACCTTTGAGATATCTGAGAATTCTCTTGACAGCAACCAGGTGTGACATCCTGGGGTTGTCTTGATATCTTGCACAAATACATGTAGCCAACATGATATCTGGCTTTCTGGTAGTAAGGTACATAAGAGACCCAATCATAGCCTTGTATAAGTGTTCATCAACACACTCCCCCTCAAGATCTGGTCCAAGAGAGTGGTTTCTGTCTATGGGTGTCTTAGCAACCTTGCACTTAGTCATATGAAATCTGGTAATTATGTCTTGCACATACTTTGACTGGTTTATGAAGATGCCTTTATCAACCTACTACGCTTGAATTGCTAGAAAGAAATTGAGTTCCCCCATGGCACTCATTTTAAATGCATTCTTCATCAGTTCTCAAAGTCTTTGTAGAGCTTCGGATTAGTTGACCCAAAGATGATGTCATCAACATAAACTTGAACCAGCATCAAGTCATTTGATGAAGAGTGTTCCATCAATAGTACCTCTCTTGTATCCATGCTGACAGGGATACCATGATAGTGTCTCATACCACTTCCTTAGAGCCTGATGCAGCCCATAAAGAGCTTTATGAAGCTTGCAGACATAATCAGGATGATCTGAGTCTACAAAGCCAGGTGGTTGTTTGACATAAACCTCCTCATTAATCACCCCATATAAAAAGGTGCACTTGACATCAAGTTGGTAGACCTTGAAATCCTTGGATGCAGCAAAGGCCTGGTCTAACAACTTCAAGTCTTCTTAAAGGAACAAAAACATCTGTGTAGTCAATCCCTTCTTCTTGTGTGTATCGTTGAATAACCAATATTGCCTTGTTCTTGATGACAAGTCTAAATATCCACTTGGTTCCTATGGTAGTCTTCCCTTGAGAAGAGGGCATAGATTCCAAACCTTCTGTCTCTTGAATGGAACAGCTCATCCTGTATTGCTTCAACCTAACTTCCATCTTTCAAAGCCTCTTCAATCTGTTTAGGCTCTGTCTGGGATAAGAAACAAGAATGAAGACAAACATTTTTATCATTGGGTTGTCCTCTTATTCTCACCCTAGTCTCAATATCTCCAATGATGTTAGGGGTGGGATGGGACTTATGGATTCTCAGCTGAGGAATCACAACAAGTTGATTGGACATATCTAAGTTGGTGAAATTCAGATCTAGTGCTTAAGAATGATCCACCACATCAACAAAATTATCAAGTGAAACTTAATCCAATGATTATATTACATCATTGATGTTGTCTTTGATGGACTGGTTATCAGCATCATGAAATTCTTGATCACTATCACCACCTCCATCTCCTCCTACTTTGGAAATTCCTTCATCAATGGTCTATTCCTCTGTGTTAGAATTTGCAGGCACTTCAGATGTATCAGCTGAAGAATTTGTCATGGTTATGCTGACAGGATTCCAACTACAGGGCTAGTTACCATTGGAGCTGAAGTAGTTTGTACACTTGATCTTCTTGGCTCAAATCTTGGATCAAAATCTCTTATTGATAATGTACCTGTAGATCCTGAAACATGCTCACAAGATTTGTTAAAACAATTGGTAACTAAATCAAGATCAAACAGCCAATCAGGACCAGAACCTTTCGCACTGGGTGTGTGCTCATTGAAGGTCACATTTGCTGACTCCTCAACTACTCTGGTTCTAAAATTGTATACTTTATAAGACTTAGCTTGGGAAGAGTATCCAACGAAATATCCCTCATCTGATTTCTCATCAAATTTGGCTATTTGATCCTTGGTATTCAAGATGGTGCAAGGACATCCAAATGATCTAACGAAACCAATGAAAGGTCTTCTATTGCGCCACAATTCATAAGGAGTCTTACCATGAGTTTTAACCACTAAAACTCTATTTTGCACATAGCAGGCAGTGTTGACTACCTCTGCCCAGAAGGTGATGGGCAGTTAGAGTAAGACAACATGGTTCTTGCAGCTTGAATAAGTGTCCTGTTTCTCCTCTCAGCAACACCATTTTGCTAAGGAGTCCTGGGAGCACTCTATTGTCTTGAAATACCCTTTTCATCAGAAAATGCATCAAGGAATTGATTTTTAAATTCGGTTTCTTGATCACATCTTATGATCTTGACCCTGTGATCACATTGATTCTCAATTTTCAGAATGAAATTCTTCAAGATCGTAGGGGTCTAATCCTTAGTTCTAAGGAAGAAGACCCAAGTATATCTTGTAAAGTCATATGTGATCACCAAGCAATAAGAGGTGTTTCCTAAACTCATTACACTGGTGGCACCAAAAAGATCCATGTGTAATAAGTGTAGGGGTGTAGTGATGGAGTTCATTTCCTTTGGCTTGTGTGATACCTTGTGTTTCTTCCCTTTCAGGCATGCAACACAATGATCATAGAGGCAATGTTATATGAGAGTATGATTGTTAAATGTTTTTAATGTTATAATCTTCATATGGGTTACTGTTATGATTAATAATTAACATTTCATGTTATGTGATTATAGAGACAATGGATATCCTATAAGTATTATTCATAAATAAGTGGGCATAAAAGGAATAAAAGAAAGACAATGGCCCTTATGATGATGAAAAGCCTTGGAAGGAAAATGAATGGAGGTGCACAACCATGTTTTCATTAGCTCAACTGATTTGTGGCTGTTTCAGCCCATGAGGATGCACATCTAGGGTCTAATCCTTTTGATTGACCAATGAATGAATGAATAGGACCTGTATTCATGAGCAGGCTTTGTGTCTAGCAGTGTGGGTCAACTGTCATGGGTTAGCCACCATGATAAACGTGTACTGGTAGGGGTTTGACATTTATTGCCAACCATATGATGTAGGCTCTTGCTTTGTGCAATCCTAATTAATGAAAGGGAAAGATAATGAAAGAAAGAAAGATAATGAATGTCTTAATGAATATTATCAGTTGATTTGATTGTTATGTATTATGGATGGGTGATCGTTAAAGGAAGCTTTCAAAATGTATATTTTTATATATTAACAAAACTAGAACTCACTCACAACGTTGACTTTATATGCATATCAGTTGGCAGGTAATGAGGTTACCGGGGATGGCACGAGGATAGAGCTACTTGGAAAATTAAGACTGGCATCCATGTTTATGCAAAAACGATGTTTTTGTCTTGTAATACAACTGAAATGTTTATTTTTGAACTTGGTGAGAATGGTGTATTTCCTGGAAAAAATCATTATGAATGCATGAAATGAATTTGTTAAATTATTCCGCTGCAATGTTTTCATATTTCAATGTGTTTTAATATGTATTGTGTTATGAATGACCAACTATAGTATCAGAGCCAAAGTTTAAGAGAATTTGGTAAATTATTTTCAAAACATAAACTTAAACAGAAATTAGGACCAAATTAAGGGATGCCAGCCCAAGTAGTTACGTGCCATCAGGTAAAAATTTTCTTAAAATTAACTATTTCTATATGCGTGTGCTATCTAAATTTATGTGCTTAGTAGATTTGACCTTGTTGGTGTTTGAATCTTATAGAAGGTAGAATTTAAGGTGGGTAGAAAATCTAGGAAGGCAACCCGAGGAGGTGCTCGTGGCGGGCGTACTACTGGGCCACGTGTCACCAGGAGCAAAGCTAAGGTTCCCGAGACAGTTCACGAGGAGTCAGATATCCATAGCCACCATGACGATGAAGGGTCAGCCACCCTCAAGTCTACTGTGAACGAGGCTATGACTGATGAGGTCTACAACGTTATTCAAAATGTCTTACCTCAAGTGGTGACTGAAGTGATTAAAGTTGTTAAGGAGGGGGGAAAAGCTGATAATAAAGGGAAGAAGGAGAAGAAGAAATCAGGAAAGTCTACTGAGGGGACTGAGGAATCTGACGAGGAGCCATCTAACTCAAAGGTGGTAGTTCATGATGATGACAACAAAGATGAGTCAGAGAAGGAGACTACTAAGGGGTGTAACTATGGGGCGTTTCAGAGATACAAGCCCCCGACCTTTGACAGTAACGGTAATGCTACTGCCGCTCATTGTTGGGTTCAAGAGATGGAAGCCGTTCTGGACATCAGTGAGTGTCGGGAAGATTAGAAGGTGAAATTTGCTGCCCATTCTTTCATTGACTCAGCACTATGCTGGTGGGACAACATTGTCCAAGCTGAGTGAAAATGATGAATAGCAAAAATGAAGTGATTGGAGTTGAAGGAGTTGGTGCTGGAGGAGTACTGTCCACATCGAGAGTTACACAAAATTGAGAAAGAGTTCTTTTATTTGGAGGTCGAGAACATGACTCATTAAGAGTACACCTCCAAGTTCAATGAACTTGTAATACTGGTGCCAGACATCATAACTTCCATGTCCAAGAAGATCAAGAGATACTTGCAAGGCTTGTCGGTGGATATTAGGAGGAACATGATCACCGCTATACCAAGCACGTTTAGGTCGGTGGTGGATTTGGCGGGAAGGATATATGATGAGAGAGAACCAACGCCAATTTAGAAAAAGATTGAGAAGTGTAGTTGGAATAGGTATGGTAATGGGAAGAGGTTTAGGAATAACAACTACAGGATTGGGGAAAAGAAGATGAGGGTCGATGACTATCACACAGAACAGAGGAAGGGGAATAACTAAAAGGAGTGTAAGAAGTGTGGGAAGAGTCATATGGGTGAATGCAGAGTGAGATTGAATAGGTGTTTCAAATATGGGGCGAGGGCCATTATCCTAAGGAGTGTAGGGTACCGAGGTGTTACCAATGCTGTGAGATAGGCCACTCGGGCTGTGATTGCAAGAGGGGTGGAGTAGGAAGCTCAGGAATCAAGATGATGGGGGAATAAGAGAAAAGTGATAACACCAAAGCAAAGGCAAGGGCATTCAACATGACCAAGAAGGAAGCCAGAATAGACCCTGAGGTAGTTTCTGGTACATTTTTGGTAAACCAATTGTATGCTTCTATGCTCTTCGATTCGGGTGCTAGTATGAGCTTCGTATCTACTGCCTTTTGTCGTTTGATGCATGGTAATAGTAGGAAGATAGATGTGCCCTTCCATGTTGAAACTACGATAGGAAAATCTACCAAAGTGACCAATATGATTGACGATTGCCTTATAGAATTGGAAGGTACAGGTTTCCTGCTAGATTGTATGTGATGGTCCTAGGAGGTTTCGATGTGGGATTAGGAATGGATTGGTTGGCAACTTACGAAGCAAATACCATGTGTCGAAAGAAGATGATTCGTCTGATTGTGCTCGATGGAAATTTGGTTAGGGTTCACGGAGACAAGGAACACGTCATTCCGAGAGTGATATCTATGATGATAGCAGCAAATTTATGAGGCGAGGGTGTGGTGCTTACCTAGCTTATATGACGGATGTGGATGCAAAAGTGCTTCAACTGTCAGAAGGGCTGGCGGTATGTGATTTACCTGATGTGTTTCCTGAAGATCTTCCAGGGGTCCCACCCAATAGAGAAATCGAATTTCAGATTGACTTGATACCAGGAGCGCAACCTATCGCCAAGGCACCATACCAGTTGGCTCCATCCAAGCTCAAGGATTTGATTTTGCAACTGCAAGATCTTTTGGATAAGCGCTTTATTCGTCCGAGCATCTCTCCATGGGGTGCTCTGGTTTTATTCATGAAGAAGAAGGACGGTAGTAGGAGGATGTGCATCGACTACCGTGAGCTAAACAAGCTGTCTGTGAAGAACCGGTATCCGTTACGGAGGATTAACGACTTGTTCGATCAGCTCAAGGTGCAAGACGGTTCTCGAGGATTGACCTTGGATCGGGTTACCATGTTACCATCAATTAAAGGGGAAGGAGTGGGATATCCCTAAGATAGTTTTTTGCATGCGTTATGGACACTACGAGTTTCTTGTGATGTCTTTTGGTTTAACTAACGCGCCGTCTGCCTTTATGGACTTTATGAATTAGGTATGCCAACCGATGTTAGACTGATCGGTGATCGTATTCATTGATGATATTCTGATCTACTCTAAGAGCGAAGGGGAGCATGCCTGTCATCTCAATGAAGTACTAGAGACACTTAGAAATGAGAAGTTGTACGTGAAGTTCTCTAAGTATGCATTTTGGCTACGAGAGTTCCAATTTCTTGGCCATGTGATTAATCCCGAAGGAATAATGGTGGACACTACGAAAGTCGAAGCTATAATACAATGGAAATATCCAAGGATGCCATCCGAGAACCGTAGTTTCCTGGGTTTGGTAGGTTACTACAAGAGGTTTATTCAACATTTCTCTAAAGTGGCGTCCCCGTTGACTAAGTTGACTTGCAAGGATCTAAAGTTCAAATGGGGTTCAGACCAGAAGGGTGCCTTTCAAGAGTTGAAGATGAGGTTAACCCAAGCCCCAGTCTTAACATTACTTGAAGGAATGATGACTTAGTGGTATATTCGAATGCTTCACATTTGGGCTTAGGTTGCATGTTGATGCAATGAGGGAAGGTTATAGCCTATGCGTCTCGGTAGTTGAAGATCCATGGGGTTAACTACCCTACTCATGATTTGGAGTTGGCTTTGCATTTAAGATTTGGAGGCAATACTTGTAAGGGACGAAGTGTACCATCTTCACAGATCACAAGAGCCTGAAGTATTTCTTTGAACAAAAGGATCTTAACATGAGGCAAAGAAGGTGGTTAGAGCTGATCAAGGACTACGATTATGAGATTCACTATCATTCTACCAAGGCGAACGTGGTTGTTGATGCCTTTAGTCGAAAGGAACGACCTAAACCAATTCGGGTAAATGCTTGTCAACTGGTTGTGACGCCCAATGTCATGGGTTATATCTGAAAATATCAAGATGAGGCACTCTAGGATGATAGGATCAACTCTGAGTGAATGAAAGGACATGTATCAGATTTAGGGGAGAACACTCTTGGTGTTAGAACCCAATTTTGGTGGATGTGGATTCCTCACTATGGGGATCTGAGGGGAAGGATTATGGATGAAGCTAACAAAACTCGATATTCCATTCATCCTGGTGCTACAAAGATGTATCATGACCTGAAGAAGGATTATTGGTGGCCGAGGATAAAGCGCGATGTGGTGGAGTATGTGAGTAAGTGCCTGACTTGTTTGCAAGTGAAGACAGAACATTAGAAACCATACAGGAAGATCTAACCCTTGGATATACCTGAATGGAAGTGGGAACACATCACAATGGACTTTATCATGAAATTGCCTCGTACGGAGAGAGGATGTGATACCATTTGGGTTATTGTAGACCGCTTGATGAAAAGTGCCCACTTTTTGCCAATCTGAGAAACTTACTCATCGTAAAGGTTGGTGGATCTGTTCATAAAGGAGATGGTATCCATTGTTTCTGATAGGGACACTCGGTTCACATCCAAGTTCTGGAAGAAATTCCACGATACGTTGGAACAAGGTTAACCTTAGCACAACTTACCATGCTTAGATAGACTATCAATTAGAAAGAACCATTCAGACTTTGGAGAACATGCTCTGGGCATGCATTATTGATTTTGGTGGAAGTTGGGATGAGCACCTACGTTGGTAGAGTTCTCTTACAACAATAGGCATCATGCAAGTATAGGCATGCCACCATTCAAAATGTTGTATGGGAGATGGTGTTGAACCCCAGTGTGTTGGGGTGATATCAGGCAGAAGGATTTAGGAAGTATCGAGATCATCAAGGCCATGATAGAAAAGTTGGAAAAGATCATGACCTTTATGAAAGCAGCAAAGGATTTGCAGAAGTCCTACTCTGATAAGAGGAGAAGGCCAATTGAGTTCAAAGTAGGAGATAAGGTGATGTTGAAGGTGTCTCCATGGAATGGAATCATCTGTTTTGAAAAAGAGTGAAATTGAGCCCAAGGTACATCGGGCCATTCAAAATCATTGCCAGAGTTGGTGAGGTGGCATATTGGCTGGAACTTCCTGATGAGCTGCATGTGATTCATCCTACGTTCCATGTATCTCATTTACGAAAGTGCTTGTTGGAAGGTGATGTTGTTATCCCTCTCACGGACATCGAGGATGATGAAAGGTTGAATTATGTGGAGCAATCAGTACCTATTTTGGATTGGAAGGAGAAACAGTTAAGGAATAAAGTGATTAGTCAAGTAAAAGTGCAGTGGAAGCATAGCAAGGGATTAGAGGCCGCATGGGCATCAGAGGAAGAAATGAGACAACACTACCCTAACCTCTTTAAGGAGTGATAGGTTTCTGGGACGAAACCTATATAAGGGGGTGGACTTGTAACACCTGAAAACTTCGAAAGAGAAAAGTAAAGGAGCAAATGGGATATTTATTTTAAAAGCAAAGGGTAAAATTTTACAAGTGCCAAACTGGCCCATAAAGGGGTATAAAAGAGAGATGGTTGCCTATACTCTCTCCTATGCACCTCAAGTCATACGACTTTAGAGAACGAAAGAGCTCCCACTGGTTCTAGAGTGAGAAAGTGGAAATTCTTCAGAAGGTAAGATTTTATGATAATTCTTCTTAAATCTAAGTCGGCTGTAAGCTTCTAGGCAGATTTCTATGTTTTTCTATGTGTTAAGTTTGAATCTTTACATGTGTATAGGTGTTAGAACTCCAGGTTGCTCTTGGTTTTAGTGGTTAGCTTGAAGGTTGGTTAAGGTGAGTTCTAGATCCCCTCTTTTAAATGTTTTCTACTTGTTGGGGCTGATATGTGTATTAAAACAATGTTTCTTGACAAAACTATGTTTTCCATAGTTAAAGATAACTTTTTACAGAAGATGTTTGCTTTTAAAGAATTCTATGATGTTAATTGTTGTCTAGTATGTGCTATGTTTGAATCTAATAGATTTATGCTAAGAATATGTTTAAAGGTATTGTATGGAACTAGAATATGGATAAGTAGAACAAAAATAATAAACAGCTATCCGCTGTGGGCATTGGTTGTCCGCTGTGGACACTTGAAATGATTTAGTACTGTCCTTTGTGGACATTGACTATCCACTATGGACACTTAAGTATTTAAGGATGTCCACTGTGGACACCTGTGTTAAGTAGTCATCCACTGTATGCCTTTATTCATCTGCTGTGGACCTTGGTCGTCCACTGTGGACTTTGTTCATCCGCTATGGACTTTGGTTGTCCGTTGTGGACCTTGGCCTTCCGCTGTGGACTTGTTCATCCGCCATAGGACCTTATTCATGTGCTATGAACACATAGGTTATATCCTGAGTTTTATGAAAGGAGTTTAAGTGATTAGTACTTATGTTTTAATAGGAGAGTATGATTGTTAAATGTTTTTAATGTTATAATCTTTATATGGGTTACTGTTATGATCAATAATTAACATTTACTATTATATGATTATAAAGAAAATGGATATCCTATAAGTATTATTCATAATTAAGTGGGACATAAAAGAAATAAAAGAAAGACAGTGGAACCTAATGATTGTTACCCCCGGACCCTTATGATGATGAAAAACCTTGCAAGCAAAATGAATGGAGGTGCACGACCATGTTGTTGTTAGCTCAACTGATGTGCAGCTGTTTTAGCTGATGAGGATGCATATCTGGGGTCTAATCCTTGTAATTGACCAATGAATGAATGATTGGGACCTGTATTCATGAGCAGGCTTTGTGCCTAGCAGTGTGGGTCAATTGTTAGGGGTTAGCTAACATGATAAACATGTACTGGCAGAGGTTTGGCATTTTTTGCCAAGCATATGATGTAGGCTCTTGCTTTGTGCAATCCTAATTAATGAAAGAGAAAGATAATGAAAGAAAGAAAGATAGTGAACATCGTAATGAATATTATCAGTCGATTTGATTGTTATGTATTATGGATGGGTGATTATTAAAGGAAGCTTTCAAAATGTATATTTTTATATATTAATAAAACTACAACTCACTCAGCAACACTGACTTTATATGCATATCAGCTGGCTGGTAATGAGGTTGCTGGGTATGGCACGAGGATGGAGCTACTTGGCAAATAAAGACTGGCATCCATGTTTATGCAGAAACGATGTTTTTGCCTTGTAATACAACTGAAATGCTTTTTTTGAATCTAGTGACAATGGTGTATTTCTTGGGAAAAATTATTATTAATGCATGATATATATTTGTTAAATTATTCTGCTGTAATGTTTTCAGATTTTAATGTGTTTTAATATGTCTTGTGCTATGAATGACCAACTGTGGGGTTTTCCTGGGATTGGGGCCTTACATGAGTGTTTGGCCTAGGGGCATACCTGATTTCAGCTTGCATAAAGCTTGGGGTCTCACTTGTTCTCTCTCCCCTTGCCTTCCTCTTCCCCTCCCTTTTCTCCTACTCAATCTCCTCAGAGGTCATGATCCTCTTCCCTTTGTCAGGCCTATATGACTCAGGGTGGTGAGAGCTTTGGCCTTCATCACTTGGTGTAGCACTTGAGCTCTAGCCATGGAAATGCTGTGAGACACCTTCATCAGATAGTGTCTCACTGAGGATAATGGGTACTAAAGCAGTTCCTGTCTTAAGGTTCACATGTAAAACTACTAGACCTTCAACTGAAGTTTCCCGTTCAAAGCTAATCTTAGGGTTTGCCTTAATATCTGGTTGACCAATAGTTTTATGTGCTAATCTTCAAGCACCCTTTGTTGGATCCTCTCAACTAACCTTTCAGCTTGCCTGTATTGACATGGGTTGGCAAGTGGCAGGTCAACCAGAGGAAAGCTCTCATAGTATCTCAAGGTTTGAAAATTGAAGAATTCTTGTTGCCCTTGAGATCTAAAGAGTACTAAGGCTCTTCTATCAGCATCATACCTCCATCCTACTATTGGATTATCAACAGCATAGGATGGGGTAGACATAGCCCTTGGTATGCCCTCCTTAAATAAAATTTGAATCAAGGCATCCACATTGATGTGGGCCTGAGGAGGTTGTTGAGTATGGACAGCTGCAAGTGAGGATGGTGAGGCCTCAATGTCCATACTCTAGGAAAAACTCCCAGGTTCTGTGATTGCAGGTAAGATATTCTCCCCCTTTTGGTAGTATCACCTTCTTGGACAAGAAAGCAAAGGGTTAGGTCCACCACATCAACAAGTTCTTATGGACCTGGTTGAGTTCACCTGGCAGGTCTTTTAGTTAGCTTGCCCTTGAGATCATTGATCTCAAGTTGCTAATGAATGACCTGCCTTTGCTAGGTAGCCACCTAAGATATCAGGTGACTCACCTTTGAAACTAACTAGGTGCATGAGATGACATAACCAAAGTCATCTCCCTTACCACCAGCTTGTGGTTCTTGGCTGCTGGATTTCCCTTGCTCCATGACAGCTTCAAGAGAAGTGTCAAGGGGCTAGGTTGCCATGGTTATGGTCTTAATGATGTAATCAATTGCAAAAGTGAGAGCCTCTTCCATATGGACTTCCTGAACATGTTTAGGGAAGTCCACCTCAGTTAGGGGTGGATGATGTGGGCTAGATATGGGTCTTTCAAAACACTCATCTATCCTTGAGCAGGGGAGGAGAAGAGACTCATGGTACTCACTAAAACCCATATCCTCATCATCATAGAATTGGAGGTCAGGGATAGGTTGGTTTAGATCCAAAGGCTGGGGATCGTATCTATCCCGTGAAGGTTAATCACTTGAGTTTTGAGACTCAGAGTGAAGACTTGAGGTTTGGGTAATGAGCTTATCAGGCTGAGCATAAGGAACCTCAACATTGATCAATGAAGTAATAGGAGTGGTTTGCTCCTCAAGGGAAGTGGGAGCTCTTGGTTCCACTTCCTCCTGCATAGGGGCATGCTCAGTCTGAATAGATTGAGTAGGAGTTCGTTTGGATTTTCTTGAGTAGGTGATGGTTACTTGAGGCTATGAAGATGGTGTAGATGTTGAAGGTGTGGGTTCAACACTGACTGGTGTTGTCAATTTGTCACCTTGAGCAATGAGCTCTAACATTTTTGGGACCAGGGCTGTTTCCACCCCTGAGAAGCCAACAGTGGTCTTTCTCATGACTTTAAAGATTCTGAGCTTCATCTATCCCAATTTAAGTGTAGCACATGTTCCCTTAACTGTGAGCCCAGTTCACAGTTAATAATATGCCAGACATATATAGGGAACATGTAGTACTCTAAGGAGTCCAAGTTTGCAAGCAACTTTGTGTAAACAAACTAGGAGTACTTAAACTTTACCCTTTGAACCATTCCATGGACTATATAGGACAAGTCCTTAGAAATCTGGTCCCATCCTCCATGTTTGTTAGATAATGAGTGAATAATAACATGGAGGAGGTACTTCCACTGATAGAAGACCTTACCCTTTTTGAAGGTTCTAATTGTGAAGTCCCCTTCATAGCCTATTTTCCTGAATGACTCATTCACAACAGCTTTAGGAAAAGACATCTCGCCGTCTTCATCATCCAGCCTTAGATGAGTATTTATTATGCCTGGGGTGATGAAATTTATCTTCCCCTACACTGATGCAGACAATGCCTTCTCATCGTCCAAGATCGCCTCTTGGCAGGTCCTCCAAAACTCCAGTATTTGTTCTTTATAAAGTGGAGTGTTGATTGTATGTGCGTGAGGTAGGTTGATTGAGCAATCCTCCAAAACTCCAGTAGTTGTTTGTCATAAAGTGAAGGGTCGATTATAAGTGTGGCAAGGTATGTTGATTGAGCAAGAAAACGACAAACACCTGAGAAACCAGGATCTTTCTCAGATGTCAATAGAGCAACCTGATTATATTGTCTGTAATGGTGCATGGAAAAATTTGGCTGGTTTTAGGGTTCAAGGTTGGCCATTTGAGAAAACTTTAGGATGAAGAAAGCTAAGAACAAAGAGGGTTTATGGGTGAATTTAGGGTTAGATCTTTTGCAGATGAAGAGAAAGGAGAAAAAGGGGGAATCATTGTAGGTATATTTATATGGTTGGATTTGAGACAAAGTTAATGCAAAATAATAAACTTTGAAATCCGGATGTCGGTCCCACCTCTGAAAAAGTGCCCAAAAAGGTAGTTTTGTTGGAAGTCTAAAATCTTCCGAAGGTAGTTTGTCTTTGGAAGTTTTGAGAAAACATCCAAAGCCAATTTGACTTCGGAAGATATTCCTTAGTTTAATAAAAATTTGCTTCAGAAGAAAAATACTTAGAGTATTTTGCTTCCGAGATATATTTGGTTTTTGAAGATATTAAAATTTAAAAGTCTTATTCAAAGGATGAATAAAGCTTTCGAGACTTAATTGCTTTCAGAAGAAAATTGTCTTTCAAAACATATAAGTACTTAGAAGCACATATAAGCTTTGGAAGATATCTAAGAATTTCTTCCGAATGTAAATTTCATAGTAAGTAGTTATTATTTTTGAAGACATAATTTTCTTCCAACGTCAACTTAATGTCTTCTGAAAGAAAGTATATCTTAAATTCTCAAAATTCTAAGGAATATCATTTTGAAAAATTTCTTTCAAAGTAAACTGGGCTTATATAGGTGATGATATAGACAACATAAGACCCATATATTTGTAAAATAATCTAGATTTAATTTAAAATAATATACTCAAAGTTAATCATTCCAATAGTTGTTATAAGATTTAAATCTATGTTCAACAAAAGCTTTTGTTAACAGATCTGCATATTGTTTATTTGTGTTAACATTGACTAGTTTTAACAATCCCTTTTTAAAATTATCTCTTATCAAATGATACCTGATGTTGATGTGCTTTGTCTTTGAGTGCTGCATAGAATTCTCTGTGATAGAGATAGCACTGTTGTTGTCTATATGGATGGGAGTCTCCTTGAAGTTGTGTTGGATCATATGAGGCTTGTGCAACCAAAACAACACTTAGAAGATTTTGATGTATAATTGAAGTGATCTTCCAAAGACAAAGCTGCTCTTCTGAAGACAAGTCAAAGATCTTCCGAAGCTCAAAGTTGAAGAACTTCCAAAGTGAGAACTCAGTCTTCCGAGACCAAGTAGTTCTCCTTCCAAAGTATACAACTTAGAAGATTCTAAAGACAAAGTCTTCCGAAGAATAAAGTCCTGAAGACTTGTAGAAGATTCAGAAGAAGTTGATTCTTCCGAAGTATAAACACCTCAGAAGAACTTATTCTTTCGAAGCCATTTAGTTCTGGAAGAACCAACTATGAACCAGTGGACATAAGTATGGTCTGTCTAACATCCTCCGCAACCTCTAAAATACTACATGGTGCTTTCTCACACCCATGTAGTTGAACATACTTAATCCACTATTCACCCATTATCAGTTAGTACAGTTGCCACTTTTAGTTGGTGACAAAAGGTAAGTCATGGACCTAACATGACTACTTAATCTAGGATCGTATTTTATCTTAGAGACTTTACTTCTAGAAATGTAGTATTTGTCTAGTTGTAGATTCCAGCTGGTTATCCAAGTATAACCGGCTATAGATAGTAGTATATATAGTTTCTCATTGTAACTTTGTAACCATGCTTGTAAGAGTCTTGTAATACTGAGTTCAGAAGTAATATATACAAGTATCTTGAAAACTATTCTTGTGTTCATTTGTTTTCATTAACTTAATATATTACTTGTGAAGTTAGTTAGAGATTCTGCTTCATTAAACCGAGTAAGATTAAGTGAGCTTGTGAGATAAACTGTTGTGTGAAACCAACATCGATCCTGCAATTAGTATCAGAGCATTTTAGGCTCTCTATTATAAGATCTAACCATCCTAAATCACTCCTGTTTCTTTACACTTTCTCACTTCACTCAAATGACTCTTAACTAGAAATTTTCTGAGTCTGAGATGGGAACCATATCCAGAAATTTTGGAACTTGGTGCAAACATATGGAGATCAGTCACTCATGGTCCCTACCAACCATAGGTGGAATCCCCAGCTGGTAATGGTGCCATGATTGAGAAAGCTGTGGAAGACTACTTTGATGAAGACTTCAAGAAGATGGACATTGACTGCAAAACCATGACTGTGTTGCTTACTGCTATACCAAACTCCATAATGGCAGGCTTTAAGCAATGCAAGACTGCCAAAGAACTATTTGATGCTTTGAAGCTGATGTACTTTGGTTCTACTGAATCCAAGGAGACCAAGAAAGATGTGCTGAAGCAAAGTTTGAGAACTTCACATACATTGTTGGTGAGACCTTGAGCCAACAATACTTCAGGTATATGGACTTGATCACCTTTCTTTAGTATATTTGAGTGGTTCTTGATAAGAGAGGCATAGTGAGAAAATTCATGAGTGCACTTCCTCATGAGTTGATTTTCTACTGTGTCTCAATCATGAGAACTAAGAATCTCAACACTCTCACCATGACTCAACTATATGGAATCCTTGATGGATACCATATGGAGATGGAAACTCAGAAAGGCCATCAGATAAACAGACCCTCAAACCTTCCTGTTAGCAATGCTTTACATGTTACTGAAGGTTCAAGAACTCCCTAGCCCCAGTTGCACCTAAACTACCCCTAACATCCATCATCCACTTTTGGGCCATACATCACATTCCTTGAGACACCCAGGACTCAACAAGCTCAACAAAATCCTTTCCATGATATTGTGCTTTTGTTTTAGGGAGTAAGCACTCTAGCCCCAGTTGCACCTAAACTACCCCTAACATCCATCATCCACTTTTGGGCCATACATCACATTCCTGAGACCCCAGGACTCAACAGCTCAACAAATCCTTTCCATGATATTGTGCTTTTGTTTAGGGAGTAAGCACTCTGGATACTTTCATTTTTGCTTTGATAATCTAGAGTGTTTTAGCCTAGTTGATGTTGAGTATAGGGACATTTTCCAGCAGATGGGTCTTTTGACTTATAGAGCAAAAAAGTTCTTTAAAAGAACTGGAAGGCAATTCCCTTAGAACCCAACCAACAGCAAATTTAGGTTTGACAAGTCAAAAGCCAGTGCTACAACTGCAACCTGCTTGGTCACTTTGCAAGGAAATCTATGGCTCCAAGATCAAATCCTGGAGTAGCTCAAGCCTCCCAACATCATGCTACCCCAAAAGCTGCAGCATACCTACTAAACAACAGACTGCAGCTGTTGCTTAAGAAGTTGATTGGAGCTTCATGGTGCAAGATGTCACTCCTGCTCAAGCTCTCATGGCTTGAACTGAAGATAGTAAGGTATATGAACATCTCTATACTCCTGCCTATATTTCTAAGGTTAAGTTGTATCAGGACTACAACATGGAGTTTAAATCTGATATTGAGTCCTTAAACATATTAAAATCTGATTTTAAGAGAGCAGAATCTGACTACAAACTCAAAATTGAAGAGTTAGAGAAAATTGTGTCCTTTTTAAAACATGAACATTCCAACCACAGGGCTCAAATAAAAGATCCAAGTTGGCTGAGGCTCAAGCCCAGATAGTAATAGCCGAGGCTTAAGCAAAGAATTGCTATTCAAGAGCATAACTTCAACACCATCATTGTACCATCCCCCCACTCAAAGTATGTTATCAAACAAAAGTGGGTTGGGAACCATGAAATTTCTCCACCACACTCTTATATGTCTATTAGACAGCCAAGATATGGTACTGATGAGCAAGAGGTTCCAATTGCTGACCCACTACCCAATAAGCAGAAGAATGATGCAATAATGGTGACCACATAAGGAAGGATAAGGTAGAAAACCTCATCCCCACAGCTGTTGATGAACCCTTAACCACCAAAGCCAAAAGAACAAAATCAGGGCAGCAAGAAAACTACCAAGAAGGTTATTGAGACTAAGTTGAAGATAGACCCAAGGAAAAAGGTTGTATTCATCTTAGCAAGATTCCAAGTGGTTTGAAGTTCTGATTCAGGAAAAGAATGTGGTACCAGCACTCCGATCCAGTTGAAGGATTAGAAATTGAAGGGGAAGGCTGTTGAAGAAGAAAAGAAGTGCATGAAACAACAACCCTAGTGGTCCATCAGAATAACATTGAATGCATAATCTATGGTCTGCATAACCACATGGCTAAAGATTGTTACTACACACATTATGCAACCAATGTTAAGAAGGAAGGAGTCAAGGATGGTTTCACATTTGGACCTTACCATATGGTCCAAGTGTTAAGGAAAGGAAAGCTTGTTTCCGAAGCCAAGTTACTTTTGGAAGAAACTCATTCTTCCGAAAGGAAAATAGCTTCAGAAGACAAGCTAAAGAACAAACGAAGGAACAAAAAGAATCCTTTGAAACCTTCCGAGAAGAAGACTGCTTTGGAAGAAAAGGTGGTGAAAACTTCTTCCAAGAAGAAAGAAGCCACGGAAGCAAGTCATGTTGCTCAAGCTTCATCAGGCTCATCTACACTGATCAACCAGAGGATGTGGAAGATCAGAAAAGATGCTGCTGCCCAAGCCTCTTCTTCACAAACCATAATTGAACCCCCATGCATACATTTTGGTTCAATTATTTCATTTATATTGAAAGAGCCCAAGACCAACAAGGCTTGGGTTTCCAATAGTAACAACTCTCTTCACCTTATATGCAGGACATCTACATGACACGAATGGAAATATATGGATTCTGGACACTGGATATGAATAATTCTTCCCTACTGGGTTAAGTATCATGCTTTCTTTCCAAAGCTAATGATGAGAGTCAACTCTTTTGGCATACAAGAATATGACATGTTAATTTTAAAACCATGAATAATTGGTTAAAAATAATTTGTACATGGTGTGCCTAAAAAGGAGTTTTTCTATAAAGATAATTGTGTTGATTGTTGCAACACAAGGTCACTGTACACTGGATCTTTTTGGCCAGACAATACAATGCTCCTAGAACTCCTTAACAAAATGGTGTTGCTGAGAGGAGAACAGGACACTATTGAGGCTGCAAGAACTATGTTAGTTGATTCAAAGTTGCCTCTAGCTTTCTGGGCAGAGGCAGTCAGCACTGCATGTTATATGCAGAACATGGTTCTCATGTTAAGCCCCATGGAAAGACCCCTTATGAGCAATGGAACAAGAGGCCACTGTTCATTGGCTTTCTTAGGTCCTTTGGCAGCAGGTGCACCATACTTAACACAAAAGACAATTTAGCAAAACTTGCTGAAAAGTTGGATCATGCTATCTTTGTTGGATATTCCTCAACCTCTATTGCTTATAGAGTGTATAACATTAAAAATCAACAATTTGAGGAATCATCCAACATTGTTATCAATGAGCACACTCCTTGTGTTAAGGTAAATGGTCCTGATCATATCTTTAACTTAGAATTGTTTCCAAACTATTCTAAACCATCTTATGAGAATGTTTAAGCTGGAATAGGAACTCAAAGTGACCCCTATGAAGATCAACTGTTTGAGTTACCTAGACCTATTCCTAGTTCTACAAGAAGAATTGAAGATCAAGCTCCTTAACTGGAAGTCCTGAAAGTATGAATATCTAAGGAAACAATTGAGCGTCAACAAGTTGTCAGCCAACTGAGCCTAATAACTCAACAGCTGACAACTCTAGCATTCAACGCGAAGCTGATGAAGATAATGATATGGAGGAATAGGCAACTGTGGATACTGCTTCACAACAAAATATCATTGATGATGTCACACATTCATTCAATCAGTCCTCATTGAGTGAGTTGAGACATCAGCTGGTCATGGTGTTCAAAATCCAAAGCAAAACTTCTCAAACCTGGATCTATGTATATGACTAGATGTGATTCCTAGGCTTAGGATACACAATACTCATCCAACTGAGAACATCATTGGGGATGTCTTAAAAGGTGTGAGAATAAGAAGTCAGACCCATAATGGGAATGTCTGCATGTACTCATGCTTTCTCTCTCAAATGGAACCCATGAAGGTGGAAGAGGCCCTCAAGGACAACAATTGGATTAAAACAATGCAAGAGGAGTTGCTTCAGTTCAAGAGGCAAAAGGTATGGAACTTGTGTCCATTGCCACCTGGCCAGGTCCCCATTGGCTCTAAGTGGGTGTTCTAAAATAAAAGAGACGATAGAGGTTTGATTATCAAGAACAAAGAAAGACTTGTTGTTCAAGGATACACACAGGAGGAAGGCATAGATTACACTGATGTCTTTGCACCTTTTGCAAGACTTGAGGCTGTGCGAATCTTCCTTGCTTTTGCAGCATCCAAGAACTTCACAGTCTATCAACTTGATGTCAAATGTTCATTTTTGTATGGGGATATTGATAGAGAAGTCCATGTGTGCCAGCGACCTGGATTTGAAGACCCACAGCACCCCAACTAAGTGTGCAAAGTCGATAAAGCTCTTTATGTGTTGCATCAGGCACCTAGGCTGTAGTATGAGACACTGTCTTAGTTTCTTTGGAAGAACGGCTACACCAGAGGCACCATAGACAAGACATTGTTCATAAAGAATCCTGGGAAGGTCATGTTGCTTGTACAAGTCTATGTCAATGACGTCATATTTGGATCCTCGAATGACCAAATGTGTAAAGATTTTAAAGGCATCATGAGAAAGAAGGATTTCTTCATTGGAATTCAAGTAAAGAAGATGGAAGAAGGGTTCTTCATCAATCAATCTAAGTATGTTAAGGACATCTTAGAGAGATTTGAGATGAAAGATTGTAAGCCAGCCAAGACACCTATACCCAAAAATCATAATCTTTGTCCTGATTCCGAAGGGAAGGATATGATCAGTATCAGTACAGGGCAATTATTGGGTCTCTGATGTATCTCACTGTAAGTAGACCTGATATCATGTTTGCAACTTGCATCTATGCAAGATATCAGGTGGCTCCAAAGGTGTCTCACCTAATTGTTGCTAAGAGAATCCTTAGATACCTCAAAGGAGCTCCTAAACTGGGTCTCTGGTATCCCAAGAATAGGAATTTTAACCTTTATGGTTACACGGATAGTGATTATGGTGGCTGCAACATCAACAAGAAATCAACATCAGGAGGATGTCAATTTTTTGGTGGAAGGATTATCTCCTAGTAATGAAAGAAGCAATCATGTGTATCCACATCTACTTCTAAATTTGAGTGTATTACTGCTGCAAGCTGCTGTGCTCAACTGCTTTGGATATAGAATCAGATGCTAGATTATGGTTTCAACTTCATGGAGACCCCTATCCACAATGACAACAAGAGTGCCATATCTATCACAGAAAATATAGTCAAGCACTCCAAGACAAAGTATATTGACATCAGGTACCATTTCATTCAAGATATTCATGAGAAAAATCTAATCAAACTAGTCAAAGTCAATTCAAATAAACAATATGCTGATTTGTTTACCAAAGCCTTTGATGAACAAAGATTTAAATACTTAATCACAGCTATTAGGATGACAAACATTGACTAGTCTTTCTCTTTTAAAAACCTTTTTAAATGTGTCTTGTAAAGCCCTGTTACAAAAGGTTTTCTTCAAAAATTTTCTGAATATGAATTCTTCCAAAGTGAAATTTACCGTTGGAAGAGATCTTTATCTATCTTCCAATGGAAAATACCTCTGCATAAATATTCTCTTTCGAAGAGATTTTAGCCTCGGAAGAACATTTGAACATAGATCAAATCTATTTCCAAAGCTTACTAACTTCTTTTCTCGGAAGAAGACTGTACTCTTAGAAGCAACCTTGTCATTGAGAAATGGTTTTCTTTAGGAAGTAAAAAATGGCTTCAGAAGTCAATATTGAGAAAAACAAGTGTTTTCTCTCAAAAGCAATTTTACCTTCGGAAGAAAACTTTTACTGTGTAACGAAAATCTTTGAGCCCCACTCTGTAAAAAGTAAGATTTTATTAATGATTGTAGGAATATTTTAAATGGTTTATCTTACCGCCCTTGTCAAATCGACACCTAAACTGTCCTTTCACCTTATTGGTTTGGCTCCCCCCCCCCTATTAAAAACTTCTGACTCTCTTTCTTACTTTCTTTACCACTACAAAAGCCCCAAGTTTCCATTATCCTCTTCACTCACTCTCAGATTCCTTCAATCAAATAGTTCTTCCTTAACAATGGCCTTCAATCCTCAAAATAACTAGGTTGCCATCCTTGATTCTTCAAAGGAGTTTGATTTTACCCCTATTGTCGAGTTTCTATCATAATCGACATACTTCACTGCCCTCACTGTTAACCCCACCATCTACTCAAACCATATGGCTGAATTCTGGGCCAATGGTCGAAGCGAGACGATTAACGATGAAAGGGTCATCAGATCGAGTATTTGCGGGCAGGAAATCATAATAACTGAATTAACCATCAGGGAGCATTTGTGGCTTCATGATGAGGGGCGCCCCTACTGAATTCCCCAAATCTAAGTTGGAGGATACCTACACTCAGATGGGATATGGTGGTGATGTGAGCAAGTCTACGGTCTATAAGTTTAACTTCTCCTACAATTGGAGTTGCTACACATCGTCCTGCACAGCCTATCCAACAAGTCCGAGGGATGGGATCAACTCCCATATGATTTTGGCTGCCTAGTCCACGGGTTAGTAAAGGGCCTGTGCTTCAACTACTCAAGATTTGTGCTAAACAACTTAAGAGGCAATCTCACCCGGGATCCATTCTACATGTATCCCCGGTTCATTCAGCACATAATCAATTGTGAACTCGACCAAGACAAACTACAGTGTGCAGATGTTCTACTGGTCCGTCACATAAGGCCTGACATCTTCAAAACTCTAAAAAAGGTGTCCACCAACTTCACTAGAAGATTCACTGATCTTCTTCCAGGTATGCTTGAGCCAATGGCTTCTGGTGACATCCCTACACGCCCAGCAGGTAATGAACCCACTCTAGGCACCACCACTCCAATGCCAATTACTTCTTCCCACCCAATCAAGATCGCCTACACAGGACACCCCAAACAAACCCCTGATCAATCTACTCCACTTGATTAGGGCTCCCACTCACCCAGAGTGGAACTCAGGGCTCCCACTCATCTAGAGGTCCAACCATCCTCCACCATTGACCTCAATATCAGTGTTGAGTCTTCTCAGTCTCAACCTGACGATCCCACAACCCAAGCCATTAGCCCTCAGGGTGAGTCTCAACACTCCCCTGAGCAGCCAAAAAGGGACAACCATATCATTGGCTCAACTACTATCGCAGAGGAGCCATTAGTTGCTGACCAAGGTCCCGGCTCACTAGATATAACTTCTCTATCCTTTGTTGACCTATTAACCCGACCTGATGAGGACATTATGTTCCATACAGGCCATGATGTTGATCTACCACACCACTCTCAAGATCAACTGAGCCCCAAGGAACCTCTGATGTCTAGCCCACATCCAAGGTTTTGATAATCATGAGGTTTTGGCAGCATCATCGAGTATTGTTGGACTATTTGAAGATGATAGTTACCAAAACCTAAGTGCCGAATCTCATGATGATTACCAAAACCAACACGGTGATGCTATGCTAAAAATATGATAAAAACGAAGAAAATTGACAGAGTCAAACTTGGTCAATCGTGGTCAAAGTCAACAGTCAACATCAGCGGTTGTCCCGAATGACGTCAGGACCCAGCAGTCATGCATCAGTAATAGAGAATTTATCAGACGTAGAAGATTATTTATGTAATCATTGGGGCTTAAATGTAATTTTGTTCATCTATGTAAAGAGTATAAATAAGCACTAACACTAACAAACAAGAGAGAATTAGTCTAGTGAGAGAAACAATGAGGTTGAGTGTGTGTAAGAGAGAATTTCTTACAAACTTCCTTTGTAATCTCCTAGCATCATCATCCATATGAATGAATGAAATATTTATGAATATGTGTTCTTGATTGTTTATCATTCTTTCATCATCATACATTGAAAACTTACAATAAATCTTCACATGAAATCATCAACAGGTCTGTGAGATTTCACGTCACATATCTGATAAACGACAACAATATGATTGCAATATTCAATCCTATGATTATCGAATTTCAACAGTTGGTATAAGAGCCATGGCTCCTTGTTTTTCAAATTTTTCTCAAAAATTTGAACCATAAGTTTGATCTGCAAATTCTTGTTGTTTTTGATGAAATCAAGCTACCATTAGCTTAGACTTTTTATTTTGTGAAGATCTATAAGTTTTCACATCAATTGAAGTTCATTTGAGCCATTAATTTGAAGATTTAAGCAAACTTGTTCTTCAAGTCTTCAAATGCTCATGAATATAAAATTTTGATTTTGTTGTTGTTTGAGTGAATTTAAGCTTCTAATAGCTTTAGCTTGTGATAACTAACACATCTGCAAAGTTTCATATCAATTGAATGGCAACTCTTGAATTTGATTATTTTTGAAAATTTTGTGTGTTTGAGAAAAATTCACTGTTCTTGAGGAAAAATCATCAAATCACGAATCTGATGTTGTTTAGCAGAAATCGATAGTGGTTTTAGCTTAAAAACATCAAATCTAAGGTTTTTTTTTTTTTTTATCATTTTCAACATCCAAGTCATACATTTTTGAACATTGATTCTTATATTTGGGTTTTTGTTATTCATTATGTTCTTCATGTGTTCATCATCTAAATCCAAGTTTAGGTGATAATTATGTGAAATTGATTGTTGGTTTAGCTTAGAATCACTTATCTACAGCTATTATAACCTTTGATTTTATCAAATTCCATCAAAAACCCAAGAATCAAAAGTTTATTCATTCAAGAACATGAAGTTTGACTTTTTCAAAGTTAAACTGCTTTGAAATCTCAAAATCAGCCAAATCTATGATTTAGTTCAAATTTTGATTCGTGTATTCATCATACAATCATTCAAGAATCATTCAACAATCATTGAAACAACAAGTCGTGTATTTGAAATTGGAATTTCATTCATAATCAAAGTTTACAAAGAATACACAAATTACACTTGAATTTGATTTTTGACCAAGTGTTCTAATTCCACAGCCGATGTGTTACATCCAGAGCTGATACACTAAGTCCACAGCTGACAAACATCCATTTGTCTAAGTGTTCACAGCTGATGAACAAACACATCCACAACTGATGAATAAACACATCCACAGCTGATGTGTTAACACTCGCAGCAGACGTGTAAACACACCTACAACGGATGAGTTGCAGAAGGAGAACATCACTCTATGCATAGAGGATGATTATAATCACTCACAGCTAACAAACAACATCATTCCATTGCTTATAACAAATAAAACATCTTCAAAACACACAGCAAACATTGTATGGTAACACTATTAACACCATCTGTCATACAATCATTCAAATACAACATACACTTTGGTCCAAAGCGGACGAGCAAACACAACAAAAACAACAGACATACACTTTGGTCCAAAGTGGACAAGCACACACAACATACACAGCGAACATACACTTTGGTCCAAAGCGGACGAGCAAACACGACATCCACAGCAGACTAAGAAAAAGAAAATCAAACACAACAGAACATACATCTCGGTCCACATCAGACGACCAGACCCACTGTCAACACCAATCAACCACCATTCCATCACAGACCTGAGACCACACAAATTTAGAAGATGATTTCAACACCCCATCACCAATATTTTCTATTTAGATTCGATTCCGACCCAGCACAACCATCGAACCGACACCACAACCGCACCATCGATTCCGGCTCATCGGTATCCGCATCTGACCACCAGCAATCTCCACCGAACCCCTAAAATTCTGAAATTGTTGGTCAATTTCACCGATCTCGCTAGCGATTGTTGATGTCGATTCGCCGGAGTTAGAGAGATTGAGAGAGTTAGAGCAAAAGGATCGAGAGAAGTTGGGTGTTTGGGAATTTCAATTTTGACTCCATGTGGTTTTTGTTGACCGACATTCACAGTGTATGTGTATAAATTGGGATTTTGAAAATTTGACTTCTCTTTTGCTTTGACCGATTTTTAAACAAACAGCGGATGAGATATTAGGAAGTTCAAATTATGAGACTTGTTTTTTATTTTGACCGACTTATATCTTGTTCACTCAATGGATGAATATATTAGGAATTAAAGTTTTACTTGGGTTTTTAAACATTGACCCATATATTTGTTTTGACCCATTTATAACATTAATTCGAAAGAGTTACTTTCGGAAGAATTTTGTAATTCTCGGAAGATTTTATTTTGGCAGACATATATCCATTCAACAAACATATTAACAATATTTTTAATCGGGTCACTTAATCATTTAATTTTAATACGAAGATCCAAAATTTATTACTTTTTAATTGAGCTAGATTAATCTTAATTCAGCATAACTAAATTGTAATTGAACCGAGTTAACTCTTTAATTAGACCGATCTAATTAAATTGAGTTTTGACGTTCTTTGGATTCAATTAAAATTTTAAAACTTGATTTTGATTGAAACACAAAACAAATTTTCAAATCATTTTTGTTTTTAAACAAAATGAAAAATTAAACATCATTCACTAACACTCGTGTTTCGAAAAACCGAGCTATCTTTCTTGCTGCAGGTAGAAAGAGGTTTCAAGAATTCAAACAAAGCAAACCAAGCTGTAACCAATCAAACAACAACAGCAAATCAAACAATAGCTGCAACCAACCAAACAACAGCAGCATATTAAACAATAACAACCATTCATTGTTTGACAACAAACATTCAGTTGTACATCAGTCACATTGAGAAAGAACTGATGCATTTACATTTATGTGATCTTGCAAACTCAAACAACACATTGTCTAATGATTTGATCAAATGCAGGTCAGAGATGGAACAATCTCAAAGAAATGATCAAGCACAAATCAAGACATTGAGTCAACAAAACATCAGTTTAGCTCAATAGATGAAACAGTTACAAGACAAAATGGGTGAACAAGAAATCAAACTTGAAGAGTTAACTGCTGAGCTTGCAAAAGCCACCAACATCAACAACACAAACATTCCTCCATTGCCTGAAATTCCTGAAGACAAAAGATCAATCTATGTTCATTAACATGCATAGATGAAGTACAGGCATATCGGAAATATTGCAACAATCTTGCATACATGATAAAGGAGGAAAGAGCTTCACATGCAGAGGAACTACAAACTCCTGTAAATCAAATCAGTTCACTAGAGAAAGAAGTTGATAAATTGCTTAAAGAAAGCCACAAGCTGAATGCTCAAGCAACTGAACTCTCTGTGAAGTTAACAAACATAAAGGCTGAAGTTGAAGCCAAAATATTAGAAGCAAGTACAACCAAAGCAATCAATGACTTGCAATATTACATTCAGCATCTAAATCAAGCAATCAAAACAGAAAAGGCTACAAATGTAGAATTGAAGATACAACATAAAGCCGTTGAAGATAAAATCAATTCTCTTCTGAAGGATATAGACAAACTCCTTAGAGAAAGATTTAGTCTTCAAGCTCAAGTTACAAGACTCACTGAGTCTCTAACAAAGACAAAAGCAGATCATGCATCAACACAAGTTGAACTTGAGAATTTAAAGCTGACTGCTAGCAAGTTGGAAGAACTACTTAATGCATAAAAAGATCAGAAGAAGAGTGCTGGAACTACATACCATGTTGTTCCTCCTTACAATGATAACTACACAGAAATGCCAACTTCAATGACAAGTCCTATCAAAGAAGATTCAAATATGCATGATCATCGTCCAATAGACACACTATTCACTATCACTCAAATCACTTCTCCTGAAACAACATCAAAGCTATACCTCAAACCAGAATCACCACAAAATGATATCTTTAATTTCTGTGATGGTCAAGATGGAGATCCTGCAAGTGATGAAGAAACCAACCAACCAAACAAAGCAACATTTACATGTACTAACCATGTCATTGAAGAAATCAATCCAAAACAAACAGAACCACAGAAATCCAAAATAACAAAGCCAAACAACAAGCAAAAGGTTATGGTTCTCTATGAGAAATTCAAACCAGTTGGATTTCTTGAACCAGAATTAACAAAGTCCAAACTGAAGGAAAAGATTAAGATGGAGTCAAAGAACAAGCAGAAGCTTGAGCTACAAGAAATCAAAGAACATGTCAAGAGGAAGAAAACCAAATCTAAAAGAAAGAAGAAAAATCAGACCAAGTCTTCTACACCTGATCCAAACCAACCATCAACCTCAAAAGCTACGTTAGAAACTCCAAACCAACAACCAATTCTCTATAAGATATGCAATTTAGATTCACATAACACGTTTGAGTGTAAAAATACTGAGAGTGCTACATATATATGTCCTCACAAGAGAAAAAAACAAAAACAACGAAGGCAAAATGTTGTGAAGTTCCAATCAAATCCAACTTCATCATCCAAGCCTAAGGGAAGAAGATCCAGACCTTCTCCTTACTGCTTAAATTGTAACATGGAGAATCATACCACTTTAGAGTGTTCATACAACAACTCTCCAACATCATAACATATTAGATGTCAAAGATCTTATCATCCATCAGAGTTGTACTCATCGGATCGGAGCATGAGTACTACAACAGACATCATAGCTACTCTTCTGCTCGATCACATCGGCATGGGTATGATTTTAAACATTATGATATTCATGATTATTGGGCATCAAGACATTATCCTAGGTCTTACACATAACATAAGTATGATAGATATAGGAATGATGCTTGGCATAATGGCTATCATAAAAGTTCACATCCATCAAATTATTATAATCATGATTATAATTCTTATGATGAATATGATCACATGCCCAGAAGAAACAAACATGATCAAGTACAAACATCCTTTGTTACACCTCCACAAAACATTCAAAAGAAAAATAAATTTTCTAAACCAACCAAAAGATCTTCAATAGCCAAAAAAACTCCTTTTATTAAAGAAACTAAAGTTGAGTCGGTTGGTTCAAAATCAAAAAAATGATAGAGAAAGAAAACAATTTCAGGAGGTGGGTCTGATACATTATTAGATAAAGCAAAATCATACACATACTAGTAAGTCACATATAAAGATGCTAATGGACAGCTCAGGATATTAATGGCCTAGGTTGAGATATCTAACAGATTTGCTAGTATGATAGGGACAATTATGGAGGCCTGCCAACCAAAGAAATGTTAGCAGTGGCTGATCCCTTCCCATGACAGGAACATTCTTCCTGCTCATGATGTTTATGATGAAACTGAGCCAAATGGAGTAGAAATTAACCATGATTCAATGTAGGACATCAATCATTCACAGAAACTATGATGGCAATGCAAGAAACAACAGATGTTTCATTCCATCTGTTTAGTCTGATTACATTGCTACATGGACTAACTGTTGATGATCTCTATTAATTTGATAACACATAAGCCATTTCTTTAGTTTCTCAAAATCAAAAAAACCTAAAAAGAAATTTGAAACTCAAGAAAAGTCCAAAAAATATTACTATTATGTAATTATTTTTGAATCTTCCTGCATTTACATAAGAAATGATAGTACACTCATTTACTATCTTCTGCATCTATTTTTCACATCAATAAAGACTGACAAGAATCTATTTGATATGTCAGTAGGCTCAGCTTGGATTCAAGATAAGCATATTTGTGATGAACTAAATCAGTATGCATTGTGGAACAAAACCATCTTAGGGTATTGGTAAGCAATAACTTTTCTAAGTGTTTGCTTGTTCAGTTACCTAAACACACCATGCAAAAATGGTTTATAAATTTCTCATTGATAAAAGCATTTGTTTCCCTTTTATTGTATGTAAATACAGACCTGGAGTAAACATAAGGAAAATTTATGTTGTGCTGAGCATAGACCTAGTCGACCTTGCACTAAAAGTACTGATGCATGCCAAAACGGCAAAGAAAACAATCCTAATGTGGATCAAAGATAAACGAATCCCAATGAGGATCAACTTCCAAAGTGAAGGCTAAAAGAATCCTAAAGTGGATGATATCATGAGAATTTATAGTCTAAGTAGCCTGGTTCAAGTTGTAATAAAGTGCCACCTTGCAATTCATGGTGAGGGTTATTCTTCCATACTTCTAAGTATGGGGTACTCAATTAGCATATCTAATCAAACTTAAACATGATAAATATCACAAATTGTTGAAAATAGATCCTTGCAAGAGTTTAAGTGGACAAACATACTTACAATCAACTTTGTTCTTTATCAATGTCTCTTCAAATGTTACATTCTTAGATGTAGAGGATTTTGGATTAGTATGATCTCATTGCAGTTGAAGGATTCATGCTGGTAAATATCATAATTTTGAAAAATCTAAAATTCCAAAAAGATTTGTCATTTTTAGTATTTTTCTTAGTTTTGGTAGATTTACATGTGTTATTGATTTAGGAGTGAAACTTCCATGCAATACCTATACCGAGAGGATTTAGACTTTTTGCAGGTGATGAATTGCACAACATACCTAAGTTTCGCATTCAGTTCAAGATGTTAAGTGAACACTCCTGCTTCCTTCAAAGATCTCCTACCAGTTGGTCAAAACTAAGAATCCTCCTCTTCGTGTCTCATACATAAAAATTCCTCACCCTCCAAAGCTTTTGTTGAGGGAGAGTATATCTCAAGCCTGAAGAGTGTCTGATGCTTCTCCTTCACTTTTAAAGTTGAGATAAAGCTGCTGATATTGCTACCTGTGCAAATCCACATTGTTTGCAAATGGGTGTATTTTCAAGTCTTCAAAATAAGACTAGAAGATCAAGCTGATGAAACATCCATCAAGTACCGAAACAAAGTCTGTATGTGCTGAAACAAAGTCTTTATCTTAATGCCTTTTTCTGAAGCCTCTAAGAAGATGCTACCAAAAGGGGGAGAAGACTGCACTTCAAGGCTGCACATCAATCAACATCCAAGGTTTTGATAATCATGAGGTTTTGGCAGCATCATCTTAGGGGGAGTATTGTTGGACTATTTGAAGATGATACTTACCAAAACCTAAGTGCCGAATCTCATGATGATTACCAAAACCGTCACGGTGAAGCTATGCTAAAAATATGATCAAAATGAAGATGACCAAGGTCAAACTTGGTCAACCGTGGTCAAAATCAATAGTCAACATCAGCGGCCGTCCCGAATGACATCAGCACCCGGTAATCACGCATCAGCAATAGAGAATTTATCAGACGTAGAAGAATATTTGTATAATCATTAGGGCTTAAATGTAATTTGTTTATTTATGTAAAGAGTATAAATAGACTAAGTGTAGTTATTTATACTCTAAGCACTAACACTAACAAACAAGAGAGAATTAGTCTAGTGAGAGAAACAATGAGGTTGAGTGTGTGTAAGAGAGAATTTTCTTACAAACTCCCTTTGTAATCTCCTAGCATCATCATCCATATGAATGAATGAAATATTTATGAATATGTGTTCTTGATTGTTCATCATTCATTCATCATCATACACTAAATTTTGTATAGATCTTCACTTGAAATCATCAATGGGTGTATGAGATTCTACATCACAGATCTAATAAATAGCATCATTATGATTGCAATATTTGATCCTACGATTATTGAATTTCAACATGAGTCCAACCGGTATGGAGGTGACTCATGTAGGCTCAACTGCCACTACTGAGAGTGTTTCATTAACCTCTCAGGACAGTGGTAACATCAGTGAGACTGAGTGTATGACAACCTTACCAATTGATGCCTCTGAAAGAGACATCAGTAAGCAAGGGTATCCAGGGCGTCAAGAAACCACTACTGGTGGTGATGATGAACATACTAGGTATGTTATCTCATATCCTAATGATTCTTCAAAAGAAGATGAGGGTAGTCTGAAACTCACTGTCAGAGACTTGCTTTCTAAAGTCTCAAACACTAAATTAAAGGTTAAGAGTTTAGAGGACAGGTCTACCACTCAGCAACTTGAGATTGAACATCTCAAGGCTCAACTAGCTGAGAAATGGATTGAGAAGTTTGTTAGGCATGTACCAATTCAAGTTTCTTTAAGTTCTTCCTCCAGCTTATCTACTTCTCAAGATGATGCTACCAAAAAGGGTGAGAATGTATAGAATCAAAGACATATGGAACCCATCCTTGCCATCACTACTTCCTTTAATGCCATCTCCTATTTCTATCCCATACAGTAACATCCTGCAACCATCTTTTCTCAACCACCTCCTATTACTATTCAAGTGAACACAAGGATGCTTATTGACCTTAACAGATTCCTAACCAAATTTTTGATAAGCTCTTCTCTTGAACAACCCTCCCCTGATGTTGCCATAGCCTATTTTTGAGCTAAAAAGCTATAAAGGCTAAGTGCACCACCTAAATCTGAGGAGGATGTTGGTAAACCTAAGGTCTCTATTAAACTTGATATTAACTTCGAAGGGGAAATACAGACTAATAGGCCAACAACCAACTTAGAAGGGACAGGTAGTGCAGTTCTAGTTACTTTTGAAGCAGAAATCCAAGCTGTCGAAGGAATAATTGAACTATCCTCCTTGTCTGATGACCTGTTCATCACAGAGGCCATTCTTGACCTTGTCTCTGAGGTTAATAGTGAGGACATCCTTACAACTCCCATCTCCCAAGCACCACAAGTTCAAACCTACTCTCCCTAACCTGAAACCTCTAAGCCTGAGTCTCCAAAGGCTGAATCTTCCTCTGATCCTAAGGGGAAGAGGAAGCTCACTATTGAAGAGCTTCTAAAGAAAGAAAGGCTGGAGAATCTAAAAAGGAAAGGAAGAATTGATACTGGGAAGTTGCTGGCTACAAGCAGAAAAGCAGCTGCAGCCGTCAAAGAGAGTATCAACAACCAGAGGAGAGTGGAGGTCATAGACAGGCTCATCAGCCTGGGAGTAGACAATGAAGATATCCTTCTACTCCCACTTGATGAGCTTGTAAAGCTGGAGAAGGCACCCTTGCAGCAAAAAGAAAAGGAGGAAGCAGCAAGGTTGGATATTGAGGAGGAAGAGAGGAAAAAAAAGGAAGAGGCAATGGAGAAAGAGAGGATGGAGAGAATAGCCTTTCTCTATACTAGAGGCTATTCTCAGAAGGAGCTAGCACCTCATGATTATGATACTATTGGTGTTGGGTTTTCACAAGTTTATCAGAGTCATTTTATCCTTATAAAATTAAAAACACAGCGGAAGTGGAAAGGAAAACTTGTTACAGTTAATATATAAACCAAATTATATATCTGTTAAAAGAAAACCCGTAATGGATCGTTATATGAAAAATCATGCTTACAAACAACCATAGGGTGTTAAGAATTCAACCTCTCGAATGGGACAGAGGAAGAAGATCTTTGAACAATAGCTTCCAAAGCAGGAAACCTCAAGCTTGTCTACCCCAAGCTTCCAACAAAACACCAGGTTGCTGGGATTTTCTTTTCTTGAATCGGGTTCAGTACTTGGTTTTTCTCGACCGATCGAGAGAAAAGCTACAAGAACACCGATTGCAGCTTTGTGCGTGTTGTAAGTTATCAGAGAGAGTGGTTGAATACAATCATATATTGCACGTCCTATGAAACTGAATTTCAAAATGAGAGAAAAGTGGGTGGGACCCATCCCTTTAACCCATCCGCATTTCTGTAATATTCATCCGCATTAGTAAATGCGGATGAACAAACGCTATCTGCATTTGTAAATGCGGAAGAAGAAACTTCATCCGCATTTCCAAATGTACATCCACATTTGTAAATGCGGATAAGTAACTCTATAAGCATTTCCAAAATGCACATCCGCATTTGTAAATGCGGATGATCAGTTTCATCAGTATTTCCTTAAATTCTCATCCGCATTTGTAAATGGGGATAAAGTAATTCCTTCAGCATTTCCCAAAATGCCCATCCGCATTTGCAAATGCAGATGAGGAACATTCATCCGTATTTCTTCAGTAACACATCCGCATTTGTAAATGTGGATGAGTAAAAGAAATGCGGACAAAACACTTGTATTGTTTGTTCAACCATTTGAATAACAATACAAAGTACTCTCTTTAGAATGAATTATCCATATAATTTATTCATAACACTAGTACAAATATTTAGAAACCCAATTTCTAAATACTTCAAGTGTCAATATTTATTTACATGATCATATCATAAAATAAATATTATAGGTGTTTGTCTAGCTTGTTATTAGGTATGACCCGACTTGGATCATAACGTACTAGCCACATCAATTCAATATGTGTCTTGGGCAGACTATTCCTAACAATCTCCCACTTGCACAAGATACATAGAGAATTGATGCAAGCAGTAAATACTGCCTAACAATGGTTTACTACCCTTAATACGCATGACGAAGTGGCATTCTATAACATCATCTTCCTCAAGTCCCTAACTTGAAATGATTTAGGTGAATCTATCATTTATCTTTTTGTTACAGATGTCATGTAAATCCAGACACATAGAATGATCATTCTCTGTTGATTTAACTTAATCATGCCTTAGGCATCATACTCTCAACGAATAAGAGGAACAAATCCCATCTTGACTACATACGTTTCTCACAATCACCTCGTATCACACCTGAAACTAGCCTCATGTACTGTCCTATGTTTCAGAACAATGAAGAACTAGATCAAAGTATAATATTTGGTGAATATCAAACCCAATATGTATCTTAGGTTGGAGGATACAACGATATTTACCTTTACTCAAATTTACTTATGATCAATTACATAATTCCATGTAGTAAAATTTGAGAGCGTCTCTGTCCAATATTTTTATCCCACAAATATTTATGAACCTTGGTAGCAACCTCTTGCCCTATATTCATACCTCATGAATATCCACCAATCCAAGTTCATAATAGTCTTACTTCATATTTGTTCCCACAAATATGACCGACTACGGACATTTAGAATAATAAACATATTCATGGATTTAAACATGCTAAAATGGAAAATAACTCATATTATTATAATCATATATAAATATGAGTCAAAATAACAATTGTTTTGACATTTAAATAAAAAATAGATCAAATTCAATCACTAGAATATCGAAGTCCTAAGGCACAAGTATGACTCTCATGCTTTGGCCTTTCAAGGAGCTTCGTGAGTGGATCCGCAATATTTTGATCAGTGTGAACTTTGTGAATACATATCTTCTCTTTTTCAACTTCATCCCTTATGTAGCTGAATCTCCGCTCAATGTGCCTTGTCTTTTGATGTGCACAGGGTTCCTTAATTTGAGTAATCACACCCTCGTTATCACAAAAGATTTCTAGGGGATCTTGAATGGTAGAGACAACCCTTAGATGACAATGAATTTCTTCAACCATGCAGCTTCCTGTGCTGCTAATGAAGCGGCGATGTATTCTGATTCAGTAGTGGACAATGCTACCACATCCTGCTTTGAACTCTTCCAGGACACTGCCCCTCCATTCATAATAAAGACATACCCTGATTGTGATCGAGAATCATCTCGATCAGTTTGGAAACTCGCATCCGTGTAACCCTTTACAAAGAGTTCCTTTCACCAGATCCGTATATTAGAAACATATCCTTAGTCCTCCTAAGGTATTGCAATATACTCTTAACAGCCATCCAATGACTATTTCCTGGATTCTGCTGTTATCTGCTTGTCATGCTTAAAGCGCATGACATGTCCGGTCTAGTGCATATCATTGCATACATGATGGATCCTATAGCAGATGCATATGGGATTTCCATCATCCTTTCTTGCTCATCCTTTGAGCTTGGACATTGAGATGTACTCAATATTGTCCCTCTTTGAATAGGTACCAAACCTTTTTAGAGTTTTCCATCTTGAACCTTTTCAAGATTTTATCAATGTATGCACTTTGGTTTAAACCTATCAACCACCTTGATCTATCCTTATAGATCTTTATTCGCAAAATATAGATGGCTTTACCAAGATCTTTGATGGAAAACAACTTCCAAGCCAGGTTTTAACACCTTCCATGGTTGGAATGTCATTTCCAAACAGTAATATATCATCAACATATTATACTAAGAATATGATGATGCTCCCACTAGCTTTCTTATACACAGTTTCCAAATTTATTCCAACTTCTTGATGCTTGTTTCAATCCATAGATTGATTTCTTTAACTTGCATACTTTATTAGGGTATTATGGATCGACAAAACCTTCGGGCTGAACCATATAGACATTCTCTTCAAGATGTCCATTAAGGAAAGCAGTTTTGACATCCATTTGCCAAATCTCATAGTCATAATATGCAGCTATGGCAAATAATATCCTAATTGACTTTAGCATTGCCACAGGTGAGAATGTCTCATCATAATCAACCCCTTGAGTCTGAGTGAAACCTTTTGCTACAAGTCTTTCTTTATAAGTATCCAAGTTTCCATGCATATCAGTTTTCTTCTTGAAAACCCACTTACATCCAACCGGTTTGAAGTTAAGCTGTGGCACAACCAATTCCCACACTTGGTTGTCATGCATGGATTGCATCTCTACGTTCATGGCTTCAAGCCACTTGTCACAATCCGAATTGGACATTTCATCATGGTACGTAGTGGTTCATTCGAGGCAACTACATAGCATCCATTCATTAAAAATCCATATCTTTTAGGTGGATAGCTAGTTCTACCAGATCTGCGAACATTTTGTGTGTATTGATCAACCACTTGATCATTATCAACAACCTCTTGTTGATTGCTAGTATCAACCAAACGTGTATCGGATTATGGTTCTCGATCCTCATGAAGTTCCACTGTTCTATCGGTAGTTCCTTCTATAAGGAATTTAGTTTCCAAGAACTCCGCCTTTCGAGCAATAAATACCTTTTGCTCTGTTCGATTGTAGAAGTAATATCCCATCGAGTCTTTAGGATATCCTACAAAGATACACTTAGTGGATCGGCTTTCTAACTTGTTTGGGGTGTTTTGCTTAACATAAGCCTCGCAACCCCATACCTTTAAATATGATAATGATGGAACCCTTCCATGCCATATTTCAAAAGGTGTCTTATCCACTTTCTTGGTTGGGGCCATATTCAGAATAAGGGCCATGGAGAGCAATGCGAAACCCTAGAATGACAGAGGTAGTGTGCTTCTAGCCATCATAGATCGAACCATATCCAATAGGGTTTGGTTTCTCCTCTCAGACACACCATTATGCTATGGTGTTCCGGGTGGAGCAAGCTGTGAGACAATCCCACAACTCCTAAGATGATCTTGAAAGGCATCACTGAGGTATTCACCTCCTCTATTTGAATGAAGAACTTTGATAGTTTTGTTGATTTGATTTTCTATTTCATTCTTGAAGATTTTGAACGTTTCTAAAGCTTCATCTTTTGTCTCAACAAGTAGACATAACCATAATGACTATAATCATCGATAAAGGTAATGAAGTATCTTTCATCATTCCTTGTCATTGCTTTAAAAGGACCACATACATCCAAATGTATGATTCCTAATAAGTCTTTTGCCCTTTGGTTAGTACCACTAAAGGGTTCCTTGGTCATCTTTCCTTGTAAACAAGATTCACACTTATCAAATGAACCCTTCTCATTTGCTTCCAAAAGACCATTCTTTTCAAGTGTTTCAATACGACTCTTGTGTATGTGACCAAGATAACAATGCCAAAGATATAATTCACTTAAACCCATTTTAAGTTTCTTGGTGCTCGATTGGTATAACGAGTTATTAAAGGATGAGTCATCATGAACCAATTCAAAAATACCATTAAAAGGCATAGCCTTAAAATAAAATATATCATCCATAAATACACAAATACCATCGTTTACAAACTTTAATACATGACCAAATTGTTTTAGAAGGGAAACTAAAATTATGTTCCTAGTCAAACTAGGAGCATACAAAACATTTTTCAAAATGACTTCCAAACCACTTGGAAACTTCAAGATATAGTCTCCTTGGGCTTCGACATCAACCTTTGCTCCCTTGCCCATATAGAGACTAGTATCCCCCTTCTTAAAATGCTTATTTCTTTTGAATCCCTGCAACAAATTGTAAATATGAGTTCCACATCCGGTATCTAATACCCATGTGTTTGAAGAAATAACATTAAGTTTAATATGGATCATGAAAGTTGTACCTGAGGTCTGCCCATCATATCTCTTGTTTCTCAACTCCTTGAGATAGATTGGACAATTCTTCTTCCATTGTCCTATCTCACCACACTCAAAGCATGGATCGTTCTCCGTAACCTTTTGCTTCTTAAGCCTCGGTTTTGGTGGTCCCGCTTTAGTCTTTCCCTTACCCTTTCCTTTGATGTACCCCTTGCCTTTGGCAACATTTGCCTTGGGTTCGGGGTGATGCCTCTTCTTGTTGCCACCGTCATTGATCATGAAAACTGGTAAAACCCTTTTACCCATCCTTATCTCAGCTGTTTTGAGCATTGCATGAAGTTCCCCAATGCTCTTGTCCCATCCATTCATGTTATAATTCATGATAAAAGTCTCAAACTTCTTGGTTAGACCATTAAGGATCAAATCCGTGGCCAACTCTTTTGAGACAGGACAATTTAGCCTTTCGAGGCGATCAATGTGGCTTTTCATTTTCATCACATAAGATGATACAAATTGGGTTTCTTCCATTCGACATGCATGAAGCGCTCGAACCGTTTCGAAGCGCTCTACCCTCGCTTGTTGAAGGAACATTTCCTTCAGCTGGGTAATCATGTCGTATGCCCCGTGATGTTCAAAATCCTTTTGAAGCTCGGGAATCATGGTTCTCAACATGAGGCAAGAAACTTGCACAGAATCCTCAGTGTGCTTAACCCAATCTTCGTAGGCATCAACATGATCAATACTGGGTTATTCAGGAATAGGATCGTCCAACACGTATGATTTCTTTTCTTGCTTGAGAAAAATTCTCAAGTTTCGAAACCAATCATGAAATTATTGTGATTTAGACGATCCTTTTCCAGGATAGTTCTCAGTGACAGGTTATGGACGTTCGGGGAGGTAGCGTTGTTATTATTTGCGGCCATTAATACAATATAAACAAAGTTCAATTTCAGTATTCATAAAATGACATTTTAACTATTAATACCCTTTCATGTCTCATAGAAAATTAATAGTTAAAATCTAGAATCCAACGTTACATTCAAATAATGGTTAGGTGACCTTTATCTCATTATTCAAATTAACAAGGTAGTCAACTTTTGACAATTGCAACCCTTTGCAACTTCTAGTTTATGGGATTGGTTAAACATCTTTATGTTTTGTCGGCATGTTTAATCCCATCAACACATTGTACGCCATGCTTCGGTGACCCTATTCACATGGTTTCCAACTCAAGTCGTCCTACTTACACACACGTGTGAGTTTACACATACAGGTGGTTAGGTGACCTTTATCCCACAAATATGTTAAACCCACCTCAAACACACAAGTTCCCTAAATATGGTTAGGTGACCTTTATCCCATAAATAGTTCCGAAGTGATTTGAGTGTTGTATAAAAGGATGGTGTTAAACTTGTTTAAAAGGGATTTTGTTTCCATCAGTTCTAGTTATGAAAACATTTTGTACCTTACATTTGCATGCATTCAAATGCGTGGTACACGAGTGAAACCAATTTCTAAGTTCTTTTAATAAAACCCAATTTTATTGCGAAAACATTAACCTTTAATAAAACCATTTTATTACCCATGATAATGTTTCCAAAAGAATTGTTTACAGCTTGTTGTTGATTTGAAATTGTTTAATAGTGCATATCCAAATATCACATGAACAATAAATTAAATCAACCATACAAGCAACACATACAACAAGAAGTTCATAACCATAGCCAACTAATTTAACATCACTTTTTGACCTAAACAAGTGAGTTATAAGGTCCTTCCTAAGGGTAACACTTGTGTCAGTGAACTCCTACTTGATCCCGCATCCAACTGCTTCAAGTGTCCACTTTGCGTTGTGATTCTCCTATTTGATTTGAGCTTCCAAATGGACTTAAATTCTGCACCAAACCCTTTGGGCCTTCAAAATATATTTTCGGTTATTGGGCTTAAATCCCATTAAGAGCTATAAACCCCTTTGGGCACAAAATTGGCCCAAACCGAAAACATCCTTGTTGCATCTTCTTTTACAAAATTATATATTCTATATACATTTTCTAGTAAAAGTGAAATGCAACTAATCTATTTATTTTACATACCAAATGAAAATAAATAAATTACATAGCCAATAGGAAGAACATATACATTTAATTATTACAACCCTTTGAATAATTAAATATAAATCATAATACATCCAAACACAAGGTCTCGGCTAGGTTATGAACATCAAGATACATATCCAAATATGTAAGCAAAATCTGAGAGTTTTCCCCTTGAATCATAGACTTTCGGTTAATGTATAAACAAACATAATATCATGATTCTTGTCCAAACAACTTAAATCATCCAAATGATTAAATTTTTCAAGATTACAATATGCATGTAAAGTAGAATCTTGAAAAACAGGGGAAACATAGACCTGAATTTTCGGTCTGTTGGTGAATAACAGCAAGAAACCGAGAATTCAGTCCAGATGAAGCATGTATCCGTATAACCGGCTCTGATACCACTGTTGGGTTTTCACAAGTTTATCAGAGTCGTTTTATCCTTATAAAATTAAAAACGCTACGGAAGTGGAAAGAAAAACTTGTTACAGTTAATATATAAACCAGTTTATATTTTTGTTAAAAGAAAACCTCGTAATGGATCGTTATATGAAAAATCATGCTTACAAACAACCATAGGGTGTTAAGAATTCTACCTCTCAAATGGGACAGAGGAAGAAGATCTTTGAACAACAGCTTCCAAAGCAGGAATCCTCAAGCTTGTCTACCCCAAGCTTCCAACAAAACACCAGGTTGCTAGGATTTTCTTTTCATGAATCTGGTTCAGTTCTTGGTTTTTCTCGACCGATAGAGAGAAAAGCTACAGGAACACCGATTGCACCTTTGTGTGTGTTGTATGTTATCAGAGAGAATGGTTGAAGGCAATCATATATTGCACGTCCTATGAAACTGAATTTCAGAGTGAGAGAAAAGTGGGTGGGACCCATCCCTTTAACCCATCCACATTTCTCTAATATTATTCCGCATTAGTAAATGCGGATTAACAAACTCTATCCGCATTTGTAAATGCGGAAGAAGAAACTTCACCCGCATTTCTAAATGTACATCCGCATTTGTAAATGTGGATAAGTAACTCCATAAGCATTTCCAAAATGCACATTCACATTTGTAAATGCGGATGATCAGTTTCATCAGCATTTCCTTAAATGCTCATCCGCATTTGTAAATGCGGATGAAGTAATTCCTTTATGATTTCCCAAAATGAACATCCGTATTTGCAAATGCGGATGAGGAACATTCATCCGCATTTCTTTAGTGACACATCTGCATTTGTAAATGCGGATGAGTAAAAGAAATGCGGACAAAACACTTGTATTGTTTGTTCAACCATTTGAATAACAATACAAAGTACTCTCTCTTTAGAATAAATTATCCATATAATTTATTCATAACACTAGTACAAATATTTAGAAACCCAATTTCTAAATACTTCAAGTGTCAATATTTATTTACATGATCATATCATAAAATAAATATTGCAGGTGTTTGTCTAGCTTGTTATTGGGTATGACCCAACTTGGATCATAACGTACTAGCCACATCAATTCAATATGTGTCTTGGGCAGACTGTTCCCACAGTTGGATCATATGAGGCTGGTGCAACCAAAACAACACTTAGAATATTTTTGAAATACAATTGAAGAAGTCTTCGGAAGCTAAAGCTGCTCTTCCGAAGACAAGTTGAAGATCTTCCGAAGCTTAAGTATGAAGAACATCCGAAGGAAAAACTAAGTCTTCCGAGACTAAGTAGTTTTACTTCTAAAGTATATGAAGAACTTTTGAAGGTAGAACCAAGTCTTTTGAAGTATATGAAGACCAAGTAATTCTCCTTCCGAAGCATTCACACTTAGAAGATCCAAGACAAAGTCTTCCGAAGAATGAAGTCACAAAGACTTGCAGATGACTTGGAAGAAATTGATTCTTCCGAAGTATAAATGGCCTCGGAAGAACTTATTCTTCCGAAGTATAAGTATGGGCCGTCTGACATCCGCTGACAACTCTGATACACTACATGGCATTTTCCCACTCCTATGTAGTTGACCATACTTTAATCCACTATTTACCTTTTTCAGTTAGTACAATTACCATACTTAGTTGGTGACAAAAGGTAAGTCATGGACCTGTCATGACTACCAAATCTAGAATATTATTTTGACTTAGATATTTTACTTCTAGCAATGTAGTATTTGCTTAGCGGTAAATTCCAGCTGGTTTTCCAAGTATAACCGGCTGTAGATAGTAGTATATATAGTTTCTCATTGTAACTTATGTAACTATGCTTGTAAGAGTCTTCTAATATTGAGTTGATAAATAATATATACAAGTATCTTGAAAACCATTCTTGTGTTCATTAACTTATTATATTATTGTCAACTTAGTTACAAATTCCCCTTCATCAACTGAGTGAGACTTAGTGAGTTTGTAAAATACAAAAATTTTGTTGAGAGACCAACACTGATCCTGCAATTGGTATCAGAGCTTCTTAGGCTCTTGATTGTGAGATCTAACCATCCTAAATCACCCTTGTTTCTTCACACTTACTCACTTCACTCAAATGGCTTTTAACCAAAAGTTTTCTGAGTCCAAGATGGGAACCATGACCAAGGCTCCTATCATCTCCCCTGATGATTTTGGAACCTGGTGCAAACGTATTGATGGTTTTATCAAGTATCAAGACAGCCGTAAGTGGAGATCTATCACTCATGGTCCTTACAAGCCAAAGGTGGCGGACCCGGCTGGTAATGGCACCATGATTGAGAAAGCTATTGAAGACTACTCTGATGAAGACTTCAAGAGGATGGACATCAACTACAAAGCGATGACCGTGCTGCTTACTGCCATACCAAACTTCATAATGGCAGGCTTCAAGTAATGCAAGACCGCCAAAGAACTCTTTGATGCTTTGAACCTGATGTACTCTGGTTCTGTTGAATCAAAGGAAAGCAAGAAGGATATGCTGAAGCAGAAGTTTGAGAACTTCACTTATGTTGTTGGTGAGACCTTGAGCCAACAATACTTTAGGTATATGGACTTGATCACCTCTCTTCAGACTATGGGAGTTGTTCTTGAGAAAAGAGACACAGTCAGAAAATTCATGAGTGCACTTCCTCATGAGTGGCTTTTCACTGTGTCTCAATCAAAAGAACTGAAAATCTTAACACTCTCACTATGATTGAATTGTACGAAATCCTTGATGGATACCGTATGGAGATGGAGACTTAGAAGAGCCACCAGATGAACATACACTCAACTCCTGCAGTCAATAATGCTCTACATGTTGCTGAAGGATCAAGAACTCCCCAGCCTCAGTTGTACCTAAACTACCCCCCAACTGCCATCATCCTCTTCTAGGCCATACATCACTTTCCCTGAGACACCCAGGTCATAACAGGCTCAACAAAATCCCTTCCGGGATAGTTATGCCTTTGTTTCAGGGAGTGAGCATTCTGGAGATTTTCAATACTGTTTTGATGATCTCGAGTGTTTTAGCCCAGATGAGAATGAATATATCAACATTGTCCAACAAATGGCTCTTTTAACCTATAGAGTAAAGAAGTTCTTTAAAAGAACTGGAAGGCAGTTTCCTCAGAACCCAACTAATAGCAAATTCAGACTTGACAAGAGCAAGGCCAAATGCTACAACTGTAACCAGCTTGGTCACTTTGCTAGGGAATGTAAAGCTCCAAGATCTAATCCTGAAGCAGCTCAAGCCTCCTAACATCCTGCTACCTTAAAGGGTGCAACCAAAGCCACTAAGCCATAAACTGTTGCTATTGCTCAAGAGGTTGACTAGAGCTTTATGGTGCAAGATGTCACTCCTGCTCAAGCTCTCATGGCTAGAACTGAATATAGCAAGGTATATGAACATCTCTGTACACCAGCCTGTATTGCTATGGTTAAATTGTATCAGGACTACAACATGGAAATTAGATCTGATATTGAGTATTTAAATATCCTAAAATCTAATTTTAAGAGAGTAGAATCTGACTATAAGCTCAAAATAGAAGAGTTAGAGAAAACTGTGTCCTCTTTAAAACATGAACATACCAACTATAGGACTCAAATAAAAGATCTAATATCCAAGTTGACTGAAGCTCAAGCCCAGCTAGTCATAGCTGAGGCTAAAGTAGAGAAGTATGCTATTCAAGAGAATAACTTCAACACCATTATAGCATCATCCTCCCACTCCAAGGTATGCTATCAAAACAAAAGTGGGTTGGGATCCAATGAAAATGCTCTACGACACTCTATTATGTCTATTAGACATCCAAGATGTGGTACTGATGAGCAAGAGGTTCCAACTGCTGACTCATTACCTAGTGAGCAGAAGAATGATGTAATAATGGAAACTACCACAGAGAAGGATAAGGTAGAAAACCTCATCCCTACGGTTGATAAACCCTTGACCACCAAAGCCAGAAAGAACCAGATCAGGACAGCAAGAAAAACTACCAAAAAGGTGGCTGAGACTAAGATGAAGACAGAACCAAGGCAAAAGGTCGTATTCATCTCAGCTGGATTCTAAGTGGTTGGAAGTTCTTATTCAGGAAAAGAGAGTAGTACCAGCACTCCTATCCAGTTGAAGGATCAGAAACTAAAGGGAAAGTTGTTGAAGATGAGAAGAAGTGCAAGAAACAACAGCCCACATGTCCTACCAAGATTAACATTGAGTGCATAATCTGTGGCTTGCATAACCACATGGCTAAATATTGTTACTACAATCCAGCAAGCATACATTATGCAACCAATGTTAAGAAAGAAGGAGTTAAGGATGGTTTCACATTTTGACCTTACCATATGGTCCAAGTGTTAAGGAAAGGAAAGCTTGTTTTCGAAGCCAAGTTGCTTTCAGAAGAAACTCACTCTTCCGAAAGGAAAATAGCTTCCAAAGACAAGCCAAAGAACAAACAAAGAAACAAAAACATTTCCTTGAAACCTTACAAGAAGAAGGCTGCTTCGGAAGAAAAGGTAGTGAAAACTTCTTCCAAAAAGAAAGAAGCTTCTGAAGCAAGTCATGCTGCACAAGCCTTCTCAGGCTCATCAACATAGGTCAACCATAGGATGGAATGGAAGACAAGAAAAGATGTTGCAGCCCAGACCTCTTCTTCACAAACTATAATTGAGCCCCCATGCATACAATTTGGTTTAGTTATATCATCTGCATTGGAAGAACGCAAGACCAACAAGGCTTGGGTTTCCAACAATAACTAATCATTTCACCTTATGTGCAGTGACATCCACATGACAAGAATGTAAATGTCTGGATTTTGGATAGTGGATGCTCCAGGCATATGACAGGGAACAGATCTCTCCTACAACAATTTGAACATTTTGATGGAGGTCCTGTTCAGTTTGAAGGTGAAGCCGGAGGATACATTTCTGGTAGAGGTAGTGTATCCAATGGTAAGTTAAACAATAACAAAGTAAACTTTTTCAAACAGCTTGAACACAATCTCTTAAGTGTTTCTTAATTCTATGATTAAAAGCACCAAATGCTTTTCACAGAACATGAGTGCATTATCCTCAAACCCGGGATGACAATTCCTTAGGAATTGGTGCTTCTTCAGTCACCTAGGAGAGGGGATATGTACAAGCTGGATATGAACAATGCTTCTCCACTGGGTGAAGTATCATGCTTTCTTTCCAAAGCTAATGGTGATGAGTCAACTCTTTGGTAGAAAAGAATGTGCTATGTTAATTTTAAAACCATGAATAAGCTGGTTAAAAATAAGTTGGTACATGGTGTGCCTAAAAAGGAATTTTTCTGTAAAGATAACTGTGTTGCTTGCCTAAAAGGAAAGCAACACAAGGTTTCTCACAAATCCAAAGAGGTTAACTCCATCACCACTCCATTACACTTATTGCACATGGATCTTTTTGGTCCCACAAGTATAATGAGCATTGGAAGGAAATCATATTGCCTTGTGATTGTTGATGATTTTACAAGATTTACTTGGGTATTATTTTTAAGAACTAAAGATGAAATGGATGAAACTTTAAAATCTTTTATTCTTAAAATCAAAAATCAAAAGGATCACAAGGTAAAAATCATTAGAAGTGATCAAGGGACTGAGTTTAAGAATCAAGTTCTTGACTCATTCTGCAACTCAAAAGGGATCGCCAGATAATATAGCGCTCCTAGAACTCCTCAACAAAATGGTGTTGCTAAGAGGAGGAACAAAACATTTATTAAGGCTGCAAGAACTATGTTAGCTAATTCAAAGCTGCCTCTAATTTCTGGGCAGAGGTAGTTAGCACTGCATGCTATATGCAGAATAGGGTTCTCATTGTTAAGCCTTATAGAAAGACCCCTTATGAGTTATGGAACAAGAGGCCACCATTCATTGGCTTTCTTAGGTCCTTTGGCAGTAGGTGTACCATACTTAACATAAAAGAAAATTTAGCAAAATTTGCTGAAAAGTCAATTGATGCCATCTTTGTTGGATATTCTTAAACTTCTATTGCTTATAGACTATATAATTTTAAAAATCAACAATTTGAGGAATTACCCAACATTGTTGTTAATGAGAACACTCATTGTGTTAGAGGGAATGGGCCTGCTCATATCTTCAATCCAGAATTGTTTCCAAACTATTCTAAACCATCTTGTGAAATTGTTTCAGCTGGAACAGGAACTCAAAGTGACATCTATGAAGATCAAATGTTTGAGTTACCCAGACCTATTCCCAGTTCTCTAAGAGGAATTGAAAAACAAGCTCCCACTACTGGAAGTCCTGAAAGCTTAAACATCTCAGGAAATCATGGAGCTTTAACCAGTTGTCAGCCAACTAAGCCTCAAAACTCATCAGCTGACAACTCCAGCATTCAACACCAAGCTGATGAAGACAGTAATATGGAGAAACAGGAAACTATTGATACTACTTCTCAGCAAATATCATTGATACTGTCACACATTCATTCAATCAGTCCTCATTGAATGAGTGTGAGACATCAGCTGGTTATGGTGTTCAAAACCCTGAGCAAAACTTCTCAAATTTGGATCTATCTCTGCAACTAGATATGATCCCTAGGCTCATGATACATAAAACTCACCCATCTGAGAACATTATTGGGGATGTCTCAGAAGGTGTGAGAACAAGGAGTCAGACCATAATGGGAATGTCTGCTTCTACTCATGCTTTTTCTCTCAATACCAAAGAAGGTGGAAGAAGCCTTCAAGGACAACAATTGGGTTGAAGCTATGTAATAGGAGTTGCTTCAGTTCAAAAGGCAAAAGGTATGGAACTTGTGTCCATTGCCACCTGGCCAAGTCCCCATTGGCACCAAGTAGGAATCCAGAAATAAGAGTGATGATAGAGGTTTGATCGTCAAGAACAAGGCAAGACTTGTTGTTTAAGGATACACAAAGGAGGAAGGAATAGATTACACGGATGTCTCTGCACCTGTTGCAAGACTTAAGGCTGCGAGAATCTTCCTTGCTTTTGCAGCATCCAAGAACTTCATTGTCTATCAACTTGATGTCAAGTGTACATTTTTATGTGGGGATATTGATAGAGAAGTCTATGTGTGTCAGCTACCTGGCTTTGAAGACCCACAGCACCCCAACTATGTGTGCAAACTAGATAAAGCTCTCTATGGGTTGCATCAAGCACCTAGGCTGTGGTATGAGACCCTGTCTTAGTTACTTCTTAGGAATGGCTACACCAGAGGCACCATAGAAAAGACATTGTTCATAAAGAAGTCCGGGAAGGACATCCTGCTTGTTCAAGTCTATGTTGATGACATCATATATGGTTCCTCATATAAACAAATATGCAAAGACTTTGAAAGCATCATGAGGAAGAAGTTTTAGATGAGTTCAATGGGAAAGATGGATTTCTTCCTTAGAATTCAAGTGAAGCATATGGAAGAAGGGTTCTTCATCAATCAATCTAACTATGTCAAGGACATCTTAAAGAGATTTAAGATGAAAGATTGTAAACTAGCCAAGACACCTATAACCAGAAATCACAATCTTTGTCCTGATTCCAAGGGGGAGGATACTGATTAGCATCAGTACTGGGCAATTATTGGATCTTTGATTTATCTCACTACAGGTAGACCTGATATCATGTTTGCAACTTGCATCTGTACAAGATATCAGGATGCTCCTAAGGTGTCTCACCTAATTGCTACCAAGAGAATTCTTAGATACCTTAAAGGAGCTCCCAAACTAGGTCTCTAGTATCCTAAGAATAAGGACTTCAAACTCTATGGGTACACTGACAGTGATTATGGTGGCTGTAACATCAACAAGAAATCCACATCCGGAGGATGTCAATTTCTTGGTGGAAGGATTATCTCCTGGCAATGCAAGAAGCAATCATGTGTTTCAACATCAACTGCGAAAGCTGAATACATTATTGCTACGAGTTGCTATGCTCAACTGCTAAGGACTCAGAATTAGATGCTGGACTATGTTTTCAACTTCATGCAGACTCCTATCCACATAGACAACAAGAGTGCTATTTCTATCATAAAAAATCCGGTCATGCACTCCAAGACAAAGCATATTGACATCAGGTATCATTTCATTAGAGATATTCATGAGAAAAATCTAATAAAGCTAGTCAAAGTGAATTCAAATGAACAACATGCTGACTTGTTCACCAAAGCCTTTGATGAACAAAGATTTAAATATTTAATTATAGCTATTGGATGATTAACATTGACTAGTTCTTCTCTTTTGAAAAACCTTTCTAAAATATGTCTTGTCTATGTTGTCTAACTACAATCTAAGCCCTGTTACAAAAAGGCATTCTTCAAAAATCTAAGTGTAAATACTTCAGAAGAGAAATTTACCCTCGAAAGAAATCTTTATCCTTCTTCCGAAGGCAAATTCCTCTTCCTAAATATTATCTTTTGAAGAGTTTTTAGCCTCGGAAGAACAATTGGTCATAGATCAAGTTTACTTCCGAAGCTTACTAACTTCTATTATCAGAAGAAGATTGTACTCTCGGAAGCAAACTTGTCATTAAGACATGGTTTGCTTTTGGAAGTAAAAATGACTTTGGAAGAAAATATTGAGAAACACAAGTGCTTTCTCTCGGAAGCAATTTTGCCTTTGGATGAATATCTTTACTGTGTAATGGAAATCTTTGGGCCCCACTCTATAAAAAGTAAGATTTTATTGACGATTGTCAGAATATGTTAAATGTTTTATCTTACCGCCTCTTTCAAATCGAAACCTAAACTGTCCTTTCACGTTATTGGTTTGCTTTTTAACCCCTATTTAAATTTCCGACTCTCTCTTTTTATTTCTTTACCACAGCAAAAGCACCAAATTACCACCATCTTCTTCACTCACTCTCAAAATTTCTTAAATCCTACCATACCTCTTAACAATGGCCCTAAATCCCCAACATAATCAGGTCGCTATCCTTGATTGTTCAAAGGATGCCGACTTTTCCCCTATCATCAAATGTTTGTCCCAATTGGCATACTTCACAGCCCTCACCGTTAACCCCACCATCTACTCTAACCACATGGCTGAATTCTGGGCCAATGGTCAAGATGAAACACCAAATGGTGAATGGGTCATCCGTTCGAGGATCTGCGGATAGGAGATCATCATTGCTAAATCAACCATTAGGGAGTATCTGGAGCTTCATGATGAGGGCAACCCTACTGATTTCCCTAAATCTGAGTTGGAAGACACTTACACTCTGATGGGATATGGCGGCGATGTGAATAAGTCTACAGTCTACAAGTTTAACATCTCTTACAATTGGAAGTTCTTGTTGCACATTCTCCTGCACTGCCTATCCAACAAATCCGGGGGATGGGGTCAAATCCCATATGATTTGGGCCGCCTCGTCCATGGGTTGGTAAAGGGCCTACGCTTCAACTACTCAAGATTCATGCAGAACAACTTAAGAGGCAATCTTACTCGGGATCCATTCTACATGTATCCCCGGTTCATTCAGCACATAATCAACTGTGAGTTGGACCAGGACAGATTACAATGTGCAGATGTTCTACAGGTCCATCACATGTGGCCTGGCATCTTTAAGACCTTGAAGAAGGTGTACACCATCTTCTCTGGAAGATTCACTGATCTTCTTCTAGGTATGTGCAAGCCAACGGCTCCTGGTAACATCCCTACAAGCCCAGCAGGTGATGAACCCACACCAGACCCCACCACTCAAATGCCAATCACTTCTTCCCATCCAATCAAGATTACATACACGAGATGCCCCAAGCGAACCCCTGATCAATCTAGTCAGATTGATCAGGTCCCCACTGTTCTATCCAAAAAGGCTCGAGTAGAACTCAGGGCTCCTACTCAGCCAGAGGTCCAACCATCCTCCACCATTGACCACAATGTCAGCATTGAGTCTCCACAGTCTAAAGCTGACGAGCCCACAACCCAAGCCTTTAGCCCTCAGGGTGAGTCTCAACACTCCCCTGAGCAGCTAAAAAGGGACATCAACAGCATCAGGTCATCTGCTCTCGTAGAAGAACCCGTAGATGCTAACCAAGGTCCCGGGTCATTAGATTTAACCTCTCTATCCCTTATTAACTTATCAACCCTACCTAATAAGGACATTATGTTTCATCCAGGCCATGATGTTGATCTACCATACCACTCTCTAGATCAACTGAACCCTAGGGAACCTCTACTGTCTAACCAACATTAGCTATACCTAACTAAGGTGAGTCAAACTGGTGTGGAGGTGACTCATGTAGGCTCAGTTGCCACTACTGAGAGTGTTTCAATAACCTCTCAGGAATGTGGTAACATAAGCAGGACTGAGTCTACAAAAACCTTGCCTCTTGTTGACTCTGAAAGAGACATCAATAAGTAAGGGTATCCAGGGCGTCGAGAAACCACTACTGGTGGTGATGATGAACATACTAGGTATGTTATCTCATCTCCTAATGATTCTTTGAAAGAAGATGAGGGTAGCCTGAAACTCATTATTAGAGACATGATTTCTAAAGTCATAAACCTTGAATCAAAGGTTAAGACTTTAGAGGACAGGTCTGCCACTCAGCAACTTGAGATTGAAAATCTCAAGGCACAACTAGCTGAGACACAAATTGAGAAGTCTGTTAGGCATGTATATACTCTGGTTTCTTTAAGTTCTTCATCTAGATCATCTACTTCTCATGATGATGCTACCAAAAACTCATTAAGTTGGTCAACCTAAGGTCTCTATTGAACCTGATATTAACTTCGAAGGGGATACACAAACTCATGGCCCAACAACCAATTTGGAAGGGACAGGTAGTGCAGTTCTAATTACTTCTGAACCAGAAATACAAGCTGCGGAAGGAATAATTGAATCAACCTTCCTCTTTTGCATCATCTTCAAAAGAGGAAGGTTGATCAAATATGCACCACTGCTACACAACCTGAACCATCCAGTTCCAAGAGCAAGCCTTACCTTCAAAAGCCTACTGCATCATCTACTGAACCATCCTTTGTTCTTTCTTCTCTCCAGGAGGATAGTGACCCTTCTTAGAATGATCCTTCTCACTTAATATAGATTCATCCTTCACTATCTCCTCTTCATCTTCATCCTCTTCTTGGATAGGGTCAATAAGAGGTAGCTCATCTTGACAAGTTCCACGCCTTGGAGATCTTACAGATAGTAATGTGCGTGGAGGAGCTATCTCACTTGAAACCAATCCCTGCCTGTTCTGATAAAAAATCTTTGCACGCATGGATAAGGATATGATGTTCTTGAAGGTTTCTTCTTCAAGAACACAGTTTTCTACCCTAGCTTTGCTGATCACAAGCTCAGCTTGGCATTTAGTTAACTTGGTAATGAGATCTTTGATTTGAGTCTTATAATTTGTGTGCTCATGTTTAAGAGTTGAAATTGTTTTATTTAAATCTTCTATTTCAAGTTTATAATCATTTTCAGCTCTTTTGAAATCAGCTGTTAAAATATTTAAAGACTCAAGGTCAGATCTCACTTCCAGGTTATAGGACCTATACATGTTTACTTTAGCAATGCATTAAGTTATACAGAGATGTTCTAATACCTTGGCTTCTTCATAGTCAACCATCAGTGCTTTATTAGGAGAAACAGACCCTACCAGAAAACCCCAGTCAAAGCCTCCCTCTTCAATAACAACAACAACATGTTGTTTTGGTTGGCTTGGCTTTTAAGATCTAGGAGGTGCATTAGTGTAGCTTGGTTTGATTGTGCTAGGCCACCTTTAGTCCTTGGAGCCTTGCACTCCCAACCAAAGTGTACCATTTGGCTCTATGAGTGAGAAGAGCCATTTGCTGGACTATATCCATATACTCCAAGTCACTGGATGGATATAATCCAAGTCTTCAAGAGTGAAGAGAAAGTTGCCATAACTTTCATCAGCTGTCACACCCCCGCTTATAGTGGAAACACGAGAATGTAACGGACGAGATCGTCATAACACATTGTTAATTAATAGAGATGCATTAAATGATGTAAGGTCAACGTGTCATGACGTCACCCGACACAAATGGAGACTCGTGTCATGGTTTGTCAATTCCACGACAAACATAGCCAGACAGTCAAATGAAATGTAAATCCCACAACCTGGGAGAAAGTGAACAAAATATGAATAACAAAGAAAATCCAAACATGATTGTCAAAACACCCAACAAGTTTAAAATGTAAATCCTAGGGTCGTCGCTAAGGTAGCATCCTTAGCTATCCTCAATGATTGTTACCTGAAAAGATATGCTCAAAAAGGTCAACATATTGTTTGTGAGCTCGCAGGTTTAAATAATTAATACAAATTGATGTTGGATAATAGTTTTGTAGGACATAAGTGTATACAGTTATAAGCAAGTAATATCACATGTAATCATGAGCATCACAACTAAACCTATGACGTACACACAGATCTTGTCAAAACATATTCACCCTAGGGCCCGTCCGTGGCCACTATCAGTCCCAACTAGTATACTAACAAACAAGGGTGGGGGTGTCAACCCAATAGTACTATCAATACCTATCCGTCGGCTCCAACATCAGAGTTAAATAGTTGTGAATAAAAAACCACATAGAAAACTCATGCATGTACAAAATATAACTTACAAAACAGTAACACAATAGTCCCAAAGAATAAATGAGTTCACAGCGTAAAATGGGTAAGCATACTTTTCCCCCAAAGTTTTATAAATAGTTGGAATGAAAACGGGGCCGCGAAACTCACCTTGAGATGATACGAAATAAGATGAACAAAAGCTTCAAAGAATGAGGAGCAACGAAAGATCAACCACCTATAATTAGTTAAGATAAATCTTAAACACGTTCAAAGAGAATAGACACATTCGGTCGGTTTCCGGTCGGATTGGGTTCGATGCGCGACACGCACACATCATATGCACACTTTAATACACTAATAATAATAATAATAATAATAATAATAATAATAATAATAATAATAATAATAATAATAATAATAATATAATCATAATAATAATAATAATAATAATAATAATAATAATAATAATAATAATAATAATAATAATAATAATAATAATAATAATAATAATAATAATGATGATGATAATATTAATAACAAGTATACCAACACAAAAAAAAAGAAAAACGCACCCACACACACAAATACCACACGGTCACACACAGACACACGTAACACCACACACATTCTAGTATATACATACGAGCAACACACACACATATATATATATACATACATTCGAAACACACACACATATATGCATACAATTAACACACACATACATACAATCTAACACACACAACATACACACACACTCATGGTTTCAAACACACGCACCCAAACACACACCCAACATACATTATTCAACACACACAAACACACAATATATACATATATGTAGGTGCCATACACACATGTTACACACACACGCTAGCTACACACACACGGTACATATGCATACACACACACATCGCTAGCTACACACACACACCCAAACACACACCGCAGCCTTTGGCTGCTGTGTTTGATTCTCTCGACCAACACAACACACACTACACCCAACCACGACCACACCATCGCAACCCGCCAAACTAAACCGAAAGCAACTGAAGTGACCCAAATCGGAAACACGAACCGAACAACACGGAACGAAACGAAGCAAGGTGCATTATGATCGATTACCTACGAGATAACCAAACGGCAAGACGACGCAACCGACAGCGGCTCACGGCGATGTAGGTGACTTGATTAGTGGTCGACGGTGGGTAGAGGGGCGACGATAGGGTTACGGGAGGGGGAGGGCGATGGTGGGTTAAGTTTTTATAGTTTTAATATTTACAATTTGAACCCCGAACTTTCAATTAATTAATCCTTTGAGTTTGCTTTATTTACAATTTAAACCATAAACTTATTAATTATGATAATAATATTAATAATAATGTTAATAATAATAATAACAATGATAACAATAATAATTTTGATAATAATAATAATGTTATTATTAGTAATAATAATAATAATAATAATAATAATAATAATAATAATAATAATAATAATGATAGGAATACTAATTATACTAGTAGCGATTAGCTTGTTAATCATTATTTATATAATATTTGGCTAATTCATCATATTATAAAATTAGAGTTAACTCACAAGGCAGAGAAGACAAAATTCAGGATAGGAAACGAATTAATTACACAAAGATAAATAATACGCAAGGAGAGTTAACGAACTTAACATTAATTGACAGACCTGTCGGTGACGGATGTCACAATATCCCCTAGTTGAGAGAATTTCATCCCGAAATTCAGCTGGAGTTAGATCTCGAAGCTCTATCCGCGAACAGATGTGGATATTTGAGTTTCATATGGTCTTCCCATTCCCACATAAACTCTGGCCCTCGCTTAGATTTCCATCTCACTCTGACAATTGAAAGTTTGTTGCGCTTCAATCGTTTGACTTCCCGATCCATAATTTCTATCGGTTCTTCCACAAAGTGTAGTTTCTCATCAATTTTAGTTTCCTCAATCGAAACTTGAAGAGACCCATCAGCTAAACATTTCTTGAGATTCGACACATGGAATGTATCATGCACACCACTAAGCTCTTGGGGTAGTTTTAATCGATACGCCACATGACTAATTCTTTCAGTGATCTCGAATGGTCCATGTAGATGCTTCTTAAAGATTAACATTTAGTCTTTATGTGTCTTTTATAGTTTTTGTCATATTATAGGGACTATTTTTTTAAATATGTTCCTTTTGTTTTCTTGATAGTATAAATAGCATAGTTAATGTATTGTGTAGGAAGACTAGACTGAGAGACCGATAGAGAATAAATCAGTGAACGAACTTGTAACTGTTTTTTACTTACATGTGTACTTTCTATGCTTACTAATCAATGAAAACCTATGAATTTTTATGATTTGTTTGCATTGAATTGATTGCATGTGTTTGTTTGATTGAATTGTATCACAATTTCATCACAGATCGATCCATTTTGATCCTATCAAATGGTATCAGAGCTGTTGGTTCAGTGATTGAAGTTCTTCAAACTGTTGAACTCTTGAAATCACTTGAATCTATGATTGATAAGCAATTCAATCAAGTAATTGTTGATTTTAGTTGGGTTTCATCATCAGAAACATGAATTGAATCACAATTTGCAGTTCAATTCATTCAAATTCAGTGAATTGTTCAAATCAGTGTTCGAACTTGTTTTTCACAGTCGAACTGATTTTTGAATCAAAGATCAATTGTTGTTGTTGTTTGGTGAAATTGAAGATGAAGGACTATTAATTGATCAAATTACAGTCTAATTGGAAGTTTTCAGTGCAATTCAATAAGTTTTGAAGATTTTCAGCAGATCTGAGTTTGTTTGAATCTGTTGAATTTGGCGCATTAGGTCAAAACACTACTGAAAATTGCCTAAGTGTTTGGGCGCTTGACAACTGTTCAGGCGTTTCACAACTGTTAAGGCATTTTCGGTCTAGGCGTTTTACCACTGTGGGGGCGCATCACAACTGTTTGGTCACTTTGAAACTTTTTCAGAATAAGGAATTCTAGGCGTATTACAACTGTGTAGGCGCATTTGAACTGTGGGCGTTTCTTCACTCAGGCATCTGACAACTATTTGGACGTTTTACAACTGTTCAGGCGCATTACAAGTTGGGCGTTTGAGAATTCTTCTAAGGCAATCCCTTAGACGTTTCAGTCAAAGTCAAAGGAGTTCCACCACTGGTTGGGCGCTTCATCACTATTCAGGAGCATCACCACAACACTTTCAATTCATTTTTTTTATTCAAAAACTTAAAAAAACAACAAAAACAAATATTTTTCTAAAATCAAAAATTAAAATGGTGAAATCAGAAGACTCAGAGAACAGAGTTCCTAAACTGAAGAACTGAGCTGATTTTAAGAATTGGTCACTTAGATTGAAACATCACCTTAATTCTATTAACACTGACTTATGCAAGTCAATAGAAAGAGGACCTCACATTCCTATCACTTCAGATGGTCTTGATAGAGGGTTTGTCTATACTAAAGACTCTCCAGAACCATATCCTAAAGATGGGTTACAAGGTGATGATCTAAGAAAAGTAAAGAATGACATTAAAGCATATTCCTAGATGTGTAAAGGACTACCACTTGAAGTCTTAACTAGACTAGATGGATATCAAATGGGATATACCATGTATAAAGCATTGAAGATAATTTGTGAAGGTGGTAAGGAGATTCAAGATCTCAAGAAGCAGAAATTGAAGAGACAGTTAGAGCTATTTGAGCATTTATCTTGTGAAACCATAAACCAAATGATGAATAGATTTATGCACCTGACAACTGAGATGTCAACTGCTGGCATCAAAAATGATCTAAAAGATCTAAACTTTAGGCTTCTCAATGCTCTTCCATCTTCATAGAAACAAACAGTTACACTATTAAAGCATACTGAGAAATTTCCTATGGATCTCGATCTGTTGATAGCCAAAATTGAGTCTGTTGAAATTGATGAAAGCTCAATGAATAATGACAGAGCTGCTTCAATGTCTCAGTACAAATATGTTGCATCTCCTGCTAGTACTGTGGAGAATGCCTTTATGGCTAAAAATGAGAGTTTAACAGAAGAAGAGGGTGATCTGTTTGTTGGAGCAGGGTTCTTTACAGATTCTTCTTATATAAGTGCACCTGCTTATACATCTTAACCTCAACCTCACTCTCCTCCTAAGCCTCAAAGCTCTAAACCTCAAAATGAGACTCCATCTGTTAACTTTGCTAAATCTAGCAAAGTTAAAGATGTCATTAACATCCTATTACATGATGAAGAGTCCAAATCTGCTTTTACTGCTTTTATGGCTAGTTTTCAAGCTTATCAAGGTAGTCATTTAACTCAACTAGATGGACCCAGATGACGTGGAGGAAATGGATCTAAATTGGCAAATGGTGATGATTGCATACAGAACTCAGAAACACTCTTATGTCAACAGGAACTACAAGCCAAGTGCTAACAGTTGGATTTGACAAGTCTAAGTCAAGGTGTTTCAACTGCAATAGCTATGGTCACTTTTCAAGGGAATGCAAAGCTCCCAGAAACAAAGGAGGAAATAGCCAATCGAGTTCAAGCAATCAGAGGTTTCAACAATCATCTCAGAAGACATTCCAAAAGCCATACCAAAGCTTACCAATGCCTGAACTTAAAGTTGACTCAAAAGCTTCTGAAGAACCCAAGAAAGCTTTAGTAGTGAGCATCAAGGATGGATACGAATGGAGTGCATATGCAAAGCAGTTTACAGCTGACTTAACCTCTAGTTTATCTCTTATTACAGAAGTTCAAGGAGAAGATTGGTCAGAAGATAGTGATCCAAAGGCTAAATATGATTCTGAGAATGAAGAAGAAGAATACGATTGGAGTGATAAATCTGATCCTAAAGAGGATTCAGAAGAAGTTGCTTTAATGGCACAATCAGATCAACCAAAGGTTGAAAATTCATCTTCTAACTCTGAGACCTCTCCTCCTAAATATCCTAAAATACCATCAGAAGTAAGAGAAAAACTATGCACAAAATCTTGCTTTGAACACGTTGAATATTACAGATATTACTCATACAAAATATGTGAAAAACTTAATCAAAAGGAATTGATGCATAATAAACTCAAAAATGATCACAAAGTGTCAGATGAAAAGATCATTTCTTTACAAACTTCATGGAACAAAACTTTGAAAGAACTAGAAATAGTTTCAAAACAACTTGAAGAAATGACCAAGAACTTAGAACAGGAGAAAATAGCACATGCTACTACTCAAGTTGATCTTGCTAAAGTCAAAAGTTCCAAAACAATCGTGGGACAACTGGTATGTGAAAGAAAAGATAAACAAAAAGCAGGATTAGGTTTCACTCACAAACCAATGCCTGTATCTATAACTAACACTTTGCCAGAAAACTTTAATACACACGATCACTCTCCTGAGAATAAGGCAAAACTCAAAGCTTTCTAAAACAAGAACAAGATATCTCATAATGAAGAAGAAAAAACTAATGTAGAAATCTTTGAAGAGAAAGATACTGAAAAAATAAAAAACGGTCATCCGGTTAAAGTCAAATCTTATGAACGAAGACCGAAAAGCAATAAAATTTTTGTTCCAAAAGAATCTGTCATGGAGGAAGCAATCACTAAAAATGATAACCAAAACTCCAAAACCAAAGATAAAGCTAAACATGAAGAAGTAACATTAGAAGATTCTAATTCATATGGTCTAAATAATCCTGAATTTATTAAATTGCAAAAGGACCGAAAAAAGAAAGAAAATGAAAAAGAATCTTCAACTAAAGATGTTCAATCTCAAGTAAAATCAAGTTCCACAAAATCAAGGAACCAGAGAAGAAGAAGAAAAATGAGTAAAGCTAAAAATGATCAAATTAAAGAAAATCAGACACAGACAACAAATCAAACAAATAAATTTAAACCAATAAAATTTGTGTCTGCTGGTATGTTAAACATTAACTCAATTCAAGATGTTAAACAAACTCCTAAGAACAAATCGAACTCTGATCTGAAAACAGGTTCAAATTCGAAGACTTCCACTATCGTTAAACGATTTGTGTCTAAGGAATCAAAAATGAAGTCATATACAAAAGCCAAAACCAAATATGCAAAAGAACAAACTGTCAAATCAAAAGCAATAGATTAATTTTTTGACGCCTAAACCTAGACAAGGATCAAACGTTGCGTCAACATCGAAAGTCAATAAACAGTTGTTCAAAACTCGACAGAGGTACTGCGAAATCTATGACATGCACAATCACAACACTGCTAAATGTTTTTTTAATAAGTACTGTCACATATGCGATATGGGAAATCACTCAACATCAGAGTGTTATTTTAATAAGTGTTGTACCTTCTGTGATGAACAGACTCACAACACAGAAAATTGTTACTTTAGAAAGACTTCTCCAAGGAAAGGATTTGCTAATGCACAATTTAGCAAAGGTTATGTTAATCCTCAGTTTAAAAGAAAACAAACTGTTGATTTTCAAAGATTAACTAACCAACCTTTCTTAGGTTTGAGATCTTTCAAAAGAAATGATCCGGTGAGACCAAAACAATATGTTAAAGATCAATTCATTCCAAGGTCTGTAAGAATGAATAATAAAAATTTTGAAAATAAAAGTTTTTCAAAAATTGGTCATTCAGAAAGTATGAATTTTCCAAATAATCAAAAATTTGTGAATAATAACAGAATTGGTAAATTCATTAAAAATAAGCCTGATGTCAACAAACATCATTTCAAACAATTTACAATTGTTGATAAGTTTGGAAAACCCAAGACCATCTCGGCTTGGGTAGATAACTCAACTTAATTTCTTTGTTTTACAGGTATGCCCGAGAAGACCAATCAACACATGGTATGTGGATAGAGGGTGTAGCCGGCACATGACAGGAAATCGTGCCTTATTACAAGACTTTAAGTTAAAGAATGGTATGCACATCGCCTTAGGTGGTGATGCAGGAGGAAAAATCATAAGAGAAGGAACAGTATCCAACGGGATAATAAGCTTAGATAAAGTAAACTTCTGCTCACAGTTGAACTTTAATCTGTTAAGCGTTTCCCAAATTTGTGATAAATCATATTCTGTACTTTTGATGATTCTTTTTGCTACATTTTGAATCCAGGTTTTCAGATTAGCAAAGACTGGGTAGTTGTTAAAGCTGTTAGGGATCGAGATGTATACAAGCTGGATATGTCTCAAGTTGATCCATCTACAAAAACAACTTGCCTCATTGATCAAGCTTCAAATGTCAAAAGTCAGCTTTGGCATAGACGTCTTGAACATTCCAACTTTAAGAATATGAACAAGCTTGTAGCGGGAAATCATGTTATCGGCCTTCCAACAAAGAAGTTTGCCACTACTAATCTTTGCTCAACATATTTAAAGGGGAAGCAACATAGAGCGTCTTATAAGCCCAAGCAGATAAACTCAAATTCCAAACCCCTTCAGATGTTGCATATGGACCTTTTTGGACCAACCAACATGAAGAGTATTGGAAGAAAATTTTATTGTTTAGTTATCATTGTTGACTTTACAAGATTTTCATGGGTTTTCTTTTTCAATGCTAAATCTAAAACGGCTGAATTATTAAAAGAATTCATCATAAAAGTAGAAAATCAACTTGAACAAAAAGTAAAAATAATAAGAAGTGATAATGGAACGGAATTTAAAAATGCTAATATTGACATGTTCTGTGCAGAAAAAGGAATTGCTCATTAGTTCAGTGCTCCCAAAACTCCATAATAAAATGGAGTTGCTGAAAGGAAGAATAGAACTTTGATTGAGGCTGCACGATCCATGTTAGCAGATGCGAAAATTCCTATCACTTTCTAGGATGAAGCCATAACTACTGCATGTTTTGTACAGAATCGTATTTTAATTATGAAAGACAAACTGAAAACTCCATATGAGTTGATGCTTGGCAGGAAACCAAACATAGATTTTCTTAAATCTTTTGGTTGTCCAGTTATAATTTTAAATTCAAGTGATCAGCTAGGAAAATTTGATTCAAAATCTGATGAAGGATTTTTCGTTGGATATTCATATGTTTCAAAAGCCTATCGAGTTTATAACTCTAGAACAAATGTTATGCTTGAAACATTCAACGTTAAATTCCTTGAAAATTCTTTTCCATTAGTTTCAAATGGTCCAGCTTGGTTATTTGATTTAGATTCATTGTCAAACTCTTTTCAATTTAACTTGTTTGATCAATCTAACTTTCTTGATTCTATAGGTAAGAAGAAATCTCAAGGAGATCTCGTTTCTTTCAGTGATGATTAAGTTTCTGATGATATGGATGACTCAAGCCCAGATTATCCATTTTTCTCTTTTGTCAAAGATTCTATAATTCGATTTGATAATAATGATGATCTTTCTCAACAAGATGAAGATCATTCCGTTTCAGAAAATCAAGATGTTTCACAACCTATTCCTAATGATGGTATAGAAATTATACAACCCGAGTCTAGAACGTCATTTATTTCTGGTGATGTAGTTGATTTCGGTAATCTTGATTACTTCATAAACTCACCGACTCAAGTTCCTAATTTCAATCCACATTCTTCGAGCCTATTGCATCAGCTTTCTAACTTGAATCAAACCAATCACTCACTTATTCCACTATGGTCGAAATGAGCGCAGCTAACTGTTGAGCAATCATAGCAGCTATGTCGGGATTTCCAGCTCCTTGATTGTTACCAGCTGGACCACCTTCGTTTCCTCCTCCAGGTGCTTCACCCCTACCACCAGCACCTCTTCCTCTACCTCTGCCTCTCAGGGCAGCACCACCACGAGTATTACTATGAGAAATTCTTCTGGGCGGCATTTTCTAATCAACAACAGATAATACGTAAGCTTTAATCATATCAAGTTTAACACAACTCAATCATCCACAAGTAGTTAATATATCAATTCAAACCTTATAATTCCTAAGACAAAATCACAAACAATTCAATAATAATATAAGGCTTCATTTCCATAAACCACAATATCCCCAGACATGGTCAAATACTAAGATCAAAGTCAAACGCACTAATCTCGATAATCTCAAGCAAACAGTACTAAAAAGGAACATAATAATAAGTGATAATCAGTAGTGGCATAAAGCATTCCTATTTCAATCCTTCTTATTGCTCCCAGCAAGAAATGATAAGTCCTCCCATCATGCGACGCGCCAACTCTCTCTTGCCCTTTAGGGCCAGAGGGGCAGTGTCACCTGGCCCGTCGAAACAAGTGAAACTAGCAGTAGATGTGCGAAGGCGTAGACCGATGACGAGGTCTATGACGAAGTGCTTTCGACCCTATGGATTTGGAGCACCCAGGAGAGCTTATTCTGTAAAGAGAACCTTCCCTCAACTAGGGAACATTGTACCACCTCAAGGAGTTATCAGGAACATTCCTAAATCACCACCTGGTTCCCCTATAGGGTCGAAAGCACTTCGTCATAGAACTCGTCATCGGTCTACGCCTTCGCACAGTTTCACTTGTTTCGACGGGCCAGGTGACACTTCCTCACTCTTTGAGTCAGAAGAAATCACAATGATAGAAGGGGGAATGGAAGAACCAGTAGAAGACATCCTATTAGGAAAAAGTAGGAGTACTTCTCCTCAGATGAAATAGATCAAACAATAAAGAAACAGACGAACAGAAAAGGAGGAACATACATGTAATATCAGATGCTGACAGAACCCTAGTATGCATTTTACATGAAGGTTCCTAGGTTATAGTCTAGGTCTAGTGATTCGCCTAATTCTCTATAACCAATGGCTCTGAAACCAATCTGTCACACCCCAGCTTATAGCGGAAACACGAGGATGTAACGGACGGGATCGTTATAACACATTGATAATTAATAGAGATGCATTAAATGATGTAAGGTCAACATGTCATGACATCACTGACACAAATGGAGACTTGTGTTGTGGTTTGTCAATTCCACGACAAACATAGCCAAACAGTCAAAAGAAATGTAAATCCCACAACCCGGGAGAAAGTGAACAAAATATGAATAACAAAGAAAATCCAAACGTGATTGTCAAAACACCCAACAAGTTTAAAATGTAAATCCTAGGATCGTCGCTAAGGCAGCATCCCTAGCTATCCTTAATGATTGTTACCTGAAAAGATATGCTCAAAAATTTTCAACATATTATTGGTGAGCTCATAGGTTTAAATAATAAATACAAATTAATTCTATGTAATAGTTTTGTAGGACATAAGTGTATACAGTTATAAGCAAGTAATATCACATGTAATCATAAGCATCACAACTAAACCTATGACGTACACACAGATCTTGTCGGAACATATTCACCCTAGGGCCCGTCTGTTGCCACAGTCGGGACTAACAAGCAAGGGTGGGGGTGCCAACCCAATAGTACTATCAATACCTGTCCGTCGGCTCCAACACCGGAGTTAAATGGTTGTGAATAAAAAACCACACAGAAAACTCATGCATGTACTAGATATAACATACAAAACAGCAACACAATAGTCCCAAAGAATAAATGAGTTCACAGTGTAAAATGGGTGAGCATACTTTTCACCCTAAGTTTTATAAATAGTTGTAATGAAAACGGGTCGCGAAACTCACCTTGAGATGATACGAAATAAGATGAACAAAAGCTTCAAAGAATGAGAGAAACGAAAGATCAACCACCTATAATTAGTTAAGATAAAATCTTAAACACGTTCAAAGAGAATAGACACATTCGGTCGGTTTCAGGTCGGATTGGGTTCGACGCACGACACGCACGCATCAATGTACAATTCAATACACTAAATAATAATAATAATAATAATAATAATAATAATAATAATAATAATAATAATAATAATATTGATAATAATAATAACAAGTATAATAACACAAAGAAAAAGTAAAAGAAAAACACACCCACACACACAAATACCACATGGTCACACAGACACACGTAACACCACTCACATTCTAGTACATACACACATATGTATATATACATACGGGCAACACACACATATATATATACACACATTTGAAACACACACATATATATGCATACAATCAACACAAACATACATTCAAACTAACACACATGACATAACACACACTCACAGTTTCAAACACAGGCACCCAAAAACACACCCAACATACATTATTCAACACACACAAACACACAATATATACATATATGTAGGTGCCATACACACATGTTACACACACACACTAGCTACACACACACGGTACATATGCGTACACATACACATCACTAGCTACACACACACACCCAAACACACATAGCAGCCAAAGGCTGCTGTGTTTGATTCTCTCAACCAACACAACACACACTAAACCCAAACACGACCACACCACCACAAACCGCCAAACTAAACCGAAAGCAACCGAAGCGACCCAAACCGGAAACACGAACCGAACACCACGGAACGAAACAAAACAAGGTGCATTACGATCGATTACCAACGAGATAACGGCAACCGACGGTGGCTCACGGCGACGTAGGTGACTTGATTAGTGGTCGACAGCGGGTAAAGGGGCGACGATAGGGTTACGGGAGGGGGAGGGTGACGTTGGGTTAAGTTTATATAATTTTAATATTTACAATTTGAACCCTAAAATTTCAGTTAGTTAATCCCTTGAGTTTGCTTTATTTACAATTTAAATCCTAAACTTATTTATTATGATAATAATATTAATAATAATGTTAATAATAATAATAATAACAATGATAACAATAATAATTTTGATAATAATAATAATAATAATAATAGTAATAATAATAATAATAATAATAATAATAATAATGATAGTAATATTAATTATACTAGTAGCGATTATTTTGTTAATCATTATTTATATAATATTTGTCTAATTCATCATATTATAATATTAGGGTTAACACGCAAGGCAGAGAAGACAAAATTCGGGATAGAAAACGAATTAATTACACAAAGATAAATTATACACAATGAGAGTTAAGGAACTTAACGTTAATTGACGGACCTGTCGGTGATGGATGTCACATCAGCAGACACAAAGGCTTAAGATGGGCTTGACTCTTGGAATGGGCTTTCTTGGATGCAGCTCTCCCTTGGTGTCTCAGGGAAGGTGATGAAAGGGACCTTTTGTGAGTTGTCAGGATAGTAGATAAGATGATGATATGGTTCTTTACAATCCCTTTCAACCACATGGAGGGTTGAACTCTACTGATTGCTGGAAGAGCTGCTGGATGGACTCTGCATGTTCATCTTCATCAGGTAGCCACTAAGGATACCATACAGCTTTGTGAGAGTAAGGTTGGAGAGGTTTTTAGTTTTCTTAAACACAGTAATGAGTCCATTGTCTAGGAAGAGAGAACTTGAACTTTCTCACAATGTCCCTATTCTCAAGCTTAACCCCAACATCCGTGAGAGTAACTACAATCTCAAAGTACCTAAAGTATTGTTGAGTCATAGTTTCACCTGGTTTGCATGTGAAGTTCTCAAACTGCTTCTTTATGAGGTCCTTGTTTTCTTTAGCTTCATTAGACCCCTTATACATAAGCTTCAGTACATCCCAGAGCTGCTTAGCAGTTTTGCACTTCTTAAAGCCTCTTTATATAGAGTTGGGAAGAGCAGTTTGGAGAGCGGTCATGGCCTTCTGATCTATATCAATATTCTTGTTAGGACTGGATCTAATGTATATGTTTAGATGTTTATTCATCTCTTGTAATGATCATTTGTAAATCTCTTTTCTTATGTAAAACAAGATATATATGTTAACCCAAATCTTATTTGTGTTGATTTTATGTAATTGCAGGAAAACATCATACTTGGTCAATTTGGAAAATTGTCCAAGTACAAGAACTATCTGTGGTTGAATAAGTTTGTTCTTTCGTAGATGTTCTACGAAGCATAAATAAACAAGTCAATGTGCATCAGTGGATCTCCTACGGAAGCACAATCATATCTACTGAAGAACAAGTACAGAGATCATGTTGCTGCTGCTGTGGAAGAGCTTGCTCCTGAGGATGAAGTTCAAGATTATCAAAGAACCAACTCCTATGGAAGGCTAACTCCTACAGAAGGCCAATTCCTAGGGAAGAACAAAATACTTTCATGATCTCTAATCATGCAAGTACAACATATGAAGTCAACAAGTCAAGATGACTGAAGTGATGTAATCAAGTCAACATCTACGAAAGACTTCAATTTAGTTAAAATTGAATATTTCATGTCATGTCATGATTTTTACCTTTTACCCATGTAAAAGTGAATCCCTCTGCCTATAAATAGAAGGCATGGGTGCACACTTTTAAGGCAACCCAATTAACCAGAACAATACCAATATCAATCATAACATTAACTAACTATCATTAAATAGCAATAGCTATAGCAAAACACTAAGAACACCAAGAACACCTAGCAATTACCAGATCATCCCAATATATCAAAATCAATTGTAACTGTTTCATTATTAATGGAAATCAATTAAAGCAAACTTGTTTATCGCATTACTTTATCTTGTTTTCCCATTTCTATTATTTGTTGTTCATCAATGTTACGATTACATTTCTCAAACAATTAATTAAACATCGAGTTATGATAATTCAGCGATCATCATTCGTTCAATCAAACTGATAATTCCTGTTTCGATCCTTGGATTCGCAGGTGGTATCAGAGCCTCGTGCTCATTGATCTAGATCAATTGATCTATCAGTTTGATTAGTCGCATTACTTGTTTATTTCATTAGATCTATTAGTTTCTGATTAGATATGATTATGGTAGCTTCAAATTGCTTTTGAGTGTTCGTCACAGCTTGAGAGTTCATAACTCAAATTTAAGCATGCTTGGTGAACAATTTAATCAAAACACAAGTTGAGTTTAGCTAATCAATAGCTAACAAAGGTATTATACTCAATGATTTTGGTTTAATCTGTTATAATCATCAAACCCTTTTTATATCGATCATCGAGTATTGTTCCATTGGTTGATTAACCTTGATCTACATCAGAATCATTTTGATTCGTGGATTTATGCTGTTGATTCGATATTTCTAGGTTGTTTAAACAAATTTGATCAAAATCTCATCATCTAATATCTCAAATTTCAAATCATCTGAGAATTCATTAAGAGATTTGACTAATTTTGACAATAACTTCTTAATTGTTAAGAGTTTGTCATTAATTAGCTCATTCACAACATAAGTCATTAGTTCTAAGGAATTTTTGTCTTAGTTGATTTCAATATCAATATTATCAGTGATTTGTTATTGCTGTGTGAGTGTGTCTACGTTTCATTTACTTTTCACATTCATAGAGTATTAGATCTGTTGATAATTTGATAATTAACAAGTTAATTGAAATGAGTAATTCAATTGTTGGGTCAGCTTACCAACCCCCAAAAGTTAGAGAACAAAGCTGATTTTAAAACATGGAAAATCTGATTCAGGAACCACGTTAATTATACTGATTATGACTTATGGGTGTCCATTACTGGAGGTCCTTACATACCACCTGCTCTTGGACCTGATTACAATGACAACAATCAACCCATAAGTTTGAAAGGTCTGTCTCCTGATGATGTTAAGAAGGTCAAAATTGATATCAAGGCCTATAGTATGCTTACTATGGCTTTACCTGAAGACCTCTTAATCAGATGTGAATCATACAAAACAGCCAACTCATTATTGGAAATTCTTCACACTTTGTGTGAGGGAAGTGATGAGATCAGAAGCATCATGAAGGATACCTTTCGTTCACAATATGAGACATTTCATCATAGTCAGGGTGAATCTGTTCCTTAACAACTCCACAAATACATGCAACTTATTACTGAGATGAATATCTTTGAGTTGAAGTATAGCAATGAGGAGTTGAACAAAAAGATGCTCCACTCCTTGCCTGAAAGTTGGACTCAAACTATGTCAATGTTCAAAAATACCCTTGATCTAAAGGCAATTGGACAGGATACTTTGGTAGCAAAGGTAGAAGCGTTGGAGTTGGATGAGAAAACAAGAAATAAGAGTATAAAAGCACCAATAGCACCATATCAATTCAAAGAAACAAAGGGTGCTGGAAGTGCATTCATCTCCAATGATGATGATGAAAGCTCTTGTGTTGAGAGTGATTATGAAGAAGAAGTTGGTTTCTATGCAGCAAAGTCCTCCAAATCTAACTTTCAAAGGAGTTTTAACAAGAAGATAAAAGGGAAACCTGATGATTCAAAGAGCAAAATTCTAAAGTAGCAGAGGGATCCTCAACCAATAAAAGTAACACCAAATCAGAACCAATTACTATGGTTCTAGAGTCAAAAGAACAGAAAGCACCATTTGCAGCCTTCAGTTCAAGCTTTCAAGCTTATTTGGGTAGTACTCTGACTCCTGCTCACATCTGCCAACAAGACCTTGAAGAACTTCATCCTGATGAAGTAGAAGAAATGGATTTACAATGACAAATGGCCATGATTGCTTACAGAGCCAAGATGTATATGAGAAGGAACAAGGGACTATCTGTTGCAGGTAGAACAACAAAAATTGTTATTGATAAATCAAACGTGAGGTGCTACAAATGTAATTTGTATGGTCACTTTTCAAGGGAGTGCAATCAACAATCAATAAATGACATTAGATAAGCAAATCAAAGGAGCTTCAAGCAACCTCAGCTTACAAACTCATCTCCACCAGCCATAGGTTCTTCCGCAGCTACCAGTAACTCTAAAAAAAATGGGTTGATTATTTTGCAGGATGGTACCTGTGACTGGAGCATGTATGAGAAGGAAGTCCAGGAAGAGAATCAGGCATTGATGGTTAATATGGAGAACAAAATTCCACCTATGGCTAGAGAGGTAAGGGATAGGTTATGTTCTTCTAGATGTGTTGAAGAGGTTGAAAGATACAGGGTCCATGCTTAACAATTGGTTGATAAAGTCAAAGAAACAATTATTTTGAATGAATCTCATGTAAGAGAACATAAACTGTATCAGGTCAAAATCACTTCCTTACAAAAGGATTTAGATAAACTTGTGTCTGGAAATTATAATTTAAAAGCACAAGTTGAGCATCTGACCACCTCTTTAACAAAATCAATGTCTGATTATGCATCTACTAAAGTGAAACTTCAAAAGTTCCAATTATCATCACAGCAATAAGAGAAACTGTTAAAATACTCATATTGAATCAAAGAACAGGTATGGGTTGGGATTTCATGCTGTTGCACCACCAGTGAATGATAACTACACCACCCTACCTGAGTCCATGACCAACAGTGTTTCAAATCATTTTGTATCTAGCACCAAAACTAAATCAAAAGTTGAAAATAATAAATTGGTAAATGGTGATGATACTAGAGTCAGTGAAACTGATTCATCTGAATCAGAACTTTTAAAACAAAATAAATCAGAATTTGACTTTGATGACTTTGATTATCTGGATGAGGTTGATGAGCCTAATGAACAAGAATGTGCTGGTTTGGGTAAGGGTAAAATTGTATTAATTGAACATATAATTCCCAAAGTTCTTAATGAGATCAAGCTGCCTTATCCTCCTAAACAAAGAAATTTGTTGAAGACCATCTACACAAGAATTGGTCAGCTAAATGAAGGAATTCATGAGCTCAACAAAAAGCACAAAAGTCAGTCAGCAAAAAGAACTACGGAGGAGGAAGAGAGAATCACTTCTGCAAAAAACAAGAAGAAGACATGTCCAGAACCATCTATAGAAAAGCAAAGGAAGAATGTTGATCTTCCAAAACAATCATCCGTAGAAGATCTACGGAAAAAGAAATCATCTGCTGAATCACAAACTGACATCAAGAAATAAAAGAAACAGAGAGTTTTGAATCCTAAGTAACAAGAACCAGGTGACATCATGCCAGGAAGAGGTAAAGATTCTTCAACTGCAAAGCTTGAGAAAGAATTAAAGATGCAGAAGAAGAAGGTGATAGAGTCTGAGAGTGAAGCTAAAGAAAAATATTACAAATGGTGTGACATGTACAACCACAATACAGTTGATTGTTACTTCAGCAGTTATTACTCCATTTGCAACATGAACAATCATATGACTGCTGATTGTTACTTTAACAAGCACTGTGCCATCTGCAATAAGAAGAACCATTATACTCAAGAATGTTACTTCAACAAAAAGAACAAAACAAAATTGCCAAAGAAGCAACAATCTGAGACTATTGAATCACACTCATAATCTTTTGAGAATGATGAATCAAAAGTTCAAAAACAAATGAGGCAGCAACCAAAACAGAAGGTTCCAAAAGCAAAAATGCCATCATCTGCAAATCAAACAAAGAAGAAGCAGGAGAAACAAAATTCTCAAAGCAAGAGACCTCATAAGAAGGTAGATTTGAAGGAAGATGAAGCTTTCTATGATCACTTTGAGAAAGGCAATCAAGTGCCAAAATCAAAGACAAAAGATGTTGAAACCTTCTCTACTCAAGTATCATCATCAAGTTTAAAGAAAAAGATACTCAAAAAGAGGTAACAAAAGAAGTGATTGAGGAACAAGAACAAAGTACTTCAAGTTCATCTTCAACAGACTCATCCTCACCCCAAACAAAACATAATGAATCAAGTGAGTTTAAAAACAATCCTGAGACATCTAGGCTTATCCATGAGAGAGTAACAATCTTAGATAACAATGGCAAGCCCAAGACCATTAAGGCTTGGGCTCCACGCTCTAATTGATTTCATTATTATGCAGGAACATCCATGGAGGACTTACAACAAATGGTATGTTGACAGTGGTTGTTCCAAGCATATGACAGGAAACTATTCTCTCCTCCATGATTTCAAACATAAAAATGCTTCATATGTGGCATTTGGTGGAGATAAGAAGGGAGTTAGAATTGTTGGTGAAGGAATGGTAACAAATGGTGTACTCAAATTTGAAAAAGTAAATTTTTGTGAAAATTTCCAATACAACTTGTTGAGTGTATCTCAAATTTGTGATCAAAATTATACCACTTGCTTTCAAACATACAACTTGTTTACAATACAACTTGTTACATTCTTAAGCCAGGTTGTCAAATTCCAGGAGATTGGATCCTTCTTAAAGACCAAGAAAAGGAAACACATATGTTTTGGACATGAACAACACCTCTATGACAAGCAATGAAACCTGCCTAATTTCTAAGTCATCAAAAGATGAAGCTCAACTGTGGCATAGAAGGATGGTCCACTCAAACATGAACAACATGACAAGTTGGTCAAAAATTACTTAGTCATTGGCCTTCCCAAGAAAGAATTTTACTGTTCTAATCATTGTTCATCATGTTATAAAGGAAAACAACATAAGTGTTACATAAGTACAAAACAATCAACACAAACACAACACCACTTAAAATGCTACATATTGATCTTTTTGGTCCAACTAATGTATTAAGCATTGGTAAAAGGCAATATTGTTTGGTGATTGTTGATGATTTCACTAGATTCACATGGGTCTTTTTTTTAAAACATAAAAGTGAAACATTAGAAATAGTAATGGAGTTTATAACTAAGATTGAAAATTAACTTGATTTAAAGATCCAAATCTTAAGAAGTGATAATGGATCTGAATTTGTTAATCATGTTTTAGATAGCTTTTGCAGGAACAAAGGCATTGCCAGACAATTCAGTTCACCAAGAACTCCATAACAAAATGGAGTTGCTAAAAGAAGAAACAGATCTCTAATTAAAGCAGCAAGAACAATGCTAGCTGATTCACAGTTGCCAATCACATTTTAGGCAGAAGCAGTGAACATAGCATGCAATGTTACAGAACATTAATTGTCAAAGAACATAATAAAACACCTTATGAACTGTTGTTTGAAAGAAAACCTTTTATAGGCTATCTTAGAGCTTTTGGGTGTCATGTGTCTATTTTAAACACCAAAGATCAATTAGGAAAGTTTGATGAAAAAGCTTATGACGGATTCTTTGTTGGTTACTCATCAACATCTAAATCATATAGGGTCTACCTTCCAAATCACAACATTGAGGAGGAAACACCTAATGTATCTGTTGATGAATCCTTATTTCCAAAATCTATAAAAGGATCATCTTGGTTGTTTGATATAGATGCATTAACAAATTCATTTAACTCTGGTTATTTGAATGTTGCAGGTCCTACGGATACATGTTATCCTTATGTACCTCCAAGTTTGAGTGAAGTGCCACTGACTGCTGATCCTCCAAGATTATTTCATTCACACACTTCAAGTGTTACTGATCCAGGCCCCTCATCTCAAACAAGCAATGACAATTCTGTTAGAAATGGAAATTCAACTTCAGAAGAGGTAGCTAATGCATCAGTAGAAGTTAACAATGCTTTCGCAGAAGATCCATCTACATCCGTAGATGTTCCATCTACTTCCGAAGATGATTCATGTAAAACCTGGAAAGTTTTAAAAGACGAGAAAGAAAGAATAAAAGCAGATAAAAAGGAAGAAACACAATTTAACCCAAGTTGAGGGGCTAAATGTGTCAAAAGGACAATAAGAATAAAAGTGGGTGCAAAAAGGTGATGGCCGCCCACACCTTCCTGCACATTTCACTTCAACCGGATTTAGAGAGAGAAGAAGAGAAGAGTTTTGGGTTTGAAGAAGGAAGAACAAGGAAACCGAATTCAAGGTAAGAATTCTTGGTTTTAAGTTGTTCTTGGCTGGCCTATGCCTCGGTTGTATGCTTATATGTGTTTTGTTGTGTTCGGGTGTGTGTTTTTGGTGGGTTTCTAGGTGGTGGAACTCATAGTGCAGACGGGTTGAAGGAAGTCATACTCGAAGGCTGCTAAGGTGAGTTCTAGATCCCCGGTTTCTATGTTTTAAACCTATTTTGGGGCTGAAAATACATGTAACTAACTTTTAATATGTCCGGTATTTTGTACCATAAGTTTGGCCCTGTTCTTTTATTGGGTGTGTTAGGGCCTGCATGTTTTGCTCGGTTTATATGGTTGTATGCTTGTTCTGAGAGATTAGCATGCTAGATCGGTGCGATGAATATATAAGAATGAGGATTGGGAACTGATTTTAGTATAAGATGCGGTTTCAGGTTATTGATCATCCGCATTAAGTTTGAATATTTGCATAAGTGTTGTTCATCCGCATTAGTTAAGTGTTCATCCGCATTTGTTTGTCCATGCGCATTTGCTTCAGTCATCCGCATTTGGTTCATGCGCATTTCTGTGGGACACTTGGAATATTTTCTGAGGTGTTCATCCGCATTGGTTTATTCATCCGTATTTGTCTGTTCATCCGCATTTGTTTGCTCATCCGCATTTCTTTAAGGAGACAGAATTTTCTGAGATTTTGGGATGTAGAGCTTAAGTGATGAGAAAGGAGGTTTTATGAGGGATTGTGCTTGTTTATGTTTTTCATGCTTTGTATGCTGTTGTGATGATGTTGTTCCATGTTATGTTTATGTCGTGACCTTACGTGGTGTGACGTATGTATATGCTTATGTAAAGTATTACTTAACAAAAGTGGAAGATAACTAATGAGAAATAAGAATGAATGCATGCATTAATGAACGATCGGAAGTAAGAAAAGTCTTGCAAGCATTGTAAGGAGGTTCACACCCAGTGAAGGGTGTTAGCTCAATGGTGTGCGGGTTAGCTACCCTAAAAGGATGCACACTGGGGTCTAGTCTTTGTGACTGACCATACGTACGGGACCATTGTCGCTTACCCCAGTGTTGGGCCCGCCTCGGGCATGATGTTTGAAGTCTATTTATAGTCTTCAGTCCAGTACCCTCCTTGTGCATGATGTTTGGGGTATAGCACATGGCATGGTCCAAATGATGATACCCTGGTGCTGGGCCCGCCTCGGGCATGATGTTTGAAGTCTATTTATAGTCTTCGGTCTAGTACCCGCCTTGTGCACGATGTTTGGGGTATAGCTCGAGGCATTAGCCTGGAGCATAGAGAAGTGAAAGTAATAATGATCGAACGAAATATACGATAAGAGAATGAATGAATGTAAGTTGAAGATGATGAAAGATAATAATGAGATTATCTATTTGTACGTATGATGTATGATCGCTTACGAAAGTAATGTACGGTTTTAATCGAAAGAAAAGTATTTTATTTATAAAACTAGAACTCACTCAGCAACGCTGACTTTTATGTATTTCCAGTTGGCAGGTAAGGTTGCTGAGGATGGCACGGGGTAGCTACTTGGCGTTTTTGGGATGGCATCCATTGTTTAAATTATGATGTTTTTGCATTGTAATGCAAACAAACAATATTTTGTGACGATCATGAATGTTGTAATTATTTTGCAAAAGCACTTATAATGAAATGATTTTAAATTATTCTACTGCGTTGTTTCAGTACACCTAAATATATGTTTTATGTTTTATGTGCAATGATTGACCAGCTGTAAGCGTCCCGGGAACGGGGCCTTACAAGTTGGTATCAGAGCCAAAGTTTAAGTGAAACGGGTAAATATTTTCAAAAGAAACTTAAACCTAAACTGAGAATAGGACATAGGGAAGGGATGCCAGTCCAAGTAGCTGCGTGCCATTAGGTATTTTCTTAATGTTAACCGGTATTACGTGCGCATGTTATGTGATTTATGTGCTTCTTAGTAGATTTAGATACTGATGTAGTCAGGATAGGAAATGCTTGGGGTATGAAGAGTAAAGTAAGTGGCTAATCACAACTGGCCACTGTAATTAGGGACTTACTATACTTGACATAAACTGAGTTGTTACCTTGAATGACCGTGTTGGTGTTTGAATCTTATAGCATGTTAGAGGATGGCTGGTGGAAGATCTTCGAAGGTTTCTCGAGGTGGAGGTCGTGGTGGACGTGGTACTGGACCACGAGTCACGAGAGGAAGGCCTAGGGCTGAAGAGGTGGCTCACGAAGAGCTCGAGACCCCTCATCCGAAGGGTGGTGATGAAAGTGCTAACTTAAGGGCCTTGGTGAAGGAGGCTGTTGTAGAGGAGGTTCATCAGGTCATGCAGACGATCTAACCGTCTGTGGTGACCGAAGTAATAAAGGCTGTAAGAGAAGGGGAAAGGAAGGAGAGGAACCGGTCCTCGGGAGTAAGGGAGCAACCGGGGAATGAGACGGTTATTTCTACTGATGAGGAAGAAGAAGAAGAGCCTGTGTCGGAGGCAGCACGAGGCTGTAACTATGGGGCATTTCAAAGATGCAAGCCCCCAACTTTGACGGAAATGGCACTGCGGCTGCTGCTCACCGGTGGGTGAGAGAGATGGAAGCTGTTCTAGATATCAGCGAGTGCCGAGAAGATCAGAAGGTGAAGTTTGCCACTCATTCATTTGTGGACTCGGCCCTATGTTGGTGGGACAATATTGTCCAGGCCGAGGGTAGTAGAGCGATTGGCAGGATGAGGTGGAATGAGTTGAAGAAACTGGTGATCGACGAGTTTTGTCGTCATCGAGAGCTCGACAAGGTTGAGAGGGAGTTTCTACAGCTGGAGGCGGGAACCATGACACATCAGCAATATACCACCAAATTCAATGAGATGGCATGGCTGGTGCCGGATCTGGTGACACCATTGTCATGAAAGATTAAGAGATACATTCAGGGCTTGTTGGCGGACATCGGCAGGCACATGATCGCCGCTCGACCGAGCACGTTTAGGTCAGTGGTTGATCTGGAAGGGAGGCTGTATGATGAACGGGAAGTGGTGGTGGCTGAGGTAAGTAAGAAAAGTGGTGGTGACCGGAACTGGAACAGGAAGAGGTTTAGTAGGGGTGGTGCGTCGACAAACAACAAGCGAACACGGGTGGATGACCGCCGTGTGGTCACATCTGGTGCGGGGTCGAAGAGATGTGGCAAATGTTGAAAGGAGCATTTCGGAGAATGTAGGCGGGGATTGAATGTATGCTTCCTGTGTGGGAGGACAGGGCATATAGCAAAGGATTTTCATATGGCCAGATGTTTTAACTGTGGTGGAGAGGGTCACATGAGCAGGGAATGCAAGAAGCCAAGGGCTGAGAGTTCCGGAGTGAAGAAGACGACCGGAACCGAAGGGCAGAAAGCAAGGGCCAGAGCATTCACGATGACCTAGGAGGAGGCTAGGACGGACCCCGATGTTGTGTCAGGTACGTTCCTAGTAAACCAAACTCTTGCCTCCGTGTTATTTGACTCTGGTGCTAGTAAGAGCTTCATTTCTGCTGCCTTTTGTGCTAAGTTGCCTTTAAGGAGTAGGAGTATTGACGAGCCCTTTGATGTAGAAACTGCCATAGGTAAGTCTACCAGTATTTCTAAGATGATGGAAGGCTGTGTCATAGAAGTAGAAGGTCATAAATTTCTGGTTAGACCATTCGTGATGACCTTAGGCGGTTTCGATGTAGTCCTGGGAATGGACTGGTTAGCGGCCTACGAGGTGAATATCCTATGTCACAAGAAGATGATTGGAATGATAGCGCCTGAAGGGAGTTTGGTGATGATCTACGGTGATCAAGTTACGACCATTCTGAAGGTGATTTCAATGGCGGTGGCGGGAAAGTGTATGAGGCGTGGATGTAGTGCCTACTTGGCCTACGTAAAAGATGTTGATACGCCAACAACACAACTATCGGATGTACCGGGTTGTGTGTGACTTCCCAGACGTGTTCCCAGAAGATTTACCAGGTGTACCTCCGGACCGTGAGATTGAGTTTCAGATTGACCTGATACCTGGTACCCAACCTATTGCTAAGGCACCGTATCGGTTAGCCTCCTTTGAGCTGAAGGAATTGATGGAGCAACTGCAAGAGTTGCTTGATAAGGGGTTCATTAGACCGAGTATCTCTCCATGGGGTGCCCCGGTTTTGTTTGTAAAGAAGAAGGACGGTAGTATGAGGATGTGTATTGACTACCGCGAGCTGAACAAGTTGACGGTGAAGAATCGGTATCCATTGCCGAGGATTGATGACCTGTTTTATCAGCTCCAAGGTGCCAGTTGGTTTTCGAGAATAGATCTCCGATCTGGTTACCATCAGTTGAAGGTGAAAGAGCAGGATATTCCTAAAACAGCTTTTCGTACGCGTTATGGACACTACGAGTTTCTCGTTATGTCTTTCGGTTTAACCAACGCACCAGCTGCTTTTATGGATCTGATGAATCGAGTGTGTCGGCCGACGTTGGATAAATCAGTGATTGTGTTCATCGATGATATCTTGATTTATTCGAAGAGCGAAGTGGAACATGCCGGTCACATTCGAGAGGTGTTAGAGATGTTGAGAAGGGAGAAGTTGTATGCCAAGTTCTCCAAATGCGTTTTTTGGTTGCGCGAGGTTCAGTTTTTAGGTCACGTGGTGAATCCCGAGGGGATTATGGTGGACCCGGCAAAGGTGGAAGCTGTGATGCAATGGAAGCCTCCTAGGACGCCATCTGAGATCCGTAGTTTCTTAGGGTTGGCGGGCTATTATAGGAGATTCATCCAAGACTTCTCTAAGGTAGCTTCTCCACTGACCAAGTTAACCCGTAAGGATGTGAAGTTTGTTTGGGGTCAAGAGCAAGAGAAGGCTTTCGAAGAGTTGAAGACGAGGTTGACTCAAGCTCCTGTCTTATCATTTCCCGAAGGGAGCGAGGATTTGGTGATTTATTCAGATGCTTCTTACTCAGGTTTGGGTTGCGTACTGATGCAGCAAGGAAAGGTTATAGCTTACGCATCCCGACAATTGAAGGTTCATGAGGTTAATTACCCTACTCATGATTTGCTTGCAGCTGTGGTCTTTGCGTTAAGAATTTGGAGGCACTACCTGTACGGGACGAGGTGCACCATCTTCACTGACTACAAGAGCTTGAAGTACTTCTTCGAGCAAAAGGATTTGAACATGAGGCAAAGGAGATGGTTGGAACTGATAAAGGATTATGATTGTGAAATCCATTACCATCCTGGCAAAGCCAACATAGTGGCGGATGCCCTCAGCCGAAAAGAGAGGCCTGAACCAATCTGGGTGAAGGCTTACCAATTGATTTTGACCTTCGATGTGATGAAGAAGGTCAAGGAGTTTCAAGATGAGGCATTGAAGGAATATCATCTTAACTCTGAAAGGATGAGAGGTCTAGTCGAGGAATTGGGTGAAAACACTCTCGGTGTTACAACTCGATTCGGACGGATGTGGATCCCTCGTTACGGGGATTTACGTGGGAGGATTATGGATGAAGCTCATAAGACTCGATACTCCATTCATCCCGGTGCTACAAAGATGTATCAAGACATGAAGAAAGATTTTTGGTGGCCGGGTATGAAGCGCGATGTAGCGAAGTATGTGAGTAAGTGTCTTACTTGCTTGCAAGTGAAGGCCGAGCATCAGAAGCCGTACGGGGAAAATCCAACCTTTGGATATACCCAAGTGGAAGTGGGAGCATATCACCATGGACTTTATCACGAAGCTATCGTGTACCGTGAAGGGGAACGATGCCATATGGGTGATAGTCGACCGTCTGACGAAGAGTGCTCACTTCCTACCGATCCGAGAGACGTATTCATCTGAGAAGTTAGCAGATCTATTCATCAAGGTGATTGTAACATGTCACGGTGTGCCGGTGTCTATTGTTTCTGATCGTGACCCTCGGTTTACATCTAAGTTTGGAAGAGATTTCATGATGCAATGGGGACGAGGTTACACATCAGCATGGCTTATCATCCACAGATGGATGGTCAGTCGGAGAGAACCATTCAGATGCTTGAGGATATGCTTCGAGCATGCATCATTGATTTTGGAGGTAGTTGGGATGACCACTTACCGTTAGCTGAGTTCTCATATAATAACAGTTATCATGCCAGCATTGGTATGCCCCCTTTTGAGATGCTATATGGTAGGAGATGTAGAACACCCGTTTGTTGGGGTGATATTGGTCAGAAGGAGTTAGGAAGTATTGAGGTGATTGAGGCTATGACTGAGAAGCTCAAAAAGATCAAAGCCTTTATGAAGGCAGCCAAAGATAGGCAGAAGTCGTATGCCGATAAGAGACGTAGACCGATTGAGTTCTAGGTGGGCGATAGAGTTATGTTGAAAGTCTCACCTTCGAAGGGTACCATTCGGTTTAGAAAGCGGGGCAAGTTGAGCCCGAGATACATAGGGCCTTTCCGAATCATTGCTCGAGTAGGAGAGGTGGCCTACAGGTTGGAGTTACCCGATGAGTTAAGTGGAATTCACCCGACATTCCATGTATGTTATCTGCGGAAGTGTTTAGCTGACAAGGATATGGTTGTACCACTGGGGGATATTGAAGTTGATGAAAGGCTCAATTATGTGGAGCAACCAGTGGCAATCATTGACCGCAAGTAGAAATGGTTAAGGAACAAAGTGGTTCCTCTTGTGCGCATACAGTGGAAGCACAGGAAGGGATCCGAGTCTACGTGGGAGACTGAAGAAGAGATGAGGCAGCATTACCCACGTTTGTTTGAGGTATAACAGGTTTCGGGGACGAAACCTATATAATAGGGGTGGACTTGTAACACCCGGAAAATTTTAAAAGACGAGAAAGAAAGAATAAAAGCAGATAAAAAGGAAGAAACACAATTTAAACCAAGTTGAGGGGCTAAATGTGTCAAAAGGACAAAAAGAATAAAAGTGGGTGTAAAAAGGTGATGGCCGCCCACACCTTCCTGCACATTTCACTTCAACCGGATTTAGAGAGAGAAGAAGAGAAGAGTTTCGGGTTTGAAGAAGGAAGAACAAGGAAACCGAATTCAAGGTAAGAATTCTTGGTTTTAAGTTGTTCTTGGCCGGCCTATGCCTTGGTTGTATGCTTATATGTGTTTTGTTGTGTTCGGGTGTGTGTTTTTGGTGGGTTTCTAGGTGGTGGAACTCATAGTGCAGACGGGGTTGAAGGAAGTCATACTCGAAGGCTGCTAAGGTGAGTTCTAGATCCCCGGTTTCTATGTTTTAAACCTATTTTGGGGCTGAAAATACATGTAACTAACTTTTAATATGTCCGGTATTTTGTACCATAAGTTTGGCCCTGTTCTTTTATTGGGTGTGTTAGGGCCTGCATGTTTTGCTCGGTTTATATGGTTGTATGCTTGTTCTGAGAGATTAGCATGCTAGATCGGTGCGATGAATATATAAGAATGAGGATTGGGAACTGATTTTAGTATAAGATGCGGTTTCAGGTTATTGATCATCCGCATTAAGTTTGAATATTTGCATAAGTATTGTTCATCAGCATTAGTTAAGTGTTCATCCGCATTTGTTTGTCCATGCGCATTTGCTTCAGTCATCCGCATTTGGTTCATGCGCATTTCTGTGGGACACTTGGAATATTTTCTGAGGTGTTCATCCGCATTGGTTTATTCATCCGTATTTGTCTGTTCATCCGCATTTGTTTGCTCATCCGCATTTCTTTAAGGAGACAGAATTTTCTGAGATTTTGGGATGTAGAGCTTAAGTGATGAGAAAGGAGGTTTTATGAGGGACTGTGCTTGTTTATTTTTCATGCTTTGTATGCTGTTGTGATGATGTTGTTCCATGTTATGTTTATGTCGTGACCTTATGTGGTGTGACGTATGTATATGCTTATGTAAAGTATTACTTAACGAAAGTGGAAGATAACTAATGAGAAGTAAGAATGAATGCATGCATTAATGAACGATCAGAAGTAAGAAAAGTCTTGCAAGCACTGTAAGGAGGTTCACACCCAGTGAAGGGTGTTAGCTCAACGGTGTGCGGGTTAGCTACCCCAGAAGGATGCACACTGGGGTCTAGTCTTTGTGACTGACCATACGTACGGGACCATTGTCGCTTACCCCGGTGCTGGGCCCGCCTGGGGCATGATGTTTGAAGTCTATTTATAGTCTTCGGTCTAGTACCCGCCTTGTGCATGATGTTTGGGGTATAGCACATGGCATGGTCCAAATGATGATACCCGGTGCTAGGCCCTCCTCGGGCATGATGTTTGAAGTCTATTTATAGTCTTCGGTCCAGTACCCGCCTTGTGCATGATGTTTGGGGTATAGCTGGAGGCATTAGCCTGGAGCATAGAGAAGTGAAAGTAATAATGATCGAACGAAATATACAATAAGAGAATGAATGAATGAATGAATGTAAGTTGAAGATGATGAAAGATAATAATGAGATTATCTATTTGTACGTATGATGTATGATCGCTTACAAAAGTAATGTAAGGTTTTAATCGAAAGAAAAGTATTTTATTTATAAAACTAGAACTCACTCAGCAACGCTGACTTTTATGTATTTTCCAGTTGGCAGGTAAGGTTGCTGAGGGGCACGGGGCAGCTACTTGGCCTTTTTGGGATGGCATCCATTGTTTAAATTATGACGTTTTTTCATTGTAATGCGAACAAACAATATTTTGTGACGATCATGAATGTTGTATTATTTTACAATAGCAATTATAATGAAATGATTTTAAATTATTCTACTGCGTTGTTTCAGTACACCTAAATATATGTTTTATGTTTTATGTGCAATGATTGACCAGCTGTAAGCGTCCCGGAAACGGGGCCTTACAATTCATTTCCTTCAACTAAAGTTCCCAATCCATCAGAAAGCATTCCAACAATATTCACATCTGCAGATCAACAAACTACAACATCCGTAGTTGTTCCTATAACTGCTACGGAAGTTGTACCTACATCTGCGAAAACATAAAATCATGAAGATGGATTTCATTTAGCATCAGAAGACCAAAATGATGAGGATTTTGACCACTTTGTTGATTCCCCATCTCAGTTGGATCCATCACCATCAACCAACATCACTAACTTGGAATCATCAATTCCAGTTGAATCAATTCCAACAACAAGAATTCTTAAGTATCATCCAATAGAAAACATTATTGGTGATCTTAATGAAAGAACCATAAGAAGTCAAGGGGGAGCTGTCAATATTTTTTTGTTCTCTTGTTTTCTATTACAAGTGGTTCCTCCCAAGATAACTGCTGCATTAAAAGACAACAGCTGGATTGAAGCAATGCAAGAAGAACTTCAGCAATACAGAAAGCAAAATGTTTGGAATCTAGTTGATCTTCTTGAAGGCCAATATCCATTTGGTACAAGGTGGCTTTTCAAGAACAAACTAGATGACAAAGTGTTGGACTCAACAAGTGCATTAATGGATTAATGCTTTAAAGGATGATGCTTGCCATAATAAAACATAAACAAACATAATGTGTTCTAACATTCAACAATCATTTACTAACACACTAGCATCATTAACAATCATAACATTCACTAATCATTATTTAAGTTTCTTTTTCAGGATTGTAGATAAAAGAAATTTTAACCAAGTGTCGATAGCGGATGAAGAATTGCCCACAGCGGATGTACAAAAGGATGCAGCGGATGAAGAACAAGTCCAAGTGCCCACAGCGGATGAACAACACACACAGTGGATGCCTAAGTCCACAGCTGATGAACTGTCCATAGCGGATGAACATTTCCATAGCGGACAACATAAAAAGCAAACACACACAAGTGTTTACAACGGATGTTCATCCACAACTGATGAACATTCCACAGCGGACAACATACAAGCAAACACACACAAGTGTTCATAGCGGACAACATCCAAGGCACAGCGGACATGCTATCTGACGTCCATAGCGAATAGCTTAACATCCGCAGCAGACAGCTAATTATCCACAGCGGACAGCTTATAGACTTAGGATTATTTATATAATTTCCGTTTACATAAGGGTAGTTTAGTAATTGTATATAGCTATGTGTATAGGCTATAAATAGCATTCTACCCTAATCCTTTGTAAGCTTTTGAACAATCAATCAATCAAGCAGATATTATCATCCAATCACTAGCAATCATACACAAACATACACACACTGATATCATAGCATTTATCATGGGTTTCCGCACCATGGTTCATGTTTGTTGATTGAGTGATTAGAAAAGATCCTTAGGGGAATCAACCTGTTCATGTTGAATATTGTTCTAATATGTTCATGTTCAACATGTGTTTAAGTTGATTTCATCAGGTGGTATCAGAGCATGTATTGATAAGGTCAACAGATATAGAGAGCATGCAGACAAACTTTCGAAGAAAGTTATAGAAACAAACATTTTAAATGAAAGTTTAAAATCAGAACATAAAAAATATGCAACCAAAATACGTTCATTATAAAATGACTTAGATAAACTAATGTCTAAGAAATTAACACTAACAGCTCAAGTTGAACACCTCTCTGCATCATTGACTGAATCAAAAGCATTGCATGCTGAAACAGAAGTAAAACTTCAGAAGTTTCAGGTAAGCAACAAGAAGTTCGAAGAACTTCTTGCTCAACAAAGGGTATTCAAAGACCCGTCAGGTTTAGGATATAACAAGGTCAGCCCACCTTACAATGATAATTATATTCCTTTACCTGACTCAATGACCAACAAACAAGATGAATCTCCTGACACTCTTGAAAATACTGATGCTTCCAAACAATCATCATCATCATCAAAATCACCATTAACATCAAAATCACCTTTCATAAAACTTGTTAAAAGTTCAGTATCACCACAAATCAAATTAACTGACTTTTATCAAGGAGAGAATAATGAATTTTATAAACAAACAATAGATAACGATGAAGATGATTTATTGGATGATGAACCAACTCAGCCAATTACTGAAACTCAAAAGGTTTCAAGTGTGGCTGATACATCTAACAAACAAACGAAATAGATTAAAGGTTTTGATATCTGTTCTGGTGGAAGGAAAACTGTAACTTCCACTGTCTCTCCTAAACAAGTAAATAAAGGGAAAGGCAAAGCCACAATTCAGCCAAAACAATAAATAGTAACTTTTGAATTTCCCTCAAAATCAAATTTGAAGACAAAAGTTACTAACAAACAAACAAAATTGGAGTTAACATATTGTGAGTGGTGTGATCAATACACACACTCCACTGAAAAATGCAAGTATGGTAAATACTGTAAGTACTGTAACATGAATAATCACAGTACTAAAACATGCCATGTTCACAACTATTGTTCAATTTTTGAAAGAAATAACCACAGCACAGCAAATTGCTTTTTCAATAAAAAAATTAAAAAGAAAAACGAAGAGGCTCAAGTTGAGAAATCAACTAAGAAACAAACAAGTGTTCAAATTAAGAACAAAGGAGGAGTTCCAAGACAAACTCCTCACCAAAAAGTTGTTTTAAACAGTGACAAAACATTTTATGACAACTTTAAACAACCAACAAGGAGACATAAGTCTCAAAACAGACAGTCACCAAGTATTAACTCTTAAAGGAGAAGGGCTCAAAGTACTTCTCCTGATAGAGCTAAAAACAATTAAAGGAAAACTAGTGTACCTAGACCATCATGGCTTGGGAAAGACGGAAAACCCAAGACCATCATGCCTTGGGTTGCACCAACTAACTAATTTCTTTTCTTTTGTAGGGACATCAAAGAAGGCCTGACAACATTTGGTATGTTGATTGTGGATGCTCTCGACATATGACTGGCAACTGTTCCCTCCTTCGGGATTTTAAGAGCAAACATGGAGGTAATGTAGCCTTTGGAGGAGACAAGACAGGTGGGAAGATAACTTGCGAAGGGACAGTAACTAATGGGTTGATTAGCTTTGATAATGTCAACTACTGCTCAAATCTTCAGTTCAATCTTCTAAGCGTATCTCAAATGTGCGACAAAGGATATGCCACCTTATTTGACTCCAACAACTACTACATCCTCAAAATGGGGTTTCAAATTCCAGAAAACTATATCCTTTTGAAAACTCCCCGTCATAACAATACATACATTGTTGATATGAATACTATTTCAGCATCAACCCCTAAAACTTGTTTATTATCAAAAGCATCAGAAGATGTTTCCCAATTGTGGCACAGACGATTAGGACACTCTAACTTTAACAGAATGAACCAACTTGTAAAAGGTGATCTAGTAATAGGTTTACTCCAAAAAGAATTCTTCTGTACAGAGCACTACATAGCATGTTTGAAAGGCAAACAACATAGAGTGTCCCATAAGTCAAAATTGGTAAACTCTAATAACACACCACTCAAATTGCTTCACATGGACCTATTTGGCCCAACAAACATCCTAAGCATAGGAAAGAAGCAATACTGTCTTGTTATAGTAGATGACTATATCATATTCACATGGGTTTACATTCTACTACACAAGTCAGAAACAACAGACATAATAAAATCCTTTATCACTAATATTGAGAATCAATTAGATCTTAAAGTTAAACCTTTAAGAAGTGCTAATGCATTGAATTTAAGAATGACTACGTTTCTTCTTTTTGTGCAGAAAAAGGAATTAGTCATAAATTCAGCGTAGCAAGAACTCCTTAGCAAAATGGAGTAGCTGAACGGAGAAATAGAACATTGATAGAAGCAGCCAGATCTATGCTAGCTGACTCTGTATTGCCCATATCCTTTTGGGTTGAAGCAATCAACACAGCTTGCTACATACAAAACAGAACATTAATCATCAAAGAACATTCCAAAACGCCTTATGAATTAATGTTTAAAATAAAACCATTCATAGGATTTCTTAAGGCATTTGGATGTTCTATATCAATATTAAACACCAGAGAACAATTATCCAAATTTGCTCCAAAAGCAGATGATGGATTCTTTGTTGGATAGTCTGGAAGTTCAAAAGCTTATAGAGTATACAATCCAAGGCTAAATATAGTGGAAGAAACAATAAATGTTGTTTTTAATGAACATTCTTTCACTAAGAAAGTCATTGGATCAAGCTGGCTATTTGATATTAATGCTTTAACTAAATTATTTGACATATCTTACTTTGATGTTTTAGATACCAAGGATAACCATGAGTATCCAATGGTTCCACTAACAACCATTGATGTTCTGTTGACTGCTGATCCTCTAAGGAGAACTAACAACACTCCTTCAAGTACAACAGTTTCAACTCCTCCAGAACAAACAAACACATCAAAAGGAACATCATCAAACATGCCATCATCTTCATCTCCTATGACCACCCAACCACAACCACACAACCAAACAAAACCACATCAACCAACCAATACTGAAGAAGATAATGTTACCACTCATTACCAGACACACATCATGAAGATGAAATCTTAGATTTCTTTCATGATTCACCTTAAACATTCAATGAGATCCCTCAGCTAGATAAACAAACAATTCCTGATACTCTTGCTCAACCATTATCCCCTACTCAAACAATCACCAATCTTGATCCAAAAATTCTGTTGATCAGATTACAACAACAAGAGTTCATAAAGACCATCCCATAGAAAATATCATAGGTGACCTTAATACCAGATTAACTCAAAGTCAATATGAGATAGCAAACATGTGTCTGTACTCCAGCTTCTTATCCCTAACTGTACCCAAAAACATCACTGAAGCACTCAAAGACAACAGTTGGATAGAAGCCATGCAAGAGGAACTACAAAAATTTAAGAAGCAAGAAGTATGGAAGCTGGTTGATCTACCTGAAGCTCAATATGCAATTGGCACAAGGTGGCTCTTCCGAAACAAAGCAGATGACAGAGGGGTTGTCATAAGAAACAAAGCAAGGCTAATAGCCCAGGGTTATACTCAAGAGGAAGGCATTGACTATGATGATGTCTTTGCTCCTGTAGCAAGACTGGAAGCCATCCTAGTATTCCTTGCTTATGCCTCATCCAAGAGTTTCACTGTCTACCAAATGGATGTCAAATGTGCATTCCTCTATGGTAAAATAAATGAAGAGGTATATGTTGCTCAACCACCAGGGTTTGAAGATCCAGAATTCCCTTACAGAGTCTACAAGTTAGATAAAGCTCTATATGGTCTTCATCAAACACCCAGGAAGTGGTATGAAATGTTATCAAAGTTTCTACTACAGAATGGATACACCCGTGGGAAAATCGACCAAACATTGTTCTTAAAAAGAAAACAACAAGACTTGTTAGTAGTACAAGTCTACGTGGATGACATAATCTTTGGATCCATAAACACACATCTTTGCAAAGAGTTTGAAAATCTTATGCAATCAAAATTCCAGATGAGCTCAATGGGAGAACTTACATTCTTCTTTGGTCTTCAAGTTCAACAAGCTGCTGAAGGAATTTTTAGAAATCAAAGCAAATATGTGAATCAGATCCAGAAGGAAAATCAGTATGCACTCTGCATGTGTGCAAGATATCAAGCAGATCCCAAAGAATCACACGTCAATGCAGTAAAGAGAATCTTTAGATACTTGAAAGGCAAACCAGATTTTGGTTTGTGGTATCCCAAAGATGGAGATTTCTCTTTATATGCATAAACAGACAGTGATTATGCGGGATGCAATCAAAACAGAAAATCCACTACCGAAGGTTGTCGGTTTATTGTATCAAGATTGATCTCTTGGCAGTACAAGAAACAAACAAATGTCTCTGTGTCAATAGCTAAAGCATAATACATAGCTGCTTCTACATGTTGTTCTTAAGTGCTTTGGATTCAAAACCAAATGCTTGACTATGGCTTTAATTTTCTTCAAACACCCATACACATTAACAATTCTTCTGCCATGTTTATCACTGACAATCCTGTTCAACATTCAAAAACAAAACACATAGAGATCATATATCACTTTCTGAGAGATTGCTCAAAAAAGGGTCTGATCAAGTTGATCAAAGTCCATACAAACAATCAATTGGCTAACCTATTTACTAAACCATTTGATTCAACAAGATTTGAATTTTTGGTTTAGTCACTTGGTATGATCAACTTTGAATCAAACAAGTAATGTTTTTCAAAACATTAAAATCAAACAAGCTTGATTTTGTCAAAGTCCAAGTTTAACATCAAAATGTATCTTACAAAATCAAGATATCAAACAAACACATCATTTTATAAATATATTGAATCACACATACCACTCATGAGAAATGATAGTACACTAGTTTAGTTCTTTACTTAAGTCATTTTCCACTAATAAAGACTGACAATACTTTGCTTGATATGTGGATAGGCTCAGCATGGGACACCTAACAACACATACAACAGTGAAGCACTAAATTCTCATGTTTGTGTGGTTAACAACACATCTTGGTTTATGGTGAGTATTAATATATCCAATATAGGTTGCTTATAAAGTAACTACAATACACCAAGTGAAACAGTTTATAAATTGCTCAATCATACAAGTGTCTCCTCTTTTATGATTTTCATAGACCTGGAGTACACCAAGGCATTCTTTGTTGTGCTAAGCATAGACCTGAATGACCTAAATCATGATCCAAAAAGATCCCAATAAGGAACACATCCATCTTGGATGAACAATCAATAAAGTCTTTAAGACTACATTCCTTGTGAATGAATCAAAAGAATCCCAAAGAGGATCACCTTCCAAAGTGAAGTGAAAAAGAATCCCAATAAGGATCAAACATCATGGATTAAATTGAGCATTTATACTCCTAAGTGGCTAGGTCTTAAGTATTGAAAGTGCTTTCTAGCATATCTTGAGGAGGGTTGTACCAAACATACAATCGGATGTGGGGTACTTACAACTCATTTCAATCAACTCATAACATGATAATCACTCACTGTTTCAATCAATCATTAATACCATGCATGAGTTTAAGTGGATCAAATATCTACAATCAACATTGTATTAGTCCATGTCTATTCTCAAAAACATTCAAACCACTCAATGAGAATTTTAGACTAGTATGATCTCATGGTATGTGCAAACGATTCATGTCAAAACATGAAAATTATTCATTTATTAGTTAGATAAGGCATTATCTTTCTAACTTTTAACAAGCAAGCAATCAATTGGACTTTGATAATTTCCACTCACACACATATAAATTTTTGTCATTTTTATAAAAGATTTTTATAACTATGCAAAAATTTAGGGGGGAAAATTGAAAATGGAAATATCAAAGGCAGAAGAATTGTGCATATTCATACATTTTAAAATTTGAAATTTTCTAAATTTTGAGTTTTAAACAAAGCCAAGTCAAGAAACACCCAAACACAACAGTTTGACACATATACATATGTACAATATTGCACAATATTACTTGTGAGTGATATCTTAACATCCATATATTGATAATGTTAAAATTTTAGCATTTTAACATACATTTTAAATCAAAGATTTAAACAAACATTTTGATTTAAACAAGTTTCATCAAACAAATGTTCTTTCGGAAGAAAATTTTATCAAACATATGCTTTGGAAGACATTAGTTCAAAACAAACAAAAATCTGAAATTTTTGAAAACTGTTGTCACAGCGGACACACAAACATACATCTGTTGTAGCTACAGTAACCATCATAACATGCAAAATACACCAAATGTATATAGCGGACAAAACAAACAAACATCTGCTATGCTCTTGTGAACATACAAGTGTTCACAGCGCTTGATGTTGATAAGACATCCGTTGTGAATACAGTGCCATTCCATAACGCATGACTAACATAAGTCATCTATTGTAGAAACAGTACAAGTGTATACAACGTATGCACATAGGTAATCATAAACTGTAAACATTCACACATCACATCAGTGTCCACAGCGCATGAACAAATATTCATCTGTAGTGAACAATCAAAAATCATTCAATGGTCCACAGCGCATGAAATGTTCATCCGCTGTAAACAAATTTTCAAAGTGTCCACAGCGCATGAACAAATGTTCATCCACTATGAACAATCATCAAAACATTTCATGTGTCCACAGTGCATGAACAAATGTTCATCCGCTATGAACAAACAAACAAATGTTTCGAGGATCCACAGCACATGAACAATTGTTCATCCGTTGTGAACAAACAATTTTTTAAGGGCAAACAGCGCATGAACAATTGTTCATCCGCTATGAAAACAGTGATCATACACAGTGTATGACTGATTAGTCATCAGTTGTGTGTACAGCGCATGAAAATTGTTCATCCGTTGTGAACACAGTACAACATACAAGGGGTCCACAGCGTACAATGAAAAATTGTACAGCGGACACACTATTCACACAGCGCATGACTAACTCACAGCGCACCACTTAAAATCAAATTTTTAGGTCACTGTTCATACAGCGCATGAGTCTTTTGTCGCTTTATATATAAACACAACACTTGTAAATTTTTCTTTTCATCATGAGAGAGAGAGAGAAAAATCCAAAAAATTTTAAACGTTATACACAGTTGTTAAAACCCTTAAACCCTTGAAACGTTGTTCGATTAAAAACCTAAAATCATTGTGATTTATCATCTGATTCACACTCTAATATGTATAACAACAACATTCTTATCATCAACCATTCATTAAAACATTATATTGAGTGATTCATATTCATACATTGTTCGACGAAGTCGAACCTTGAACCAAAATCACACATGAATCTCTTGATGTTTATAAACAAAATCAAACATTGAATGAGTGTTTTATGACTTTAGTTGAATGTATTGAGACTGTTGATTTGACGAAATTTGATTAATTGTTCATCGGGTTCAAGAACAGTCAGGGTGTTCATGCCAAAATCAAACAAAACCCTCTGTCTGATCTTTGAAAATGTTCAAAAATTATTAAAACATGTTATAACTTGGTAAACATTTCCAAAAGACAATAACAAACAAGTTACCTCAAACAACTTTTTCACAATCAAATCAAACAACAATTACTTTAAAGAAGTCAACCTGCATTAGCGCAAATAACATACATACATTTTCAACAAATCACAATTGTTAATTATACAACAGCAATCACTTCAAAACAATAAAAATAGGTCAATGAACCTTTGATCAACATGTCATCAATTCAAGTATCATACAATCATTTTTAAATAAGCATCTAACACACACTTCTTTGTTTTGCAGATATGGAAAACTTAGTGTTTGTCAGAGATCACAACATATGTGCATACTTGAATACTGACTCTCCTAAGTCAGAGAACTATAGAGATATGATCAATCAGGCAAACAAGATTGGTACATGCTATGACTGGCTATGATTGCTAGGACAGATATTTTTGAGGATCATATAGTCCAATTTTGGGCCAATGCATACTTAGAGCAAGACAATGATCAGCAAGTAGTAATAGCTACTGTGCATAATCAAGAGATCACTATTAGTGAAGAAGTTATTAGAAGGGTGCTGCAGTTGGGTGAAGAAGATGCCTTAGGTCCAATAAAGTATGATGAGAACTGTGTTCTTCATGTGTTTAGACAGATTGGATACACTGGCACCATTGAAAGGAAGCAGATAAAGAAATCATACATGTGTGCTCAATTTAGATTTTTAATGCACACCTATCAAAAGACCATGACCAACAGGAAAACTGGGTGGGATACTTCATTAAGAGCCTCCTATGCAGTTGCAAGTATCATTGCAAGAAAGCCATTTAACTTTGTAGCTCAAGTGCTTAATGGTATGAATTATAACCTAACTGAGGTGAGGAACAAGTTCCAAATGTTTCCAAGATTCCTCCAGATGATCATCAATGATCTACTTCCAGACATACCAAGAGAGGGAGCTATATTCCATCCTATTCATTTTAATGAACATGTCTTCAACAGGATCAAGTCAAGCCTGTTTCATGGAGATGAGGTCCCTGTTCCACCTCACATGATAGATTATAATCTCCCAGTTCCTGATGTTATTCTTAAGAATACCTGGCCAAGATGAACCACACATGCTCTTTCAACATGAAATACACCAAGCCCCAATCATACAGCCAGCCCTAATCATTCAAGAACAACCAATCATTCATCCTGACCCAATCATTGAAGAAGAAATCCAACAACAAAAAAAATTCAGTTGGAACACCATTTCCCTCATTCACCTCAAAGCCCAAATCTTTCTGATCAGCAAACATTATCATCTCTGTTAAGAGATATTGATACAGCCTTGGAAGAACAATCTGATGAAGAAGAAGAAGTGAGCACTTCTACACACCATGAGCCTGAACAGGAACAACCAACTACTGCTGAAAATGTTGAAGAATCAAGTAGTGAGATTCCCACAGAGGAAGATATTGAATACTCAAAGGTCTTCTTATTCACTGAGTATAATAAACTCATTGAAAGATCAAACACAAGGGCCAAGAAGCTAAAAGACAAGCTTAAAGGAAAAGATAAAGAAATTGAGAAGCTTGAGTCTGATCAAAAAGCCCAAAAGTTGATTGTGCAGTTTCTAGAACAACAACTTGATCAAACAAAAGATGAGCTAAAATACAAAGATAAAGAGCTCAGTAGTGCAAAATTTGATATTGCCTACTTATCCAAACAAACAAAAGCAAGAAGTGATGAGATTGATGAGCTTAAACGAATAATTGAAGCTCAAAATGAGGAAATTTGTTGTCGCAGACGGTCTTCTGTTGGCAATTGAATCAACTCTTACTGCTAGAGTAAGGTTGAATAAAGAGCTTGAGCTTAAAGACACTCAACTAAGTGAGGAAGAACATTCAGAAGGTCTAGAACAAGACCTGAGTGATGATCAAAAAGTGGATGAAGAAGAAGATGCAAGCCAACAAGAAACTCAAACAGAACTGGCAGTGATTATCCCTGAAGAGTCTTACTCAATGGATCAGTTGTTCAGTGAAGTCAATCCATTTGAAAACATTCACTATTCCCCAATCTTGAGGCAACACTTTCATACCTCTTATCCATAAGCTCAAGAAACAAGCATTGTTCCTTATAACCCACTCATAGACAAACAAAAGGAATTAATTAGGCAGTTTGCTGAGACTGCTACCGTGCAAGTTGAACAATTAGATTTTCAAGCCTCACATTCTGAACCCCAGATCAAAACATATGAAAGGAAAAGAAAGAGGATGTATTTGGGATCCTCATCCAAGGGGAAGAAAGCCATTAAAGATGTTAATGAACCTGAATCCCCACCTCTAAAGCTTTTAAAAGTTAAATCAGAACCAGTTGATGAAGCAACTCAATAATCAAGTCCCCTTGAAGAAGGAGAGATTGACCAAGGCACTAACAAGCAGCCAATCATCATATTGACTGATTCTGATGATGAAACAGAAGAAAAAAAGCTGAGGATACCATTCAAAACATTCAAGAACTCTTACCAGATGATCCAGAAACTTTGATGGGAATTGAGTTGGTTTCAAGAGGTTTCCCTTATGATGCATTCATGCAACTTAACCTCTCAGAGGTTAAAGACTTGCTCAAGGATTTTCAAAAAAATGAAGATGAGCAAACATACAGAAGATACAAAGAGATATAGGATCAGCAAGAACTACAGAAGAATTTGCCTAAAGATCCTCAAATAGAGAGGATGACCTAATCCCAGGTTAAGAGCTGGTTGAGTCATACAAGAATCCCCTACAGGTCATATGCAGGAAGATCTCTGTCACAAATGAAAGACATGGCTAGAGAGATCTACAAAAACATGCTCTCAAATGCTCTAAAGCCATAAATTTTTAGACCACATCCGGCTTCTTCTCTATCTACTTACTACCAAGCACTACCAGAACTACACCCTATTGGAGAACCAAGAGATTTTATGCCACACAGGCTACGGCCTGAAGGCAATGAAGTTAGAGAAATGATCAGTGAGAAAACAAAATTTGTCAAGTTCTATGACAGAATATCTCTCACTGTTGGGGCTAATGAAATCAAGATTGTGGCATGGAAATATGATGAAGTCTGGAATGTTGTACTTGTCAAGAGAGTTTTTGGACTTGTCCAGTACTTATCATACATCTCCCAGCTAGGATCCCTAAGTTATGAAGATAAATTAGACCTTTTGCAACTCAGAATAGTCAATCACACCAACAACCCAAGGGGAGCAGACTTCTATCATATATTAAGATCATACATGCATAAACATCACAATGAGCTGAGAGCAAAAGCCAACCAAGAAGACAAATTGCACATTGAAAATCTCAGAAGAGAGCAAAAAGCAGCAGGCAAAGGTAAACAACCTCAAGCTGAACAGACAGAGCAAATTGATAGTGAATTGCTTGAGAGAGTGGGATATTCACTAAGACCTTCAGATTTAAAGTTAATTATGAAAAAGATTAAAGGTAATCAGTACAACCATCCAATCACCAGATGGTATTATGATGAAAATCATTTTGAAGTGGTATTGGAAAGAAAGTTGGAAGGAAAAGAGGCTGAAGACATAAGATTATTTGATCCAGTAGAGATTTAATTGCTACACCCATCTTATGTATCATTTCTGAAAACAAAAACATTCCTAGCCATAGAAGATGTTTTGTGCAAAGGAGACTGCTGCTACTTCATACACATGCTGAGAATTCTGGGTATAGTCTATGTGAAAACAGCTCTCAAACAAAGATTAGAAACCTAGCAGCAACCCCTAACCCACATAGAAGGAATCATTGGCATGAGAATCTCAGAAAACAAAATTTTGGAGATATTAGAGGGTAAACAGGTTGTTACCACTCTGGTGAGCAACATAGATGTTCAAAGCCTGGATCAGTCAACAGAGGAACAGCTGGTGCATCTTACCATTGAAAGAAAATATGATGACCAGAGAAGTGCAGTAGACTACTTTGTTGAACACATAGTCAACTGTAGAAATGCCTTGAAGATCACAACCTTGACTGACCAAGTAAAAGAAGCTAAAAAAGACCAAGCCTAGAACAAGATGTTGAAGAATCTCTCAAAGCAACAGAAGAAGTGCAGAAGAATGCAGAAGAAACTGGTCCTTCTCATTCATAGAGGTTTCTAACAAACAAATAGATGAAACAAATAAACAATCATGTCTAACATATCAAACAATCAAAACAAATCATTTCTGCATCATACAAATCAAACATTCATAGATTACACAAGTGTAATCCGTAAAACTAACAAGCAAACATAGAAGCATACAAAACAGACAAAACACACAATCATACATGATAACAAACAAACATTCAAGCATACAAAATAGACAGTAACAGTTAATCATACATGATAACAAACAAACATTCAAGCATACAAAACATGAGTAATCAGTGAAACATACATGTAAACATACAATGAATCATACATGTAATCAAACAATCATCCACATAAACAATCAAACAAACAATCAATCATGCATAACATTCAAACAGGCAATCATCAACCGAAGAGATGGCAACATCATTAACAAGCAATCAAACAGTATAAGTCTAACACACAGACATTTCAATAAGTCAATCATGCATAACATACAAACAAGCAATCAAACAGTTTAATTATAACACACTATCATTACAATCATATCTTTAACAAAAACAAACACACACATATTTTACTTACAACCAACACATTAACAAGCAAACATTAAAAGGATGGCAACATCATCCTTAGGGGGAGTATTGTTAGACTCAACAAGTGCATTAATGGATTAATGCTTTAAATGATGATGCTTGCCATAATCAAACATAAACAAACATAATGTAAAAGCCTCTTGAAGATTAACATTTAGTCTTTGTTAGTCTTTGTATAGTTTTGTCATAGTTTAGGGACTTATTTGTAAATATATGTTCCTTATTTTGTTTTCTTTGATAGTATAAATAGCATAGTTTGTTTAAAGTAGGTAGACTTGGAGAATTAGTTTGAACAATTTGTAACTGTTTTCTTACACTTGTACTTTCTATTCTTACTATCAATGAAAAACTATGAGTTTTTCTAATTTGTTTGCATTGAATTGATTACTTGTGTTTGTTTTGATTGAATTGTATCATAATATCATCACAGATCAATCCATTTTGATCATATCAAATGGTGTCAAAGCTGTTGGTTCAGTGATTTGAGTTCTTCAAACTGTCAAACTATTGAATCACTTGAATCTATGATTGATAAGCAATTCAATCAAACAATTGTTGATTTCAGTTGTGTTTCATCATTAGAAACATGAATTGAATCACAATTTGCAGCTCAATTTGTTCAAAATCAGTGAATTTGTTCAAATTAGTATGCGAACCTTTTTTTCATTTTCGAACTGAAATTCGATCAGAAAACTGAATTGTTATTGTTGTTTGGTGAAATTGAAGATGAAGGACTGTTAATCGAACAAATTACAGTCTAATTGGAAGTTTTAAGAGCAATTCAACAAGTTTTGAAGATTTTCAGAAGATCTGAGTTTGTTTGAATCTATTGAAGTTAGCACATTAGGTTAAAACACAAGTGAAAATTGCCTAAGTGTATAGGCGCTTGATAACTGTTCAGGCGTTTCACAACTGTTAAGGCGTATTTGGTCTAGGCATTTTACCACTGTGGAGGTGCATCACAACTGTTTGGTCACTTTGGAACTTTTCAGAAACTAAGGAATTCTAGGTGCATTACAACTGTTAAGGCGCATCTGAACTCTTTGGGCGTTTTCTTAACCCAGGTGTCTGACAACTGTTTGGACGTTTTACAACTGTTCAAGCGCATTTCAAGTTGGACATTTTTTAGAATATTTCTAAGGCAATCCCTTAGACGTTTCAAAGTCAAAGAAGTTTCACAACTATTGGGCGCTTCATCACTATTCAGGCGCATTTCAAGTTGGGCGTTTTCGAGAATTTTTCTAAGGCAATCCCTTAGACGTTTCAAAGTCAAAGAAGTTTCATAACTGTTGGGTGCTTCATCACTATTCAGGAGCATCACCTCAACACTTAAAAATTTTTCAAAATTTAAAATTCAAAAATATTTTCAATTCATTTTTCAAATTCAAAAACTTAAAAAAAACAACAAAAACAAATCTTTTTCTAAAATCAAAAATATAAAGTGGCGAAGTCAGAATATTAAGAGAACAGAGTTCCTAAGCTGAAGAACAGAGTTGATTTTAAGAACTGGTCTCTTAGATTGAAACATCACCTTAATTCTATTGACATTGACTTGTGGAAGTCAATAGAAAGAGGAACTCATATTCCAATTACTTCAGATGGTCCTGACGGAGGAATTGTGTTTATAAGAGATTCTCCAAAACCATATCTGGAAGATGGGTTACAAGGTGATGATCTAAGGAAAGTCAAGAATGATATTAAAGCCTATTCTTTGATGTGTAAAGGATTACCACTTGAAGTACTAACTAGACTTGATGGATATCAAACTGGTTATACCATGTATAAAGCTTTAAAGATAATTTGTGAAGGTGGTAAGGAGATTCAAGATCTCAAGAAGCAGAAACTGAAGAGGCAGTTAGAGTTATTTGAGCATTTATCTGGTGAAACTATAAACCAAATGATGAATGGATTTGTGCAACTCACAACTGAGATGTCTACTGCTGGCATTAAAAATGATCTCAAAGATCTAAACTTTAGGCTTCTCAATGCTCTTCTATCCTCATGGAAACAAACTGTGACATTGTTGAAGCATACTGAAAAATTTCCTATGGATCTTGATCTGTTTATTGCAAAAATTGAGTCAGTGGAGACTGATGAAAGCTCAAGAAACAATGATAGAGCAGCATCAATGTCTCAATACAAGTATGTTGCATCTCCAGCTAGCACTGTGGAGAATGCCTTTATGGGAAAGAATGAGAATTTACCAGAAGAAGAGGGTGATCTGTTTGTTGGAGCAGGGTTCTTTACAGATTCTTCATATACAAGTGCTTCTGCTTATGCATCTCAACCTCAACCTCAGTCTTCTCCTAAACCTCAAATTGAGACTCCATCTGTTAACTCTGCTAAAACTAGCAAAGTTAAAGATGTCATTAACATCCTATTACAGGATAAAGAGTCCAAATCTGCTTTTACTGCTTTTATGGCTAGTTTTCAATCTTATCAAGGTAGTCATTTAACTCAATTAGATTTTGTTTTGTAGGACTTATTTGAAATGGATCTAGATGATGTGGAGGAAATGGATCTAAACTGGCAGATGGTGATGATTGCATACAGAACTCAGAAACACTCTTATGTCAACAGGAACTATAAGCCAAGTGCTAACAAGACTGTTGGATTTGACAAGTCTAAGTCAAGGTGTTTCAATTGCAATAGCTATGGTCACTTTTCAAGGGAATGCAAAGCTCCTAGAAACAAAGGAGGAAATAGCCAATCGAGTTCAAGCAATCAGAGGTTTCAATAATCATCTCAGAAGACATTCCAAAAGCCACACCAAAGCTTACCAATGCCTGAACTTGAAGATGACTCAAAAGCTTCTGAAGAACCCAAGAAAGCTTTAGTAGTGAGCATCAAGCATATGCAGAGCAGTTTACAGCTGACTTAACCTCTAGTTTATCTCTTATTGTAGAAGTTCAAGGAGAAGATTGGTCAGAAGATAGTGATCCAAAGGCTAAATATGATTCTGAGAATGAAGAAGAAGAATACAATTAGAGTAAAAAATCTAATCCTAAAGAGGATTCAGAAGAAGTTGCATTGATGGCAAAGTCAGATCAACCAAAGGTTTAAAATTCATTTTCTAAATCTGAGACTTCTTCACCTAAATATTCTGAAATACCAGCTGAAGTAAGAGAAAAACTATGCACCAAATCTTGCTTTGAACATGTAGAATATTATCGAACTTACTCTTATAAAATCTGTGAAAAGCTTAAGCAAGAGGAATTAATGCATAATAAACAAAATTGATCATAGAATATCATATGAAAAGATCATGTCTCTACAAACTTCATGGAACAAAACTTTGAAAGAATTAGAAATTGTTTCCAGACAACTTGAAGAAATGACTAAGAACTTGGAATAGGAGAAAATAGCACATGCTGCTACACAAGTTGATATAGCAAAAGTAAAAAGTTCCAAAATGATTGTGGAACAACTGGTAAGTGAACGAAAGGGCAAACAAAAAGCAGGCTTAGGTTTCACACACGAACCAATGCCTGAATCTATAACTAACACTTTACCAGAGAACTTCAATACGCATGATCATTCTCTTGAAAATAAAGCAAAGCTTAAAGCTTACCAAAACAAAAACAACAAGATTTCTGATAATGAAGAAGAGAAAATCAATGTTGAAATCTTTGAAGAAAAGGATACAGAAAAGATCAAAACGGTCATCCAATAAAAGTTAAATCATATGAACCACGACTGAAAACTAAGAAAATTTTTGTTTCAAAAGAATCTGGGTTGGAGGAAGTAATCATTAAAAACAAAGATAAGGCAAAACAAAAAGAAGAAACATTTGAAGATTCAAGCTATTATGACCAAAAAGATCAGAAGAAAAAGAAACTGAAAAAGAATCTTCACCTGAAGATGTTCAATCTCAGATAAAATCAAATTCTACAAAATCAAGGAACCAAAGAAGAAGAAGAAATTTGACTATAGATAAAACTAAACAAAATAAGAGTCAAGAAAATCAGATAAAAACAACAAATCAAGCAAGCCAATTTAAACCAATAAAATTCATGTCTGCTGGTAATTTGAACATGAACTTAATTCAAGAAGTTAAACAAACTCCTAAGAACCAATCAAACTCTGATTTGAAAACAGGTTCAGATTCGAAGACTTCCGCTGTCGTTAAACGATTTGTTTCTAAGGATTCTAAGAATACAGTTCATGTAAAAAAGTTAAAACCAAATATACAAAAGAACAAATTGTCAAATCAAAAACAAAAGATTAACTTTTTGACGCCTAAACCTAAACAAGGATCAAATGTTGTGTCAACATCGAAAGTTAATAAACAGGTGTTCAAAACTCCACAGAGGTACTGTGAAATCTGTGACATGTACAATCACAACACTGCTGAATGTTTTTTTAATAAGTACTATCACATATCCGATATGAGAAATCACTCAACATCAGAATGTTATTTTAATAAGTACTGTATCTTCTGTGATGAACGGACTCACAATACAGAAAATTGTTACTTTAGAAAGACTTCGCCAAGGAAAGGATCTGCTAATACACAATTGAATAAAGGTTATGTTAATCCTCAATTTAAATGAAATCAAACTATCAGTTTTCAAAGATTAACTAATCAACCTTCCTTAGGCTTGAGATCTTTCAAAAGAAATGACTCTGTGAGACCAAAACAATACATTCAAGATCAATTCATTCCAAGGTTTGTGAGAATGAATGATAAAAAATTTGGAAATAAAATTTTTTCAAAAATTGGTCATTCAAATGGTATGAATTGTCTTAAAAATGATCAAAAATTTGTGAATCATAGAATTGAAAATTTCATTAAAAACAAGCCGGATGTAAACAAACCTCATTTTAAACAATTTACTATTGTTGACAAGTTTGGCAAGCCCAAGACCATCTCGACTTGGGTTGATAATTCAACTTAATTGTTTTTGAAATGCAGGTGCACCCGAGAAGACCAATTAACACATGGTATGCGGATAGCGGGTGTAGCCGGCATATGACGGGCAATCATGCCTTACTTCAAGATTTTAAGTTAATGGATGGTACACACGTCGCCTTCGGTGGTGATGCAGGAGGGAAAATCACAGGCGAAGGAACAGTATCCAAAGGAATAATAAGCTTTGATAAAGTCAACTTCTACTCACATTTGAACTTTAATTTGTTAAGTGTATCCCAAATTAGTGATAAATCATATTCTGTACTTTTTGATGATTCTTTTTGCTACATTTTGAAGCCAGATTTTCACATCAGCAAAGACTGGGTAGTTGTTAAAGCTGTTAGGGATCGAGATGTATACAAACTGGAAATGTATCAAGTTGATCCATCTACAGAAACAACTTGCCTTATTGCTCAAGCTTCAAATGACGAAAGTCAGCTTTGGCATAGACGTCTCGGACATTCCAACTTCAAGAATATGAACAAGCTTGTAGCAGGAACTCATGTTATCGGCCTTCCATCAAAGATGTTTGCCACTACTAATCTCTGCTCAGCATGTTTAAAGGGGAAGCAACACAGAGCGTCTTATAAGCCCAAGCAAATAAACTCAAATTCCAAACCTCTCCAGATGTTGCATATGGACCTTTTTGGACCAACCAACATGAAGAGTATTGGAATAAAATCTTATTGTTTAGTTATCATTGATGACTTTACAAGATTTTCATAGGTTTTCTTTTTGAATGCTAAATCTAAAACGGCTAAATTATTAAAAGAATTCATCACAAAAGTTGAAAACCAATTAGAACAAAAAGTAAAAATAATAAGAAGTGATAATGGAACGGAATTTAAAAATGCTAATATTGACATGTACTGTGAAGAAAAAGGAATTGCTCATCAGTTCAGTGCTCGCAGAACTCCACAACAAAATGGAGTTGCTGAAAGGAAGAACATAACTTTGATTGAGGTTGTACGATCCATGTTAGCGGATGTGAAAATTCCTATCACTTTCTGGGATGAAGCCATATCTACTGCGTGTTTCGTATAGAATCGTACTTTAATTGTGAAAGACAAACTAAAAACTCCTTATGAGTTGATGTTTGGTAGGAAATCAAACATAGATTTTCTTAAATCTTTTGGTTGTCCAGTTTTGATTTTAAATTCAAGTGATCATCTAGGAAACTTTGATTCAAAATCTGATGAAGGATTTTTCGTTGGATATTCATCCGTTTCAAAATCCTATCGAGTTTATAACTCTAGGACAAATGTTATTCTTGAAACATTCAATGTTAAATTCCTTGAAAATTATTTTCCATCAGTTTCAAATGATCCGGCTTGGTTATTTGATTTAGATTCATTGTCAAACTCTTTTCAATCTGACTTGTTTAATCAATCTAACTTGTTTGATTCTACAGGTGAGAAGAAACCTCAAGGAGATCTCGGTTCTTTCAGTGATGATTCAGATTCTGATGATATGGATGACTCAAGCCCAGATTATCCATTTTTCTCTTTTGTCAAAGATTCTATAATTCGATTTGATAATAATGATGATCTCTCTCAACAAGATGAAGATCATTCCATTTCAGAAAATCAAGAATTTTTGCAACCTATTCCTAATGATGGTATAGAAATTATTCAACCTGAGTCTGGAACGTCATCTATCTCTGGTGATGTAGTTGGTACCGGTAATCTTGCTTACTTCATCAACTCACCGAGTCAAGTTCCTAATTTCAATCCACATTCTTCGAACCTATTGCATCAGCTTTCTAACTTGAACCAAACCAATCTGGATGTTTATGTTCAAGGGAATGAGATTCCATCATCTTGTATTCACAAGAACCATCCAACGCCTAAGATTATTGGTCCATTGAATGAGAGAACAACAAGAAGTAAATCAGAACAAGCAAATCTTTGCTTATACTCATGTTTTCTTTCTCAAATTGTTCCTAAAAACATTATCGAAGCATTAAAGGACAATAGTTGTATTGAGGCTATGCAAGAAGAATTATTGTAATTCCGCAAACAAGAAGTGTGGAATCTTGTGGATTTACCTGAAAGAGAAAATGCCATAGGTACAAGATGGTTATTCAGAAACAAAACAAATGATCGAGGAATTATTATTTGAAATTAAGCGAGACTCTTTGCACAAAGATACATATTTGCTCCAGTTGCAAGACTTGAATCAATTCGTGTACAAGTGTATGTTGATGATATCGTATTTGGTTTACATCAAGCCCCTAGAATCTGGTATGAAACAATATCACAGCACTTAATCCAACATGGATACACGCGAGGGAAAATCGATCCGACTCTGTTTATCAAAAAGGATGCTGATGATCTTTTATGTACAAGTGTATGTTGATGATATCATATTTGGTTCTACAAGACCAAAATTATGCAATGAATTTGAAGAAATCATGAAGTCTAGATTTCAAATGAGTTCTATGGGAGAAATAAATTTCTTTCTTGGACTTCAGGTCAAGAAATCTGCAGATGGATATTCATAAATCAAGAGAAGTTCGTTGACAAACTCTTGAAGAAATTTAAACTGCAAGATTATCAGTCCATAAGAACTCCAGCTGACGTAAACACCAAGATTAAGCCTGATCCAAAAGGAAAATCTGTAGATCAAACTTTACACAGATCTATGATAGGTTCATTGATGTATCTTAGTGCATCTAGACCTGACATAATGTATGTTGTTTGTGTCTATTCCAGGTATCAATCAGACTCGAAGGAATCTCACTTAATTGTTGTCAAACGCATATTCAGATATCTCAAAGGAAAACCGGCCTTAGGGTTATGGTATCCTTATGAAGGAAACTTCAAGTTATATGGATATACTGATAGTGATTATGGAGGATGTTGTTAAGATAAAAATCAACTACAGGTGGGTGTTAGTTTTTAGGACCCAAATTAGTCTCATGGCAATGTAAGAAACAAACAAATGTCTCTGTTTCAACTGCAGAAGCTGAGTACATAGCTGCTTCAGTAGAATGTTCTCAAATCCTTTGGTTACAAAACCAACTGCTGGATTACGGGTTCAAATTTCTTAAAACTCCAATTTACATTGATAACACTGCTGCTATGTTTATTACAGCTAATCCTGTCCAACATTCAAAAACATAACATATCGAGATTCGATATCATTTTGTCAGAGATAACTCTGAAAAAGGTTTAATCATTCTTATTCAAATTGCAACTGAAAAATAGTTGGCTGGTCTTATTATTAAAGCCTTCTTACCAGGACGGTTAGAGTATTTGGTAGAGTCAATTGGTCTTATTAACCATATTTAAAAACTGGTTTTTTAGTATTTTAGTTAATTGAGTCTAAATATGATCAGAACCCTCCCTTACCTAAATAGGACACAGCAAGAGAAACTGCCAAAGTTAATTGCCTGATTGTATTTTGTGTGTGTATGTTTCTTAAAAAAAAACAAAACCAAATACAAAACAAGAAAATTGAAAAATCAAAAGATAAAAATATAAAACAAAAAACTACAAAAATAGAGTTTTTCTTTGTTAATTCATTATTTAGGATGAATCTGTCTTTGCAATATGTGAGAAATGATAGATACATTAGTATGATCAGTTGCATACTTCACTCGATAATAAAGTCTGACGTGATCAGATATGATGTACAAGTAAGTTCATGCAAAAAAAAAGTAAATTCTTGTGATTAAACTAATCACTCATGCATTCATGTCTGCTTGTCTTAACACTAATGAGTAGTGTTGATTTCTCAAATTGATTGCTTGTTAAGACATAATCTCACACCTGGTGGTGACTACATAATGTCATAGCTAATTGTACCTTAAACAATCCAAAAATTGATAAAGTAAGTACGCTGAATATCTTGCTAAATGTACTCATTTTCTGTACTTTGATCTCCTGTCTCCTTTATTGCAGAAATGTTGACCTGGAACACACTTGATCAGGATTTATTCACTGTCTATGACTATCCATCAATTTTTTTTTGGTTTAATGTGCTGATCTTAACTGATATGATCTCACTACAGACATTGATTCAATTGTAAATATTAGATTTTTATTCTGCTTTAATTTTGACTTTTGCATGTTTTCTGTGTGCAGGCATATTAACAATGATTAGTCTGGTCTTCTTGTGACAAATTCAAGAAACTTCTAAGTTTTCTCAAACTTAAAAGTTTAAGGGGAGTAAAAAGAGTAAAAAGTCTAAGAGAAAATAATTCAAATTTCAAGATATGAAAAATCAAAATTTAGGGTTTTGAATGGAAAGAATGAAGCTAAAAAGTTCAAGCATGTGTGTGTTTGACATAATGTAAAAATGAACCTGAAAAACATTTTAAAGTGGAAAAGTTTCTTGCAAAAGTTTAATGTGAGACTATTTGTTAAAATTAGGGACTAAAATGACGGGAAATTATTTTTCAAAAATTTAAAACAAAAATAAAAAGGTTAAAACATAACAATAAAATTTTGAAATAAAAAATAAAAGTTTGAAATATCAAAAGTTAAAAAATTGAGGGTCAATTATGAAAATTTTGGGTGAAAGTCAAAATTTGACAAATTGTTTAAAAATTAGTATGTGAACAGTACTAATGTGTTTAAACAATGTTCAGGTGGAAGATTGAATATTACAAGTGTTAGACACATGAAAGCAATCTCATGCACCTAAACAGTGTTCAAAAGTCCAAAATTAGGAGCATGATGATATTTCAGAATTTGCACAAGTGTTGGGTGTTTCAGACAACCTCATGCTACTAAACAGTTGTCATGCGTCTAAAAAGTTGTCATAGGTCTGAAAATTTTGGTTAAGTGTTGGGCGTTTCACAAATCCTCTTGCGTCTACACAGTACCAAGCTTTCAAGTGGGCATTGCAAGTAAAAATTTTCAAGTATTGGGCGTTTCAGGTATTCTCATGCGCCTGAACAGTGCAAAAGCGCCTAAACAGTGCTTATGCGCCTAAGTACTTAGTGAAAAATTCAGCCTCATGCGCATAAACAGTGCTCATGCGCCTAAAAATTTCACTTAGTATAAATACAACACTTTGTGATTTCAGTCGATTCATTCACTCAAAATACCCTATTCTCTCACACCCGACTCTCGATTATCTTTGATTTTCAGATTGTGATTGATTTAAGTTCTAAAACTGCGTTCGATAGTGAGTATTACTAATTATAAACGTAAGTTCTTGAACAAAATCACACAAATTTCATGTTTAATGGTTGAATTTGATTAGGCGTTTCTATGCTATACAGGCGTATGAACCCTAGTCATCTGAAATATGTGAATTTGTTGAATAAAATGGATATAAGAACTGAAATTAATGATTGATTGTTAATATAAACTTGACTTTGAGCATGTTGATACATTCAAATCAGTTGTTAATCGAAATTGTTCCTGATGATGAATGTTCATCAGTCGAATGTTGAAGATGAACAGTTAAATTTGAATTTTTTTTAATAAAATGAAAAATTAATCATAAAATCATGTTAAAATCTGTTTTTGATAAGAATATTATTGAATTAATGTGTTTTATACCACTTAGATACTAACTTGAATGCATTTTGTTCTTGAACAGACAATGTAAACACTTAGAAAATTTTTTTTAAGTGCAAGTTAGATTAAAAGATTGATAAAACATGCTAATTCTTTAAAATTTCAATAAATTTCATTGATTTTAAGTGTTAAAAGTCAAAGTGTCTAAATCTCTTGTTTCAAATTTTTGTAGATGACTGAGTTAAAATTTGAGCCAAAGCATAATGTGGCAGCTTTACTAAACGAAGAACTACAAGAGACTGTTAGCTATGAAGAAATGATTAGGTTCCTGTTGCGAACTAAATATGTATATGCTATGTTCTATCAACTAGTCATATATGCAAGATTGATAAAGAAGTTTTGGAACACAGCTATAGTTGAACTCAATGATGATGGTAGAAAGGTTGTAAGGCGATTTGTTACTAATGTGAGAATGAATGAAGTTTCTGAAGACTCAATTAGAGAAGCATTAAGGTTGGGACATAATGACCCTGATGATTTAGCTAAATTATCTTTCAATGAATGTAGAGAAACATTTATGGCTATGGGTCACCCAGACCATTTCCCCAAGAAACAATTCTTCAGAGCACGAGTGTATAATCATTGGAAGATACTATGTTATATCTTTTAGCACTACATGTTAAAGAGAAGTGCAAGCTGCAATTCTTTTCCTGTTGACATAGCATCTCCGATTGCAGCTCTTACAACAAGCAGAAGGTTTAACTTGTCAAAATGGATTCTAAATGGTTTTATTTTCAATCTGGAGAAAGGAATCAGGAATAAGTACCTGATATATCCTAGATTCTTACAAATGATAATTAATGAAGAGTATCCAGACATTCATGTTCATGGTTTTAGTGGAGAGACAATGATTCTGGAGCATATGTCAGAAATTTCTTATAAAAGACTTGCTATGATCATAGGTGCACAAAATGTACCCATGTTTGAATACATAAGAAAAGTTGCTAATGATAAGGTGGATATTACTATGGATCACTTTCATTTGACTGAGGAAGAACCAATTGATCCAAATGAACTTATTGAAGAATTACCTCAAGAACCTTCTGATGATGATGAAGATAAAGGAGATGATGATGAGAATTATGATAATGATGAAAGTTCAAGTTCTTCTGATGATGATGATGATAATAATGATGGTGGTAATGATGATGATGAAATGGAAGAAGTTTATGAAGATGTTGTTCATGAATCTTAACATGTTGATGATGATATTCATGAATCTAAACATGTTGATGATGATATACATGAAGCTGAATAGGGTGAAGGTGAAAATGTGTAACACCCGAAACCTCGGTCAAAATAAAAAGGAAAGAAAAGTATTTTGAAGAAAATAAAAAGAAGGCAAAGTTGAGGGGTGCTTTGTGTAAATAGTACCAAAAAGTCAAAAATGCACTTTATATGGGCGTGGCCGCCCATATCATCTTGCTGTTACTGTTCTTCGACCGAAAAGAAGAAGAAAGGAAGCTACAGACCAGCTCTCTCGGTTCCAAGAAGGAAATAGAACTGAAATCTTCAAGGTTAGTGGGTTTTTGTTGATGTTTGGCTTGGTTCTTTGAGGTTTTCCACCTTAGAAACCGATTTCTAAGTGTTGTATGTGCTTTGGTTGGTTGTTTTGCTTGTTTAAGTGTTTGGACCTGTGTGTAAAAGCAAGTTTGGAGGAGTTTTACTTGTCTTCTACACTACGTGAGTTCTAGGACCCCGGTTTTATGTTTTTAAACTTCTTTGGGGCTGAAAATGCATATAAAAGGTTTTGTAACCGTCATGAATGTTAACCGTGTGTGTATATGTGGATGAATTTCTATGTTTTACGAGGATGTAAGCTTGTTCTAAGAGTTTAGTATGATAGATCTATATTAAGAATGTATGAAAATGAGGTTTTAGAACTGGTTATAGCATAAGTCTCATTTACAGGTCTGATGGTTCTTCCGCATTTACACTGTGATAACTGCCTAAGTGTTTTGTTCACCCGCATTTACTTTTGTTCACCCGCATTTGCGGTTGTTCATCCGCATTCGCCTTAATTCAGCCTAAGTGTTCATGAGCATTTCTTTTTGTACATGCGCATTTGCTACAGTGTCCATCAGCATTTCTTTTGTATATGCGCATTTGCTACAGTGTTCATCAGCACTTTCTTTAAGATAGAATAATTACCAAGTGTTCACCGGCATTTGCAAGTTGTTCACCCATATTTGCAAGTCGTTCACCCATATTTGCAAGTTGTTCACCCGCATCAGTTTTGTTCACCCGCATTTGCAAGTTGTTCACCCGCATTAGTTTGTTCACCCGCATTTGTTCTCATTCATCCGCATTTCTTTAGGACTTAAGGAATTTTCTGGGATTTTGGAAGATCAGAAATTAGGGTTTGACCATGGTTGACTTGATGCTTTTATTTGATTATCTTATGCATGTTGTGAGCTGCCCTTATGTGCCTATTATGATATTATTATGTGGCCTTATGTGGTTTGTTCTAAATTATGAAGTATTATTAATCAAGTGAAAGATTAATGCTAATGAAAAGTGGAACATAAAGAACGTAAGAAAGTCTTGCAAGCAAACTCACAATGAGGTTCACAACCGCTAAGTTGTTAGCTCAACTTTGTGTGGTTTAGTTAACCCCAGAGGATACACACAGGGTCAATCTTTAAGATTAAGGGGACCACTATTGCTGCCCTGGTACTAGAGTCAGCATTAGTGCACCACGGATGGGGTCTATTTATAGACCTCAGGCCCAGTACCAGGTTTATACAAATTATATGGGGGTATAGCGCTTTGGTCCATATCGAAGTGAAAGATTAAAAGTAAAAGTTCAAGTGAACGACCATGGAAATGGTGAAGAAAAATATTAATGTTGATAATGTATAATATTTGAAAATATGTATGACGTATGATCACATACAAAAGAGTAAACAGTATTCTAAGGAGTATTTTCCTATACAAAACTCATAAAATATTTTCACTATTTTAAAACTAGAACTCACTCAGCAAAGCTAACATTTATGCATTTTCAGTTGGCAGGCAATATTGCTGAGGATGGCACTTGCGGAGGCTACTCGTCGGGACAAGGCTGACATCCATTCATGAATATAACATTGTTGTTTTGTAATGCAAATTAATGATCTTTTGTAACTATTAACAAATATGTATTGCTTAGAAACAGTGGTTATAAACTAATGAATGGCTTTTGATATTCAAGTTCCGCTACAATGCTTGATAAATTATGAAATGTTTTATAAATTGTGCTGTGAATGTCCAACTGTAAGGTTTTCGGGAACAGGGACTTACAGAATAATTACCAAGTGTTCACCCACATTTGCAAGTTGTTCACCCGCATTTGCAAGTCGTTCACCCGCATTTGAAAGTTATTCACCCGCATCAGTTTTGTTCACCCGCATTTGCAAGTTGTTCACCCACATCAGTTTTGTTCACCCGCATTTGCAAGTTGTTCACCCGCATCAGTTTGTTCACCCGCATTTGTTCTCCTTCGTTCTCATTCATCCACATTTCTTTAGGACTTAAGTAATTTTTTGGGATTTTGAAGATCAAAAATTAGGGTTTGACCATGGTTGACTTGATGCTTTTATTTGATTATCTTATGCATGTTGTGGGCTGCCCTTATGTGCCTATTATGATATTATTATGTAGCCTTATGTGGTTTGTTCATAATTATGAAGTATTATTAATCAAGTGAAATATTAATGCTAATGAAAAGTGGAACGTAAAGAACGTAAGAAAGTCTTGCAAGCAAACTCACAATGAGGTTCACAACCGCTAGGTTGTTAGCTCAACTGTGTGTGGTTTAGCTAACCCCAGAGGATACACACAGGGTCATTCTTTAAGATTGAGAGGACCACAGTTGCTGCCCCGGTACTGGAGTCAGCATTAGTGCACCACAGAAGGGGTATATTTATAGACCTCAGGCCCAGTACCAGGTTTATGCGCATTATATGGGGGTATAGCGCTTTGGTCCATATCGAAGTGAAAGATTAAAAGTAAAAGTTCAAGTGAACGACCATTGAAATGGTGAAGAAAGATATTAATGTTGATAATGAATAATATTTGAATGTATGTATGACGTATGATCACATACAAAAGAGTAAACTGTATTTTAAGGAGTATTTTCCTATACAAAACTCATAAAGTATTTACACTATTTTAAAACTAGAACTCACTCAGCAAAGCTGACTTTTATGTATTTTCAGTTGGCAGGTAATATTGCTGAGGATGGCACTCGGGGAGGCTACTCGTCGGGACAAGGCTGACATCCATTCATGAATATAACATTGTTGTTTTGTAATGCAAATTAATGATATTTTGTAACTATTAACAAATATGTATTACTTAGCAACAGTGGTTATAAACTAATGAATGGCTTTTGATATTTAAGTTCCGCTGCAATGTTTGATAAATTATGAAATGTTTTATAAATTGTGCTGTGAATGTCCAACTGTGAGGTCTCTGGAGATGGGGCCTTACAAGTTGGTATCAGAGCCAAAGTTTAAGAGAAATGGGTAAATATTTTCAAAAAACCTAAACTTAAACTGAAAATGGGACTGAATGGAGGGATGCCAGCCCGAGTAGCTACATGACATCATGTATTTCTTTTCATTATGATAACCAGTATTATGTGCGCATGCTATTTGATTTATGTGCTTTAGTAGATTTGAATACTGATGTAGTAAGGATAGGAAATGCTCGGGGAACGAAGAGTAAAGTAAGTGGCTAATCATAGCTGGCCACTGTAATTAGGGACTTACTATACTTAACATTAACTGAGCTATTACCTTAAATGACCATGTGAGTGTTTGAATCTTATAGTGTTAGAGGATAGCTAGAGGTAGATCATCTAAGGCTTCTAGAGGTAGAGTACGGGGTGGTCGTACTTGAAGACCCCGGGCCACAAAGAACAAGACGAGAACTGCAGAGATGGCTTGTGCTGAGCCTGAGCTTCATCACCCAGAGGGAGTGGATGAGAGTGCCAATTTGAGGGCCTCAGTGAAAGAGGCAGTGGTGGAGGAGGTTCACCAAGTCATGCAGACTATCATACCATCTATCATGACTGAGGTGATCCGGGCCATAAGAAAGGATGAGAGGAAAGAAAAGGAGGAAGAGAGAAGGGCTGCTGTTGGGAGAAGGGAGAATAAGGGAGATCATGATGATGAGGAGGAGATGAATGTTGAAATGGGAGCCTCCAGTGATGAAGAAGATGTAGAGGTGCGGGAAACCGCGAGGGGATGCAGCTACGGGGCATTCCAACGGTGTAAACCCCCTACTTTTAACGGCAATGGTAACGCTGCTACTGCCCACCGCTGGGTTAGAGAGATGGAGGCAGTGTTGGATATTAGTGAGTGTAGGGAGGATCAGAAGGTGAAATTTGCCACTCACTCATTCGTTGACTCGGCTCTATGTTGGTGGGACAATATTGTCCAAGCCGAGGGCAGCAGGGCCATCGGGAGGATGAGATGGGGAGATTTGAAGAAGTTGACTGTTGAGGAATTCTGTCCTCAAAGAGAACCATGACCCACCAGCAGTACACCGCCAAATTCAATGAGATGGCGAGGTTGGTGCTGGATCAAGTTACGCCGGCATCAAGGAAGATCAAAAGGTACATCCAAGGGTTGCCGGCTGACGTTCGCAGGCATTTGATCACTGCCCGACTGAGCACTTTTAGGTCGGTAGTGGATTTGACGGGATGACAATATGATGAAAGGGAGGTAGCGGTGGTTGAAGTGAAGAAGACTGGTGGTGGCGATAGGACTTAGAACGGGAAGAGGTTTAGGCGTGGTGGTTTCACCCCAAATAGCCAGAGGCCGAGGATGGATGACCGCCGGGTTGTAGCTGCAAGCTCGGGGTTGAAGCGGTGTGACAACTGTGGGAAGGAACATAGAGGGGAATGCACAATTGGGATCGAATATTTGCTTCAGATATGGGAAGCCCAGTCATATGGCAAAAGATTGTGGAGTGTCGAGGTGCTTCCATTGTGGCGGGACTGGCCACAGAATCCACGAGTGCAGGAAACCGAGAGCTGAGAGCTCCGGGGCCAAGAAGGGGATTGAAGAAGGTGGACAGAGGGAAAGTGCTAGAGCCTTCACAATGACCCGGGAGGAGGCCAGGGTGGATCCTGATGTCTTTTCGGGTATGTTTCTAGTAAATCAAACTTATGCCTCTGTATTATTTGATTCTGGTGCTAGTAGGAGTTTTATATCTGCTACTTTCTGCACTAAGCTGCCTGTTAGTAGTAGAAGAATTGATGAGCCATTTGATGTAGACACTGCTATTGGTAAGTCTACCAGAATTTCTCATATGATTAAGGATTGTGGCATAGAGTTAGAAGGCCATAGGTTCTCTGCTAAACTATTTGTGATGCCCCTAGGTGGATTTGATGTAGTTCTGGGGATGGATTGGTTGGCAGCCTATGAGGCAAACATCGTGTGTCGGAAGAAGATGATTCAGTTAGTTGCACCCAATGAGAGTTTAGTGATAGTTTATGGTGATCGCGTCACTACGGTTCCGAAAGTGATTTCGATGGTGGTGGCAGAGAAGTGTATGAGGCGCGGATGTAATGCCTACTTGGCATACGTAAAGGATGTGGATACGTCGATACCGCAATGGTTCGATGTGCCGATAGTGTGTGACTTCCCGAACGTGTTCCTAGAAGATCTGCCAGGTGTGCCACCTGACCACGAGATTGAATTTCAGATTGACCTGATACCCGGTGTGCAACCCGTTGCCAAGGCACCGTATCGGTTAGCTCCGTCCGAGATGAAAGAACTGATGGATTAGCTACAGGAACTGATGGATAAGGGGTTTATTAGACCAGGTATCTCTCCTTGGGGTGCTTCGGTATTATTCGTAAAGAAGAAAGATGGTAGTATGTGAATGTGTATAGACTACCGAGAGTTGAACAAGTTGAAAGTAAAGAACCGATACCCCCTATCGAGAATTGATGACCTATTTGAATAGCTTCAGGGTGCCAGTTGGTTTTCCAGGGTAGATCTTCGATCTGGCTACCATCAGCTGAAGGTAAAGGAACAAGATATCCTGAAGACAGCGTTCTGCACACGTTATGGACATCACGAGTTTCTCGTTATGTTATTCCGTTTAACTAATGCGCCAGCTACCTTTATGGATCTGATGAATCGAGTGTGTCGGCCAATGTTAGATAAATCAGTGTGTTTATTGATGATATTCTGATTTATTCGAAGAGCAAAGAAGAACATGCCAGCCACATACGTGAAGTGTTGGAGACACTTAGAACGGAGAAGTTGTATGCTAAATTCTCTAAGTGTGCTTTTTGGTTGCAGGAAGCTCAGTTTCTAGGTCATGTGGTGAATACCGAAGGAATTATGGTGGACCCGGCAAAGGTTGAGGCGGTAATACAATGGAAGTCTCCAAAGACGCCATCCAAGATTCGCAGTTTCTTGGGTTTGGCGGGTTACTACCGAAGGTTTATCCAAGACTTTTCCAAGATAGCCTCACCTTTGACTAAGTTGACATGCAAGGATGTGATGTTTCTGTAGGGACGAGAACAGGAGGATGCTTTTGAGGAGTTAAAGGCAAGATTAACTCAAGCTCCTATTTTGACATTACCTGAAGGGAGTGAAGACTTAGTGGTGTATTCGGATGCCTCCTATTAGGGACTGGGTTGCCTGTTAATGCAACGTGGGAGAGTAATAGCCTACGCATCTTGACAGTTGAAAACCCACGATGTCAATTATCCCACGCATGATTTGTAGCTTGCGGCTGTGGTCTTTGCATTAAAGATTTGGCGGCATTACCTGTACGGGGTGAAATGCACAATCTTCATGGACCACAAGAGCCTAAAGTATTTCTTTGAGCAGAAAGATTTCAACATGATGCAGAAGAGGTGGTTAGAGCTGATTAAGGATTATGATTGTGAAATCCATTACCATCTGGGTAAAACCAATGTAGTGGCTAATGCCCTCAGCCGAAAAGAGAGACCCGAGCCAATTCAGGTGAAGGCTTATCAATTGGTGATGACCTCTGACGTGATGACACAGGTGAAAGTATTTCAGGATGAGGCATTGAAAGAAGATCACCTCAACTCCGAAAGGATGAGAGGTTTAGTCGCAGAATTGGGAGAGAATACCCACGGGGTTAAAACCCGCTTTGGACGGATGTAGATTCCTCGATATGGGGATCTACATGGGCGAATTATGGACAAAGATCATAAGACTCGATACTCCATTCATCCTGGTGCTACCAAGATGTATCAAGACATGAAGAAAGATTACTGGTGGCCGGGTATGAAACATGACGTGGCGGAGTATGTGAGTAAGTGCCTTACTTGCTTGCAAGTGAAGGCAAAACATCAGAAGCCATACGGGAAGATCCAACCCTTGGATGTACCCGAGTGGAAGTGGGAGCACATCACCATGGACTTCATCATAAAGCTACCCCATACGGCGGGGGGGTATGATACCATATGGGTGATAGTTGATCGTGTAACAAAGAGTGATCACTTCCTACCGATTCTCGAGACGTATTCATCCGAGAGATTGGCGGATCTGTTCATCAAAGAGATTGTAGCTCCTCATGGCATGCCGGTGTCAATCGTGTCAGATCGTGACACCCGGTTCACATCAAAGTTTTGGAAAAGATTCCATGATGTGATGGGGACGAGGCTACACATTAGTACAGCTTATCATCCTCAGACAGATGGTCAGTCTGAGAGGACAAAAAAGACGCTCGAGGATATGCTCCGAGCATGCGTGATCGACTTTGGAGGAAGTTGGGATGATCACCTACCGTTAGCAGAGTTCTCATACAACAACAGTTATCATGCCAGCATTGGTATGCCACCATATGAGATGCGATACGGTAGAAGGTGTAGAACGCCCGTGTGTTGGGGAGACATCAGGCAGAAAGAGTTGGGAAGTATCGAGGTGATCGAGGCTACGACTGAAAAGTTGGAAAAGATCAAAGCCTTTATGAAGGCGGCGAAAGATAGGCAGAAGTCGTATGCCGATAAAAGACGTAGACCGATTGAATTCAACGTGGGTGATAGAGTCATATTGAAGGTCTCACCTTGGAAAGGGATCATCCGGTTCTGGAAGAGGGGCAAGCTGAGCCCGAGATACATAGGGCCTTTTCGAATCATTGCACAAGTAGGGGAGGTAGCCTATCGATTAGAATTGCCTTAGGAGTTAAGTGGAATTCATCCGACATTCATGTATCTCATCTGTGAAGATGCCTAGCCGACGAAGACATGATTGTACCACTGGAAGATATCGAAGTGGATGAACGACTTAACTATGTAGAGCAACCAGTGGCAATCATCGATCGAAAGGAGAAGAGGTTAAGGAATAAAGTGGTTCCACTTGTGCGGGTGCAGTGGAAACACCAGAAGGGTTCTGAGTCTACGTGGGAGACTGAAGAAGAGATGAGACAACATTACCCACAATTATTCGAAGAGTGACAGGTTTCGGGGACAAAACCTCTTTAAGGGGGGTGGACTTGTAACACCCGAAACCTCGGTCAAAATAAAGAGGAAAAAAAAGTATTTTGAAGAAAATAAAAAGATGGCAAAGTTGAGGGGTGCTTTGTGTAAATAGCACCAAAAAGTCAAAAATGCACTTTATATGGGCATGGCCGCCCATATCATCTTGCTGTTGCTGTTGTTCGACCAAAAAGAAGAAGAAAGGAAGCTACAGACCAGCTCTCTCGGTTCCAAGAAGGAAATAGAACTGAAATCTTCAAGGTTAGTGGGTTTTTGTTGATGTTTGGCCCGGTTCTTTGAGGTTTTCCACCTTAGAAACTGATTTCTAAGTGTTGTTGTGCTTTGGTTGGTTGTTTTGCTTGTTTAGGTGTTTGGACCTGTGTGGAAAAGCAAGTTTGGAGGAGTTTTACTTGTCTTCTACACTAGGTGAGTTCTAGGACCCCAGTTTTAAGTTTTTAAACTTCTTTGGGGCTGAAAATGCATATAAAATGTTTTGCAACAGTCATGAATGTTAACCGTGTGTGTATATGTGTATGAATTTCTATGTTTTACGAGGATGTAAGCTTGTTCTAAGAGTTTAGCATGATAGATCTATGTTAAGAATGTATGAAAATGAGGTTTTAGAACAAGTTATAGCATAAGTCTCATTTATAGGTCTGATGGTTCATCCGCATTTACACTGTGATAATTGCCTAAGTGTTTTGTTCACCTGCATTTACTTTTGTTCACCCGCATTTGCAGTTGTTCATCCGCATTTGCCTTAATTCGGCCTAAGTGTTCATCAGCATTTCTTTTTGTACATGCGTATTTGCTACAGTGTCCATCAGTATTTCTTTTGTATATGTGCATTTGCTACAGTGTTCATCAGCACATTTAAGACAGATAATTACCAAGTGTTCACCCTAATTTGCAAGTTGTTCACCCATATTTGCAAGTCGTTCACCGTCATTTGCAAGTTGTTCACCCGTATTTGCAAGTTGTTCACCCGCATTAGTCTGTTCACCCGCATTTGTTCTCATTCATTCGTATTTCTTTAGGACTTAAGGAATTTTCTGGGATTTTGGAAGATCAGAAATTAGGGTTTGACCATGGTTGACTTGACTTATAGACTTCAGGCCCAGTTCCAGGTTTATGCGCATTATATGGGGGTATAGCGCTTTGGTCCATATTGAAGTGAAAGATTAAAAGTAAAAGTTCAAGTGAACGACCATGGAAATGGTGAAGAAAGATATTAATATTGATAATGAATAATATTTGAATGTATGTATGACGTATGATCACATACAAAAGAGTAAACAGTATTTTAAGGAGTATTTTCCTATACAAAACTCATAAAGTATTTTCACTATTTTAAAACTAGAACTCACTCAGCAAAGCTGACTTTTATACATTTTCAGTTGGCAGGTAATATTGCTGGGATGGCACTTGGGGAGGCTACTCGTCGGGACAAGGCTGACATCCATTCTTGAATATAACATTGTTGTTTTGTAATGCAAATTAATGATCTTTTGTAACTATTAACAAATATGTATTGCTTAGAAACAGTGGTTATAAACTAATGAATGGCTTTTGATATTTAAGTTCCGCTGCAATACTTGATAAATTATGAATAGTTTTATAAATTGTGCTGTGAATGTCCAACTGTAAGGTTTCCGGGAACGGGGACTTACAGAATAATTACCAAGTGTTCACCCGCATTTGCAAGTTGTTCACCAGCATTTGCAAGTCGTTCACCCGCATTTGCAAGTTGTTCATCCGCATCAGTTTTGTTCACCCGCATTTGCAAGTTGTTCACCCACATTAGTTTGTTCACCCACATTTGTTCTCATTCATCCGCATTTCTTTAGGGCTTAAGGAATTTTCTGGGATTTTGGAAGATCAGAAATTAGGGTTTGACCATGGTTTACTTGATGCTTTTATTTGATTATCTTATGCATGTTATGGGCTGCCGTTATGTGCCTATTATGATATTATTATATGGCCTTATGTGGTTTGTTCTTAATTATGAAGTATTATTAATCAAGAGAAAGATTAATGCTAATGAAAAGTGGAACATAAAGAATGTAAGAAAGTCTTGCAAGCAAACTCACAATGAGGTTCATAACCGCTAGGTTGTTAGCTCAACTGTTTGTGGTTTAGCTAACCCCAGAGGATACACACAGGGTCAATCTTTAAGATTAAGGGGACCACTATTGCTGCCCAGGTACTGGAGTCAGCATTAGTGCAGCACGGATGGGGTCTATTTATAGACCTCAGGCCCAGTACCAGGTTTATGCGCAATATATGGGGGTATAGCGCTTTGGTCCATATCGAAGTGAAAGATTAAAAGTAAAAGTTCAAGTGAATGACCATGGAAATGGTGAAGAAAGATATTAATGTTGATAATGAATAATATTTGAATGTATCTATGACGTATGATCACATACAAAAGAGTAAACGGTATTTTAAGGAGTATTTTCCTATACAAAACTCATAAAGTATTTTCACTATTTTAAAACTAGAACTCACTCAGCAAAGCTGACTTTTATGCATTTTCAGTTGGCATGTAATATTGCTGAGGATGGTACTCGGGGAGCCTACTCGTCGGGACAAGGCTGACATCCATTCATGAATATAACATTTTTGTTTTGTAATGCAAATTAGTGATCTTTTGTAACTATTAACAAATATGTATTGCTTAGCAACAGTGGCTATAAACTAATGAATGGCTTTTGTTATTTAAGTTATGCTGCAATGTTTGATAAATTATGAAATGTTTTATAAATTGTGCTGTGAATGTCCAACTGTGAGGTCTCCGGAGACGGGGCCTTACAAAATGAAAATGAATTAACTATTGAAGAGATCATTGATATGATTGAAGGAAATGTTGAAGCTAATATTCAACAGGACACTAAAATCGTTCAAGATTTTGAAGTTTTTGAAGCTGAGATTCAAAATGATTTTCAACAAGATGTTCATATGGCTGAAGAAACAAATGTTCAACAGATCATTGATGATTTGAAAGAAGAAAACTCTAAGCAATTGAAGCTTATTGAGGAATTGAAAGAAGAAAATGATAAGCTGAAAGAAGATTTACTAGAGAAAAATCAAGTGATTGCTGAACTTCAAAAGGATAATATTCAAAATTTTGAAGTGATGCTTAGAGATTATGATATTATCGAAGAAAAATTTAAGAAGTTGAAAGAAAGCCATGATTTATTGAAAGAAGAGTTTGAGAAATTGAAAGAAAGTGCAAAATCTCCATCTCCTGAAGTGATGATTATATCTGAAGTAACTCCAACAAATATTGAGAAGATATCAGAAGTAGATACAGGTAAAAGGAAAATTGATGACATTTATGTATCAGTTTTACCTGAATCATCATCAAAAGTGCAAAAGATTATTAAAGAACCTGTACTTGAAAAAGAAGGATAGTTTGAAACTCAAAAGAAGATAGAAGCTCTTGATGACATAGACTCGGAATTTGATGATGCATGGTACGATGAAGTACTTGAAGATGAAGATTTGGTTGAAGCAAATTATTCTCCTATTGAAGAATCTACTGAAGTCATTCCTGTGGATATTGAAGATAAGTATAATTACTTAATCAGGATGAAGTATAATAGAGTATTTCTTGATGGATTGACAATATCTCAAATTAACGAAGAATATGAGAATTGCGTAACTGCTGAATCAAGTGCTCCTGTAGATCCAAACGAGATTATTATTGAACATGGTGAATCGAATCCTATTAGTGAAAGTATCAATGTTGATGAACTTTCAACTTCTGAATTGCACCATCTAGATCCAAATGATATGAATGTTACTGCTTTAAGGACATGGTTACAATCACGTAACTATCCAAGGAAGAAGCTCAATAGATTACAAGCAGAGTCATTGAGAAGTTTGGTGAGGAGTTTCCGAGAGACTGAGAAACAAACCAATAGAATGATTGTGCTTGATATAGATAATCCTTAATATCTTGAGATCACAAAACAAACAAGAATTTTGAAGCCTCAAGAAATAAAGAATATGGAGCTAATCAGAAGTGGACATGAGAGAAGGAAAGAGTTAATAAAGTTATTCCTTAAAAGTGAAAAACAAACTTATGAAGTGTCAGTCGAGCAAAAGAAATTGTGGAACAAAGCTCGGACTGCTGGTGATCTAGTTAGAAACGTTTTGCAAAAAGGCCAATCAATTTCTGAATTGCTCAATGCAATGATTGTGCCAGATACTACAAAGAATGTGAAAATAGTAGCATGGAAGTATGATGAGGTGTTTGATGCATTTTTGATGAAACGTGTAAATTCTATTTGTGATGTTTATCATTTTTACACGAGCATCATAGCCTTACCGGTGCAGGATTTGAAGAAACTGAATAAGTTGCCTTTGATAAATCCATCAAAATCAAATCGAGGAAAAATTTTTGTTAAACTCCTGAACGTAGGTATGACAAGAATGGAGTCTTATCTAAAAACAAGATGTGATCAAGAGGATAAACAATACTTTCAGTCTTTCAAAAGTAAAAGAAAAATTGCTGAGAATCCGGAAGAAGAAGAAAGGTTTTTGGATGCTTATAGTGATCAGTTTTTTGAAAAAGTCACTACACCTGGATTGAAGGTGATTGATGGTTCACAAAAGATAAAACCAATTTTGAGATGGTTTTATAATTCAAATACTTTTGAGTTGAAATTAGTTCAGAACCTAGATAACTAGGAAAAATATATGATCACATTGTTTGGTGTATTTGAGCTTAAACTGCTGCATCCGAGCTACATTTCATTTTTGTCTGTTCAAGAATTTGATAAAGTATCTACTGAAGTGGCAGAGAATGATGGAAAGTATTTCATGTCAATAATCAAAGTGATGAATGCTGCCATGGAAAGAATTTCTCTAAGAAAAGCTCTTGCATATGCAAACATTATGAAGAAAGATATAAATAAGATTGAGTTCATGAGGATCTCAAGCAAAGGAGTGCTGGAAATCTATTCAAAACAATATCCAAACCCAATTGAACTTTATGCTAATATTGATATTACAGGTTTGTCGAAAGAAAAATTAGAGATAATGAATCAAATGGAGATAAAGACTAATCCATCAAAGTCAGAACAAGGAGTACTTGCAAGCAAATTCAAATCAACAATTTCCAAAGCTTTGTCTGAGTTGAAGCTATACAAGGAAAAACCGATGTTCAAGATCAAGGAGGAACCCGAAGATTACTTTGAAGTATGAAGACAAAGAGAAAAGACAAGAGAAAAAAAATTAAAGATTGAACACAAAAGATTGAAGACAGAAGATTAAAGACAGAAGATTAAAGTAGATTGAAGACAAAGATCTAAAGACTGAAGATTTATATTTTGAAGACTGAAGACAATGTCAATCTTAAGGGGAGTATTGTAGAAGCCTCTTGAAGATTAACATTTAGTATTTATTAGTCTTTGTATAGTTTTATCATAGTTTAGGGACTTATTTGTAAATATATGTTCCTTATTTTGTTTTCTTTGATAGTATAAATAGCATAGTTTGTTTAAAGTAGGAAGACTTGGAGAATCAGTTTGAACAATTTGTAACTATTTTCTTACACTTGTACTTTCTATGCTTACTATCAATGAAAAACTATGAATTTTTTTGATTTGTTTGCATTGAATTGATTACTTGTGTTTGTTTTGATTGAATTGTATCACAATATCATCATAGATCGATCCATTTTGATCCTATCACATAATGTGTTCTAACATTCAACAATCATTTACTAACACATTAGCATCATTAACAATCATAACATTCACTAATCATTGTTTAAGTTTCTTTTTCAGGATTGTAGATAAAAGAAATTTTGACCAAGTGTCGTTAGCGGATGAAGAACTGCCCACAGCGGATGTACAAGAGGATTCAGCGGATAAAGAACAAGTCTAAGTGCCCATAGCGGATGAACAACACACACAGCGGATGCCTAAGTCCACAGCTGATGAACTGTCCACAGCCGATGTTCATCCACAGCGGATGAACATTTCCATAACGGACAACATACAAAGCAAACACACACAAGTGTTCACAGCGGATGTTCATCCACAGCGGATGAACATTCCACAACGGGCAACATACAAGCAAACACACACAAGTGTTCACAGTGGACAGCGTCCAAGGCACAACGGACATGCTATCTGACTTCCATAGCGGATAGCTTAACATCCACAATGGACAGCTAATCATCTACAGCGGACAACTTATAGACTTAGGATTATTTGTGTAATTTTCGTTTACATAAGGGTAGTTTAGTAATTGTATAGAGCTATGTGTATAGGCTATAAATAGCATTCTACCCTAATCCTTTGTAAGCTTTGAACAAATAATAAATCAAGCAGATATTATCATCCAATCACTAGCAATCATACACAAATATACACACACTGATATCATAGCATTTATCATGGGTTTTCGCACCATGGTTCATGTTTGTTGATTGAGAGATTAGAAAAAATCCTTGGGGGTATCAACCTGTTCATGTTGAATATTGTTCTAATATGTTCATGTTCAACATGTGTTTAAGTTGATTTCATCACAAAGGCATCATTATCAGAAACAAAGCAAGGCTGATAGCACAAGGGTATATTCAAGAAGTAGGGATAGACTATGATAAAGTCTTTGCTCCAGTTGCAAGGATTGAAGCTATTAGAGTTTTCATAGCCTATGCTTCACATAAGAAGTTCATAGTTTACCAAATAGATGTAAAATGTGCCTTCTTATATGGTAAAATTGATGAAGAAGTCTATGTTGCCCAACCATTAGGCTTTGAGGATCCTGATTACCCACATAAGGTATACAAGCTTGAAAAAGCTTTGTATGGTCTTCATCAAGCACCAAGAAAGTGGTATGAAACATTGTCATCTTTCTTGCTCAAGAATGGTTACAAAAGGGGAACCATTGATCAGACTCTCTTCCTCAAACATGATCATCAAGACCTCTTGGTTGTCCAAATATATGTGGATGGTATCATTTTTGGGTCAACAAACAAGAGATTGTGTGAAGACTTTGAATCATTGATGAAATTTGAGTTCCAAATGAGTTCCATGGGAGAATTAACATTCTTCCTTGGTTTGCAAGTTCATCAAAATTAGATGGCATATTCATCAATCAAGAAAAGTTTGTGCACCAAGTCTTGAAGAAGTACAACCTTGCTGAGTCTTCTTCATGCAAAACACCAGCATCAACAACAGATAAGATTGTCCCTGATCCTAAAGGGAAGTCAATTGATCAAAGATTATATAGATCTATGATAGGATCTTTAATATACTTAACTGCCAGCAAACCTGACATAATGTTTGTTGTGTGTGTTTATGCTAGGTACCAATCAAATCCAAAGGAGTCACATCTGAAAGCAGTTAAGAGGATATTCAGATACCTCAAAGGGAAGCTAGCTCTTGGGCTTTGGTATCCCAAAGAAGGAGATTTCAACCTCTACTCATATTTTGATAGTGACTTTGGAGGTTGCAACAACAATAGAAAATCAACAACCGGAGGTTGTCAATTCATAGGACCAAGACTAGTTTCTTGGCAGTGCAAAAAGCAAAGAAATGTATCAGTATCCACAGCTGAGGCTGAGTACATAGCTGCTTCAGCCGGTTGCTCTCAAGTTTTATGGTTGCAAAACCAACTACTTGATTATGGTTAGAATTTTCTTCAAACACCAATTTTCATAGATAACTCGATTGTTATGTTCATAACTGTTAATCCAGTGCAACATAGTAAAATAAAACATATAGAAATGAGATACCATTTTCTAAGAGACTACTCAGAAAAAAGTTTAATCAAGTTAATCAAAGTGGATGCAACAAATCAGCTTGCTGATTTATTCACTAAAGCCTTTGACTCAGTGAGACTTAACTTCTTAATTGAGTCCTTAGGCATGATCAACTTAGATTAGTTTTCATCACAAAGAAAAGCATGTTTTGTCTGTCAAATTCATTATATGAAAAGGCTAAAAACATCTATAAAACATATAAAAATCCAAAAATATTGTCTTGTTAATATGTTTTTCTTGAAAAAGCATTTCATATTATGGGAAATGATAGTACACTATACCTTTGCTTACTTTCCTGAATTTTATCACACAATAAAGACTGATCTGATGTGATTTGATATGTGAGTAGGTTCAGCTTGAGTGGAAAATAAACAAGTTCATGCATAACATAATGCAAAGGTGACTAATTATGGACAATTCCGTTTTGAGGAACATGCAAGTAAGTCCTATCCTGCTGTGATCAACTTACTCACCTAAGCACACTATGTTGTGAAACTTTATAACCTCTATCTTTGCGCATCATGGACCCTTTTTTTTGTGTAAACAAAGACCTGGGTTCATAGGCACCTCTGATTTACGTAAGTAAAGACCTGGTGTCATGATGCTGATCATCCAGAAGTTCAAATAAGGAACAGCTCTAAAAGAATCCAATGTGATCAATTGTATATTATCTCAAAAAGAATAAAAAATCATATCAGCATTAATAAGATTTTAAAGAAATCTTAAGATAGAGCTTATAACTTAAGGAACATAGTTTTAAGTGTGAAAAAGTGATAAATTGACTCATAAACGGAGGACAAACTCCAATATGAATTGAATGTGGAGTCCATATTTATCTATCTTTAATCCATACCAGAACATGATAAACAACATGACAAGTTGAAACTATACTCTTGCTTGAATTTATGTTGATCATAATACTTGCAATCAACACTAGATTTATGTCTACTATCAATAAACAAAAATGTTTCAGGAAGTTGCTTAGTGTCATATTATGATCCCATTGTATGATGTAAGTGCTTGTAAATATATTTAAGTTTATAATAAGATGGACAACATACTGCTTTTCATGCTATTCTATTTATAATTTTTTTATAAATGCATAAGTTCATCATTAATCACAAATTTAGGGGGAGTAGTCATCAGCATGAAAATCTGAGTTTATCCCCATTAAATGAAGAAAATTAGAACTTGAGAACTAACTTGGCTGCAGGATATCTGAAGTTTTTTTTAACTTGCACATTTGCCATGAAGCAGAGTCAACAAGGCCCAACAGCAAACAACATATGATCTAACAACATGTTAGGATCATACAACAAAAATCATAAGTTTTGCCTTTCGTAGATGTTCTGCGAAAGAATTAACCTGTTGATACGGATAAACAGAAAAGTTTGTCTTCTGTAGATGTTCTGCGGAATAATTAACTTGTGGATAACCACGAAAGGGTAATGAGGGTTAAGGGTCCCACAACATTAAATAAAAAGCTTTAAATTATCCAAGGGAGTATAAATAATATCCTTGGCAGTTGTCATTTTCATTCACTTTTTCAGACAATTTTCAGACCTAGAAAAACGCTCTCAACCCAAAAACCACAACAACAATCCACACTAAAATCACCCCTATTTTCACAACAACATCATCAAAATGGCCAATAGATTCGAAAAAGATCATAATGTTTGTGCCTTTCTTAATCCAGATGATTCAGTATTCGAGGGATGCAGGGATATAATCAACTACCTGAGAAGATAAAGAATATTCTATTCATTATCTGCGGATCCAATCATCTATCAATCACATATGATAGATTTTTGTAATACAACAAGGGTTGAGGAAGAGAATGTTGGAAGGGTGATCTATGCCACAATTGGAAATAAAGAGTTAAGGGTGGATGAACGAACTATCATGCGGGTACTAGAGTTTGGAGAACAAGAAGAGGGTCACCCAGATGTGTTCGATCATAAATACATTCAAAAAGTCTTTCATTTAATGGGATATGATGGTGACTATAGAAATAGTGAAATCAAGAAGGGGAGATTGTGTAAGCCTTACAGATTTTTGTGTCACACGTATCTGAAATGTATGTCAAACAAAAAGTCTGGTTTGGATAGGTTTTCAAGGCACATTTCATCAGGGATCATTGGTGTGTTTGAAGGGAGAACATATAACTATGCAAAATACATTCTTGGATGCTTATGTGACCATATAAGGATGCAAAAAGAAGACAAGATATATATGTTTCCCAGATTCATTCAGCTGATCATAAATGAGACAATGCCTAACATTGAAAGAGAAGGTGAAGTCTTTGTTCAAGCTCACCTTGGAAGATCTGTGCTAAACAATATAAGTGGGCAGTATCAAGGAGAAGAAATGGAGATGTTTGCTCATGTTATTGATGAGAATGAAAACACTCCCCAAGAAATTCTATACCTTGATCAACAAACAACAACAAACACCACCAGCTGATTCACCTAAACCACGATAACAAGAACCCCATCCACTATCACCACCTGTTCATCCCAACTCACAACCAAGTGAACACACCCAACCTTTATCTCCTTCCCATTCACAATCATCTCTGAATACTATTGAAACATAAGTATTCTTACATGATGACTGACAACAATCACCACCATATCCATCACCATAACAACAACCACACTTTCCACTACCAACACCTTTAACAGATTTACCAAAAACACCACCAGCTCAACTGAACTAACCATCCAGTAAGCACACCCAACCTTTCTCCCCTTCCCTATCTTAATCATCACTCAATACAGCTGCCATAGAACCTATCTCACCCATTCTCAATCAAACTCCTTTTCATCCAACAACACAACAAACTTCCTCACCCCCATCTATTGAACCCACTTCTCCTACTGAAAGCCCAACACTCACTAAAAAAGTCAACCTTAATGATGATGAGCATGATGTAGTGAAGGATGGTGCTATAGAAGAAATCTGTTTAGAAGTTAAGGGGAAGAATGCACAGGAAGTTGAACAACATCATGAAGCTTCTGTGATGGAACAACAAGATGAGAGTGATAGTCACTTTGTTGACATCACTTTGATAAAAATGATCTAAGAGAAGAGGAAATCAATGTAAGCAAAAGTTTTTTTGTTGCTAAATACAACAATCTCATCATCAAAAGTAATCAAAAACTGGAGAAGTTTAGAAAACAAAAAAGGGAGATGACAGAGAAAGATGAAACAATTGCATCTCTGGAAGGAACAATCAAGATGCTGAGAGAAGAGATTGAAACAAGCAATGAAGTGATTGATACTATGGATTAGCTTGTAACTGAGTCCTGTGAATCTGCTGAGAAAGAAAAACAAGAGAAAGAGAAAGTCATGGCTGAGCTAAACAATGTAATGAAAACTATCTCTGAGTAATTAGATCTGCTAAAAGCTAAAAATGATGAGATAGAAGTCTTAAAGAAGAAGGTGACTGAACAAGAAGTGGGTAGTAATCAAGAACAAAGCAAAGAAGCTGCTGACATTCCTATGATGAAAGCAAAAGAACCAACCAGCAAATACAATAGGAAAAGAAAGTATTTGGGAAAAACTCAAGATGAAGCTATTGAAATTGAGGGTAACCCAAAGAAAACAAAAAGCATGCCTCCTGAGCACACTCCATCAGTTAATCTTCAACTATCAAATCAATTAAAGACATTGAAGAAGAGAGTGAGGCTGAGTGGGAAGAGTTAACAAAAGATCAAGCTCCTAAAGATACTGAAGAAGCAAGGGATGATGACTTGCTGCCTACTGATGATATTTTTGAGGAAAGAGCTCAATCCTCCATGTTCATGGATCTGATTAATAATGGATTTCCATATGACATGGTGGAAAAGATGAACATGTATGAAATGATTCAAGTACTAAAAGAGTTTGATGCAGCTAGATTAATGCTACTAGTGTGCAACTTTGAGACCTTCATAAAGTTCAAATCTGATGAGAAGTTAAAGCATGAATTGGGTCACTGTGACACCAACAAGCTCACCAAGTATAACATGATCTGTTGGCTGCAAAGTCATAATTATGAATCTCATGAATTGAAAGAAAGAACAGTAGCTGAGCTTATAAGCATGATGCAGTATGTGATAAAGGTTGAATTAGAGACTGGAGTAAGATTCAGGATTGGGGCACCTAATCCTACTGACAAACAATAATCAAAACAATCTCTTGCTGAGCTAATAGTAGTTGAAAGCAAATACAAGCACAAAGGCAAAGAAAAACTGATTAGGGAGCCAAAAGGTGTAATCCCCAACAAAATTTGGCCACTGGGAACAGTAGTAAAAGAGATAACAGAACAAAAATATACTCTGATCCAACTATTTGAGCATATGACAACTCCAAGATCAGTAAAAGATAAAAGAATTATAGCTTGGAGGTATGACCCAGAGTGGGATTGTTCTTTTATAAAAAGAGCATCTGGGATGGTACAATACTTTCCGTGGATGGAGATACTTCTCACACTTCCAGATGTAGACCTTTCCAGTCTACAAAACATCCCTATCATAAACTACCCAATCAACCCAAGAGGGAGAGACTTCTCAGGGATTATTGCAATATTAAGAAACAAGTTCAAAGGAGATGTGATAAAAGAAGCAAAAAGGGATGATGCAGAACATAAAAGAAGAAAACAAAAACCAAAAAGATCTCATTCCAGTTCTTCTTAAGTTGTTGATGATGAATTTCTAAGGAGAATTGGATATGCAGACAAGGCTGAAGCATCAATCAAGACCATTGAAGGAAATCAATATTCATATCCCATTACTGAATGGGGATATGTAGAAAGAACAAAAGAGTTGGTGCTGCAAAGAAATGACCCACACAAGAAGGCATCAAGTATCAAACTGTTTGATCCAATAGAGATAAAGCTGCTTCATCCAAGCTACATATCTTATTTGCATGATAAGTTTTTTCCTAAGTTGAATGATAAAGTTGCTCAAGATGACATATGCTTATATGTGCACATCATACAAGTGATAGACAAGCTTCATGCCAAAGTATATACGAGAAGAAAATTTGAGGCTATTCAGCTCATGGGATATGAAATCCCTTCTATTATTGAGCTTAGAATGTTTGAACAAGATGAGTTGGAAGTGGTGTCACACAATAGTGTTGTTGCAACACTGACTACGGAAGAAGACATTCTTGGGCTGAATTACAAGACTTTGAAGAAAATGAGCAGAATGAAGATCAAGTATCCATATCAAGATCAGAAGGATGCTGCTGAATACTTCAACTCAAGAATTTTGGCCAGAGTTCAAGAGTTAAAAGAGCTGAACAAATGATTACAAAAGTCTAAACCTAAGGGGGAGTATTGTTAGGACTAGATCTAATGTATAGGTTTAGATGTTTATTCATCTCTTATAATGATTATTTGTAAATCTCTTTTCTTATGTAAAGCAAGATATATATGTTAACCAATATCTTATTTGTATTGATTTTATGTAATTGCAGGAAAACATCATACTTGGTCAATTTGGAAAATTGACCAAGTACAAGAACTATCTGCAGATGAGCAAGTTTGTTCTTTCGTAGATGTTCTACGGAGCATAAATAAACATGTCAATGTGCATCAGTGGATCTCCTGCGGAAGCACAATCACATCTACTGAAGAACAAGTACAGAGATCATGTTGTCGCTGCTATGGAAGAGCTTGCTCCTGAGGATGAAGTTCAAGATTACCAAAGAACCAACTCCTATGGAAGGCTAACTCGTATGGAAGGCCAATTCCTATGGAAGAACAAAATACTAGCATGATTTCCAATCATGGAAGTACAAGTTATGAAGTCAACAAGTCAAGCTGACTGAAGTGATGTCATCAAGTCAACATCTACAGAAGACTTCAATTTAGTCAAAATTGAATATTTCATGTCATGTAATGATTTTTACCTTTTACCCATGTAAAAGTGAATCCCTCTGCCTATAAATAGAAGGCATGGGTGCACACTTTTAGGGCAACTCAATTAACCAGAACAATACCAATATCAATCATAACATTAACCAACTATCATCAAATAGCAATAGCTATAGCAAAACACCAATAACACCAAGAACACCTAGCAATTACCAGATCATCCAAATATCAAAATCAATTGTAACCGTTTCATTATTAATGGAAATTAATTAAAGCAAACTTGTTTATTGCATTACTTTATCTTGTTTTCCATTTCTATTATTTGTTGTTCATCAATTTGTGTTACGATTACATTTCTCAAACAATTAATTAAACATCGAGTTATGATAATTCCACGATCATCATTCGTTCAATCAAACTGATAATTCCTATTTCGATCCTTGGATTCACAATTCTTCCAATCTTCCTCAGAATAGTCAGCCACTTCCTTTGGAATCATCCTACCTCTAGCAGTAGCTGAAGAAATGCTTGGGATATGAGGTCTTAAGGCAACAAATCTCCACATCCTACTATCTTCAGACTTAATAAACCCTTCCATTCGTTGGAACCATGTATAAAAGTCATCAGGAGTGATCAGTGGAGGTTTTGTCATGGTACCAATTTCCATGTCAGCCTTTGTGAGAGCTGCCATTTGAGCTGGTAAGTGTTTTGTGAAACTGAAGGGATTTAAGATGGTGAGATCTTACAATAAAGATCTTTAAAAGCTATAATACCAATTGTAGGACCGGTGTAGGGGAGCAGTGCAATAGTTTCACAAGGTTTGAGAGACTAGAAGACTTAAGAGTTCAAATAGGGAAGGCTAAATGAAACAATGAACACAAGTAAAGAACATAATAAGAACACAAGTAGATGGTTATTAAGAATGATATATATTGCTCTGAAGTGTTTTACAAATGTTACAAGGCTTAGTCCTAAGTACTGGTACTTGAGATACTTTATACTACATCCTATAGCCGGCCATACTTTGAAGGCCAGCTGGATTACTAATCTAGACAAAAAGATCAATGTAAAGTCAAAAGGCATATTGCCTTTTGACTAGTGACTATGACATGCAATAGCTCACATCCTTGTCTATTACAAAAAGGATAAAAGTACAAAGTAGAAAGTTACAGACACTAAGACCTTAATCTACAGTTGACAAAAGCATGGAGATATCACCAACTTGTATAAGTTGGTGAGTCTTCAGAGATAGCAGTGGAAAGTTGTTTAGCTTTTATCAAAAGCATGTCAGAGAAAGCATGGCTTCTCTATCTTCAGAAGAAATCAGTCTTTTTGATTTAGAGGTCTTTGTCTTGAAGCTTACGAAGACTTCATCTTTGGCTTCGAAAGATATGATCTTTTGGCTTTGGAAAATTTGACACTTAGTGAATTTCTTTGTGTTTTGTCAAATCTTTCGAAGTAACTTTTCATGTACATCAGATGTGCATGGTGAGAGTTCTTTAGTTGCATCAGCCTCTAAGTGAACTCTTACACTATTATTAACATGATTAATAAACTATCAATTTTTTTTTGATGAAAAACCTAATCAAGATACTAGTGAAAAAAGTGGTATCGGTGCCATGCTTACAACATGCAAAACATATCCGATCTTTTAACCAGTTATAGATCACAAACTTTAAAATTATTTAAAGTTTATGATCTAGATTATTTAGGACAACTTATTTATTTTAGTTAAATATTAATTATCCAAAAGAACCTATAGCCTTAGTTGGCTTTTTGATCTGAACATCTTCAGTCTCGTCAAGTTTGCTTAACTCTTCAATAAACTTCAGACTATACTCAACACCCTTAGAGTTTTTGTATACATTAACCTCTACGTCAACTTCAATATCCATTTCTCATATTTCATTATCAGTTAATCAATCATCCATATCTCCTTCTTTAAGCCCTTGTAGACATTCAAGCTTTTAGCATGTAAATCAGAAACTATCACCCCTGTAGGCTTAGATAGATTAATCACATTGCACACATCCTAACTTGCCCTTTGAGTAGCAAGTTTCTTTAAAAAATTATAACATGGGTCATCGGCTCAGTCAACACATCAATCTGTTGCTATTGTTCTAAAATATGCAGCTCATGTTTGTTAATAACTACTGGTTGTAGATTATTAGTTGTACTAAAATCTATAATCAAGCCAATGTTGGATCAAAGATAGTTTCAAAGCCTCAAAATCATTGAATTGAAGAATATAAAATCAAACAACTGCTGGTCGAATGACTTCTTTATTACTAATTCAAACCAAAGCTTACATAATTGCATGGAAAAGAAAATTTGGAAAATAAAACAAAGGGAAAAGTACTACTACTTTATTCAACCTGCTACCCTATTTATGCTTAAGGAAATCAAACAAAAGTTTCTGTTGCATGCTTATGTAGTCGAGTTAGTGTTTTAATAGTGAAGGGGAAATAAATTTGTTGGTCCAGATGATCATTTGAACGTGCTTTTGATGAAGATTTAACACAAGAATCCACAAGATATCACTATATCTAACAGCTTATGGAACAAGTAAGGATACAAAATGAACATAAATCAAACATAACTCATTTGAAAAAGTATTTGTAATGATGAAGAAGAATAATTCTCAAAGATGACAAGCAAACAAATATAAACAGGACCTAGTTTGGCATATAGTTTCGCATATTGCGAAACTGTATGCACTATTGTATGTGAAACAACAGGGCGAAACTGCAGTTTCGCATGCAGTTTCACATGCCACAGAATACAAAACAAGACAAATCTAAACTAGATCCTATTAAAATATTATCTAAGCTATAATAAACTATGACTAAACAATAACAAATGTGTTAGACCCTAAAAGGATCATATTTTCCAACTCAAGAAGTGGTTGGAGGTTGTTCTGGTTGGAGAACATTAGTTACAGAAAACAACAGAAGACAAGAAAAGACAAGTATAAAGCACCCGCATTTGTTAATGCGGATGACTAGTCAACAAATGCGGAGAAGTGTTTGTTCACCCACATTAACAAATACTGATCAAGAGAACTAATGCTGAACAAAAGTGTTCATCCGTATTTGTCCATGCGGATGAACTGAAGAAATGCTGACAAAGATTGTTCACCCGCATTAGTCCATGCGGATGAACAACGGTAAATGCTGACAAAGATTATTCACCCGCATTAGTCCATGCGGATGAACAACAGTAAATACTGACAAGACTTATTCATCCGCATGAACTAATGCGGGTGAGCACACACAAATGCTGACTACAAACAACAAATGCTGATTAAGACTTGTTCATCCGCATGAACTAATGCGGATGAACAACTTACACTTTTATATTTATTTTGTACTTAGACTAGATTCACTTGTATAGATCAGGGTTAGTTTAGTGTTTTGTACAGGAAATGTATACGCCTATAAATAGGGTCACATACCCTAACTTTGTAAGTTTTTGACTTCAGCAGTAATATCCACGATATTTTACAAAATTTACTACTGTTCTTGATTCTCTTACATTCAAGCGTTTACTACAGCAATTAATGTTCATTAATATAGTAATTGCGCTGCTATATTATTGACTCAGTCCGCATATTCGATCCTAGGTTGAGTCACATCAACCGAGAATATCATTCTCAAACCCAGTCAATTGGTATCAGAGCCTTGGCTCTTGAATTCATCACAGAATCATCTCGGATTTTGGGTGAAAATCGATTGAACTGTAGACTGAGTTGTTCATCAGCAAGATCTACTCTTTGATAAACAAACATACTGTAATTGAACACCACAAAGTACAAAATCTTCAGATCTGCTGCTGTCAAACCCTACAACACAAAATCAAGAACTTAGAATTCCTTCAAATCGACAGATCTAAACTTAACAGACCTGTTCTTGACCGAAAACAGAAGATTTGAAGAAAAACACACTGTTCGAACTTAAAATCAACTTAAAACAGTATTCAACAAGTTAAAATCAGTTTAACTAACATGGATTCCTATAATCATTCTGAAATTGGTCATGCATCTAAACCTCCTATGCTTAAACACAAATCTGAGTTTCAGTAGTGGAAAATTCGTTTTATAAACTACATTACAGGTGTAGATCCTGACTACTGGATATCTATTTACAAAGGTCCCTACATTCCACTATCTCAAAATGCTGATCAAGCTGCTCAGTACAAAACTGCAAGAATTCCCATTGAGGATCCCAATTTAACTCTTGATGATGAAGAATATAAGAAAATCAAGATTGATCTTAGAGCTTATTCCATCCTTACACAAGCGCTGAAAATGGATGTTCTGAAAAGATTAGAAACATATGGAACAGCTAAGGGTGTTTGGGATGCTCTACAGATTATGTGTGAGGGAAGCAGTGAAGTTACAGAAATTAACAAAGACAAGTTGATAAATCAGTATGAGACATTTCATCATACCAAAGGAGAGTCTATCTCCAGATAGCTTCATAGATTTATGCAACTTGTAAATGACCTTGAAATTATGGGGGTCACTTACAAGGAGAAGGAACTAAACAAGAAAATGCTACACAGCTTGCTTGAAAGCTAGAAACAGAATGTTACAATGTTGAAGAATACTCTTGATTTGGAGAGTACTAGCTTGGATATCATGATTGCAAAAATTGAGGCTCTTGAACTTGATGAAAGGAGTAGAAATCTGAGTGGACCTCAAGTCATTGAGGCTTACAAGTTTCCATCTGAAACTCATTCTGTTGAAAATGCCTTTGTTACTGAAGAAGAAGACTTTCTGTCATCAAGAGATCAAACAAGAACAACAGGATTTTGTGCTGCTCCACAACCTCAAAAACAACCATCTTCTGCCCAACCCACTGTATCTCCTAACAACATGCATGATGAGCAAAAATCTGAAGAACAAAAGGCAACTTACAATGCCTTTGTTGCTAGCTTTGAAGCCTACCTTGGAGGGAGACTCATATCAGCTCATCTGATTCGTGAAGATCTAGAAGAAATGGATCCTGATGATGTTGAAGAAATGGATTTACAATGGCAGATGGCCATGATTGCTATGAGAGCAAAGAAATTCTTTCGAAAGGGAAGAAACTGAGTCTCAATGAGAATACAAAGCTGGGATATGACAAATCCAAAGTTAAGTGTTTTAACTATGGAATGAGTGGTCATTTCTCTTGGGAATGTAACTCTCCCAAGAGAAGCAACAACAATTTTCAAAGACCCTCACATGGCCAGCATGCTTCTCAACACAACACCAACTTTCAGTCAAGCAACTCTTATCCACACCAACAACAAAATCAGCAACAGCCAATTCAGCAACAACAAAATCAGCAACAGCCAATTCAGCAAAGACAACCTCTGCTGACTCATCAATCTTAATGAAGTAATCAACAAACTTCAAATGCACTTGTCATCAGACAAGATGGAGTTTGTGATTGGAGCGTGTATGCTGAGGAAGTTCAACCGCTGTTTCAAAATCATGCACTTATGGCACATATCAATGATGGACCAAGCCCAATGCCATCTGAGGTAAAATCCAATCTATGTTTTGAAAAATGTGTTCTAGAAGTACAGGGGTACAGGGAACACAATCACAAATTGGCTAATAAAATAAGAGAAGAAAAGGTGAAATCAGAGATGTTAAAACAAGAAATGAGAATTTATGAAGTTAAAATCAAATCTCTGTTGTCTGACATGGAAACACTCCATGGTGAAAACTACACTCTTGTGGCTGAAAATGAGAGGTTAACTGAATTGTTGACCAAATCAAAAGCTGAGCAATCAGCTATTGAAATGAAACTTGAAAAGTTTCAGCTCTCATCTGTCAAGCTGCAAGAGTTACTTGTGTCTCAAAAGGGGGCTAAAGATATGACTGGGATAGGCTACAAAACCTTTCCTCCTCCATATAATGATAACTACACTATTATGCCTGAGTCACTTACTCAATCAGATACAAAAGAATCTAAAATTATTGAAACCAAATCAATGATTTCTCAAACAACAAATCCTTAAAACAAACCATGTGTTTACATTGAAACTGATGAGGATAAAATCAGATTGGGCCATCCTATCAAAATCAAAGAGTGCTCAGACAAACCTGTGGTTATCAAGAAACCAAAGAGCCCAGTCAAATCAATTGTGCCTTTTTTAAAATTTGTTCCTCAAAATCTTAAAGTGAATCACACTGCTGAATGCTCAGTGAAACCATCTAGTGAAAGCAGATCTGATTATAAGATCATATCTCCTAAAAATTCAAGCAAATCAGACAGGGTTTCATTAAACTTCAAGGATAAAACCAAAGTTCCCGTAGTTACCAAAGGAAAAACCACTTTTGTTCAAAAACTAAAGTGAAATCTGATTCACCATCTTCATCAAATATCAAACAAGGAAGTGGGTTTGATATCTTTAACAAAGAACAGGTAGAACAATTCAATAGGGAAATAATGGAATATAGAAAGAAGCATCATCAGTCCATAAAAACAAAGCAAGTCAGAATTGTGAAACAATCTGTTGGCACTCCAAAGACTGATATGACTTCTGTTTCAAAATTAAAGGACAATCAAATGTATTATGAATTCTGTGATATGACCAATCACAAAACAGATGAGTGCTACTTCACTGAGTACTGCTCTATCTGTGACATGAACAATCACTTAATGAAAAACTGTCATTTTTACAAATATTGTTCATTGTGTGATATGACCAATCATAATACAATTGAATGTTACTTTAATAAAAAAGGATTGAAAAGTTCAGAAAACAAGCCCATTTCATCGGTTCCAACTGACAAGGTCAGACACAAAAGTCCAACAAACTTGAACAAATCACTGAAGTCTCATCAAAAATATAAAATTAAAGTGATTTCTGACAAGCAAAAATCTGTTCAACCTTTACACAAAAATCACAAGGAAAGATGTGTATACTCTTCTGACACTTCAGATGAAATTGATGAAATCAAACTTCAAAGAAGTAATTGAAAAGGGCTGAAATCATCCTCCTCTAAAACACACACAAAAGGAAAGTATCAAGAAGTAACAGTGATCGATGCCAAAGGACGACCCAAGACCATTATGGCTTGGTTTCCTCATTCTAACTAGTTCTTTTTTTGCTTGTAGGGTCATTCATATAGGTCCAATAGCTTATGGTATGTGGACAGTGGATGCTCACGACACATGACAGGAGACAATTCCCTCCTTCATGACTTCAAGCACATTCAAGGAACTACTATGGCATTCAGCAGAGATTCACAGGGCGGTAGAATTACTGGAGAAGGTTCAGTGATGAATGGGATTCTGAGCTTTGACAAAGTCAATTACTGCGAGCAGCTGAACTTCAATCTGCTCAGTGTATCCTAGATTTATGACAAGAAATATTCCACTCATTTCACCGACACTCATTGCTACATCTTGAAACCAGGATTTCATATTCCTGAAGAATGGGTTGTCTTGAAGACACCAAGGAAGAATAATACATATGTCTTGAACCTTAATTCTACTTGTCCATCAGAAGAGACATGTCTATTGTCTAAAGCATCATTTGATGAATCACAACTTTGGCATAGACGCTTAGGACACACGAATTTTAAAAATATGAATAGATTGGTCAAAGGGAACCATGTAATTGGTCTTCCTCAAAAGGAATTTCATTTTGTTGACCACTGTACCGTGCGTCTCAAAGGAAAACAACATAAATCATCTCATAAGCCAAAACTTGTGAACACTAACAATTCTCCATTGAAGTTACTTCATATGGATCTCTTCGGGTCGACTCACGTCATGAGTATTGGCAAGAAGCATTATTGTTTAGTGATCATTGATGAATTTACTCGATTCACATGGGTCTTCTTCCTACTTCATAAGAATGAGGCGCCCCAAATCATAATAGATTTTATAACCAAAATTGAAAGTCAACTTGATTTAAAAGTAAAATCTATTAGAAGTGACAATGGGACGGAATTTAAAAATGAAAGCATGAGTTCATTTTGCACATCAAAAGGCATTGTTCATCAGTTCAGTGTAGCTCATACTCCACAACAAAATGAAGTTGCTAAAAGAAGGAATAGAACACTGATTGAAGCAGCAAGAACAATGTTAGCTGATGCAAAACTGCCAATTACGTTTTGGGCAGAAGCAGTTAACACTTCATGTTTTGTGCAAAATCGAACTCTGATAATCAAAGAACACAATAAAAATCCTTATTAACTTATTTTTTACAGAAAACCATTCATTGGATTTTTGAAGTCATTTGGTTGTCCTGTCTCAATATTGAACACCAGAGACCATTTAGGAAAGTTTGCTCCTAAGTCTGACGAGGGATTCTTCATGGGATATTCCTCAGTGTCTAAGGCTTTAGGGTGTTTAATCCTAGATTAAACATCATTGATGAATCAACAAATATTCAATTCAATGAGCATTTGTTTCCCAAATCATCAAATGGTCCTGACTAGTTGTTTGATATTGATTCATTTACAAGATCTTTTGATCAGTTCAATTTGTCAAATGCAGGAACATCAGGGTCAGTTGAAAGAAGAATAGACTTCCTAATGATTCCTCCTTCTACTGATCAAGACAATGAAGAAGTGCCATTACAAGCTGATCCTATCCGGCAAGTTACACAAAATGAAAGTATCTCAACAGATGCTGGTCCAGTTCAATGCCATCTCCTTCAGCTGAACCTTCAACTAAAGTGAGACATTTAGAACCAACTCATGCACCAGCTGATACTAACAGAGATGGAAATGATGAGAGTATTCAGAGTGCTGCTGAAGCTGAAGATGCTATACCCTCTGATTCTGGTCATCACTCTCCCACACTACAACAACAATATGCCTCTCACCAAGTTGATCTGAATGTCTCCAATCTTGATGTGTCCATTGCTGGTGATTTGATTCCAATTACCAGGACACACAAGAATCATCCAGTGTCCAACATTATTGGTGATTTAGACGAGCGGGTGACACAAAGCAAGTCAAGTATTGCAAACATCTGTTTGTTTTCATGTTTTCTGTGTCAAACTGTATCTAAAAACATTAAAGAGGCTCTTCAAGACAATAGCTAGATTGAGGCAATTTATGGAAGAATTGCTACAATTCAAGAAACAGGAAGTATGGCAGCTTGTGGATCTTCCCGAAGGTCAATACCCTATCGGTACCAGATGGCTGTACCAAAACAAGACTGATGCACAGAAACAAAGCAAGATTGGTACCACAGGGCTATACACAAGAAGAAGGAATAGATTATGATGAGGTGTTTGCTCCTGTTGCTAGATTAAAAGCCATACGAATCTTTCTTGCATACTCTGCATCCATAAATTCATAGTTTTAAATGGATGTAAAGTGTGCATTTTTGTATGGAAAGATCTCTGAAGAAGTCTATGTGAGTCAACCTCTAGGCTTCGAGGATCCTGATTTACCTCACAGGGTATACAAGCTTGATAAAGCTTTGTATGGCTTACATCAAGCCCCTCGAAAATGGTATGAGACTCTGTCATCCTTTCTTCTTGACCATGGTTATGAAAGAGGGAAGATTGACCAGACTTTATTCAAAAAGAGAAAAGGGAATGAGATGCTGGTTGTCCAGATTTATGTGGATGATATCATATTTGGCTCCACCAACAAACACCTCTGCAAAGACTTTGAAGATCTTATGCATTCAAAATTTCAGATGAGTGCTATAGGAGAACTCACATTCTTCCTAGGTCTTCAAGTACAACAAACATCCAGTGGAATCTTCATCAACCAGTCAAAATATATGGAATCCATGTTAAAGAAGTTTCACTTTGCAGAATGTCAGTCCATTAGAACACCTGTTGATATAAAAGTGAAGATTGGCCCAGACACTGATGGCAAATCTGTGGATCAGACTCTTTATCGATCCATGATTGGTTCACTCATGTATTTAACAGCCAGTAGACCTGATATTATGTTTGGTGTTTGTGTTTGTGCCAGGTATCAGGCAGATCCCAAGGAATCTCATGTGAATGCAGTCAAGAGGATATTTAGATATCTTAAGGGCAAACTTGCTCTTGGACTATGGTATCCAAAGGATGGAGACTTCAATCTCTATGCATACACCGACAGTGACTACGGGGGATGCACTTTCAACAGAAAATCCACATCTGGCGGTTGTCAATTTCTTGGTCCCAGACTGGTGTTATGGCAGTGCAAGAAACAGACCAATGTTTCTGTATCAACAACTGAAGTTGAATATATTGTAGCATCAGCTTGCTGTTCTCAAGTTCTCTGGATTCAAAACAAGATGCTTGATTATGGTTATAATTTCTTGCAAACACCAATCCATATTGACAACACTGCTGCAGTCTTCATAACAAACAATCCAGCTCAGCACTCAAAAACAAAACATATTGAAATTAGATATCACTTTTTGAGAGACTGTGCTGAAAAAGGTTTAATCAAGCTGATTCAAGTTAACACAGACAATCAGCTAGCTGATTTGTTTACTAAGACATTTGACCCAAGTCGGTTTGAATTCTTAGTCAATCAATCGGCATGATTAACCTTGAGTAAAAAATCAAAAATTTACAAAAACATCAAAAAAATTCACAAAATTACAAAAAGAAATCAATTTTTGTTGAAGTCCTTGATTTGTACTTCTTATGGGAAATGATATAATTACAGTCGTTATATCATTCACTGTGCTTAATTCAATATCTTGAAAGACTGACATGACTTACCTGATATGTGGGTAGGCTCAACTTGGAACAGAAGATAAATGTTGTGATAAACTAAAGATCACATTCAAATATGAATGCATCATCTCAAGAGCATGTAAGTATCTGACCTATCCAAGTGTATGTATATGTAGTAACCTAAACACACCAGGTCATGATACCTTATGAATCTCATTCATATCAGTTTCTCCTTTGTTTTGCTGAGCAAAGACCTGGGGAAACAAGCACATAGTGCTGATGTCTAGATCCAAAAAGATTCCCAATGAGGAACACATCCAATACGGGTGACAAATAAAACAGACTATAACAAAAAGAATCCCAAAGTGGATCACCTTCCAAAGTGAAGAGCAAAAAGAATCCTAATGAGAATCAAACAAAATAAGGATCAGGTAAAAGAATCCCAAAGTGGATCCCCATTACCAAAATGAATGAGGTTTCATAACTTAAATGACCAGGTATTGAAAGTTTTGAAAAAGTTCTACCATACAGTACATGAGGATAGATGATCTTGCTATGCTTATGAGTGTGAGGTTCATGTTGAATGTTTAATTAAATCAAAACATGATAAAAATCACATGCATTACAATATTGACCAAGCATGAGTTTAAGAGGACAAACATACCTTCAATCAATAAGTTCATGACAACTTGCACTTATGAAAGATAAGATTGTTATGATCCCAAAATTTCAAACAAAAGTGCAAAATAATTAAACAGATCAGAAATATTGTCCTAAAATTTTATAAATTTTATTTAAAGTTTTTATCCCGCATGGATATAAACTTTAGGGGGAGTAATAAAATTTTAAAAAGAAATATTTACAAAAACATGAAATTTGCAAACATTAAATTGACAACTTTATCAAACGGATTATGTCTGTATGGAAATTACTCCATAATCAACTTCAGAAGATGCATATGCTCCAAAATCAGTCAAGTTGGGAATCCGTGTCACATCAAAGATACATGACAATCCAAGCAAGAATTGACAATCTCAGAATTTGCAAAATCTTCATAAAACAACAAAAATGCAGACTCATCTTCATAAAATCAGAAGCAGCTGTACAAACCAATCAAATTCAGCCACTACAAAAACATTAATTTTTGACAAGTACGAAATTTAATGCGAGTAAGTGCATTGGTTAATGCGGGTGAAGGTAACCCTGTCATTTAACCAATGTGGGTAACTGTTTTTTGTACAAGTAAACTAATGCGGACAACAAATTGTTCATCCGCATTAGCTACAGTAAATGGGGACAGCCTGACTCGTCAACATTTTCAAGGGTGGTTAACTTTGGTTACCCGCATCTGTCTCAGTAAATGCGGACAAGTCATTTGTTCACCCGCATTTGCTGCATGAAATGCTGATAAGTTAACTTTGGTCACCCGCATTTGTCTCAGTAAATGCGGACAAGTCATTATTCTCCCGCATTTGCTATAGTGAATGCTGATAAGTTACTTTGTTCACCCGCATTTGTCACAGTAAATGCGGACAAGTAATCTGCTCGAATTATGCGGACAAGTAATCTGTTCTCTCGCATTCGCTACAGTAAATGCGGATGGGTAAAAATAGTTCTTCCGTATTCGTTAACAGTAAATGCTGACAAACTTAGTTTGTTCATCAGCATTTGCTACGGTGAATACGCCCATTGAAATTCTGTAACCGCATTTGTAACAGTAATATTTTCTGCACTTGTAAATTTTTTAAAAAAGTATGAAATGTAGTATAAATACTCATTTAATGTGAGTTATTTATTACTTATCAAATTTTTAGTGAACTTTTATAGTGCTTCGAAGGCCAGAAAACCGTTCTTCTTCTGAGTTCAAATCTACACTAATCAAGCTTCATTTTGTTCAAATCCAACATCAAAACAAGCAACCTTGTCTGTTAAATCGAAGTATTGTCAACTAAAAGGTGATTATCAGTTTCTTACATACTTCGACTATTGAACAAATTTCTTGAAATGGAACCCTAATCTTGTGAAATGCTTCAAATACACTCAAGAACACTGGATTTAGATAAATGACAGAGTTCATTAAAACCAATGATCGGTGTAAACATCAAAGATTTCATGTGGTTCTAAGAATACATAAAACATCGATGAACAGGAGATACTGGTTTATAACAATGTTGACATCAAAACAATCTGTTAAAACACAATCAAAATCAGTGTAACCCAACACAAAGAGACAAAATTTTGAACTGTTATTCATAAAAAAATCAAAATTAGGTCAAATAACCTAATGTAACAGTAACAAGCAGAATTCATTTTTGTCATAAAAAGTCAAAATTGAACAAATCACACACAATTCTCACTAATTCATCCTCTTTGTGTGCAGATTACATAATGGCTAACCTGACTTGGAGCAAGCTCCATAATGTTAGTGGTTTTCTCAATCCAGATGTCCCTGAAGCAGAAGGTCTCAGAGACATGATCAGATTTATTGCCACTACCAGAGTGCCTATGCCATTACAGTTAGACCAGTGATCTTTGAGAACTATATCAGATCATTTAGGGGTAATACAGAAGTAGTAGACAATGATGGAGAAAAAGTAATTTCAGGAAGAATAACTGCTGACCATACACTGATAATCTCTGAGCAAACAATAAGACAATGCTTGAGATTTGAAGATGAACCTGATTCACCAACTGAATTTGATGAAGAAGATATCATGTCATTCTTTGCTGACATTGGATATGAGGGTGGATTTGAGGCAAAACAGATAGTAAAAGGATTGGTAGATTTGCAGTGGAGTTTTCTCATTCATTATATCCAACACTGCTTATCTAAAAGAAAAACTGGGTGGAATGATATACCATTAACTATATCTTCACTGGTCTGTGCCCTCTACTCTAACAGACCCTACAACTTTTCAGCCTATGTCTTTAATGGAATGATGGCAAACATTCAAGAGGGGAGAAGGAACATGTTCCTAATGTATCCTAGATTCATTCAGTGTCTTATTAATGAAGCCTTTCCTGATCTGGTTTTAGAAGGCCCCATTCTTGAAATTCCTCATTATAATGCAAGATCTTTGAAGTACATCAAGAAGAGAGATCCAAGAAATTTCTATAGTGGTACTTTCTTTCCACTTTTACCTTGGATGCAACAACAAATAGATCCCCAAAATGATGTGCCAATGGATGAGGACAATTACAACTACAAGAACCTATTTTACATGATGATGTTCCTATTGAGGAACCTGCACAAGAAATGGCAGCTGATGTTCCTGATGAGGAACCAATTCATGAAGTGAATGTTCAAGAAGAAGATCCAGAAAAATCAGTGTAGCAGGATGCTGTTCATGATCAACTCCATGTTGATGAGCATGCAGAATCTGAAGAACTCATTAGACCAGTGTCACCTTTGATTGGTGATCCTTACTCTGGTGAAACAATACAAGAAGCTGCTGTTTTATCCCCTTTTAGGGTTGAACCCATTATCCCACAATCATGTTCTCATATTCATACTCATCAAGAATCATAAGAAAGCCCTACACATAAAGCTGCTGCTATATTTGAAAGTTCTGGTGAATCTACCAGTTCCACAGACTCTTCTCAATCATCTGATGATAAGGAAGATAATCAACAGTTTGCACCTCTTCCACAGAGACAAATTGTCTCTGAAGATGCTCCTTCTGAGATCTTTGCTAAATCAGAAATAAACAGACCAGATGATAAAGATAAGATGATATCTAAACTGATGGCAAAAGTGTCTAGACTGGAGAATACATTAAACAGGAGGTCAAGGGTACTCAGTGATAGACTCTAAGAGTTAGATGAAAAAGAAAAAGGACTAAGGGAGTCAAAAGAAAAGTATGAAGCTGAGATGAGAATGAAGGATGATGAAAAAAGTAAACTAAAATCATCTTTGGAAATGGCAAGAGAAGAAGTGCATGGGCTTGTTGAAACTGTTGCCATACAAACAGAAGCAATGGAGGAATAAGAAAACTTGATTGAGTCTCAAAATGAGTTAATTGATGAGCTCACAAAAAGAAATGATGACTTAACAAAAAGAGTTGATGAACTAGAACTCCTTGTGAAATTGAAAGATGAAATTATAAAAGAAAAGGATGAGAAATCTATTGATGAAAATGAACAACAAGTAGCAGAACAACAACAAGAACAAGAAAAGGAAGAAGAAGTCAGGGATGAATCCAGTTGGGAAATAGTGGTTCATTCGAAAACTTCATCTGTGGATGCTACTATGATGAAAGAATTGATTGATGACTTGGACAGGTATTCTTCCAATGAATTAATCATAGATGAAGAGTTTTGGGACTACATCAAATACATAAGGTCCCCCTTGATTCTATTGTAGTAATTCCTTCAAAACCTGTGCCAATTGAAGAAGAGTTAAGAATGCAGCCTGTGCCTGCAGTTTTGCTAACTGTTGAACAACAAAGACTAATTAAAAGACCTTGTGATGAGTTAAAAGAAAAAGAAACTACTAATTGAACATACAAGATGTTGTTGAGGCTGAACAGCAAAGAATCACTCCTGAATTAAGGCTGTTAAACAAGAACAACAGGCCAAAACTGATGAAGCTTCATCATCAGGATCAAAAGTGATAACATACACACGAAAAAGGAAGTATTTGTCAGAAAAGGCAAAAGGAAAACTTCCTATGGTTGAGGAAGAACAACCTAAAAAGAAAACCAAAGATGATCCCAGAAGTTTGGCAGCAATTGCTGAATTTTTGGATGAACATTAGAAGGCTGAAAAAGAGTTACAGCATACTTTGGAAGTGATAATGCTGGATGAAGAAGACTCTAAGAACAAACAACAAAAGACACATGATGATGTGACCAGCCCAGCTATTATTGAGCAATCTATTGAAAGCATGATTGAAAAGGCCAAAACTGATGATCTAATGATTCATGCTATGTATCTGATCAATCATGGCTATGAAGCTGATATGGTATTCAACATGACCTATGATGAGATTGTAGAAGAAGTAAAGAAGAAAGAAAAGCTGCTGGATCCATCATATGTAACAGAGTATGAGATGAGGAAAGATTCTGAAAAGAAAAAGGCTAAAAAGGCAACAACTTCCATCTTAAAACCAATAAAGAAAGATGCTGAACAGTCTATGTTTCTTGATCCCTATAGTATGTTTGATAGGGAAATGAAGGATTATCTTAACAAACAAGGGTTTACAAAAGGAAAACTTGGTAACATGAAGACCATTCCCTAAGGGCTGCAATGTTAAAATTGATAAATGACATGAAAGACAGATTGAAGGCAATTGAAGAAGAAGTAATTGCCCAGAAGCCCAGAATAAGAACATCAGCACAAGATATGCAGCTGACAGTTAAAGATAAAGATGTTCTGGCCCCTATCTTAGACAAGAATTCATAGTGGTTTATAGAGCCTTCTTAGCTAGAACTCCAAGAAGGGCTAACCACTGCTGAATTAATTAGAGGGGTGTCTGCTCCAAGTGACAAGACTGATGTTAAAATCATTGCCTGGAAGTATGACAGCGACTGGAATATGTTCATGGTGAAAAGAATATCAGGATTGGTACAATTCTTCACTGAGTATACAGCTTTAGTCAATGCATTGAATGTTCATGATCTGAAAGAACTGGCTGAGCTTGATCTGGTGAATCTTGCTGGCATGTACAGAGGATATGAATTTGCTGATATTTTGAAGATGTTTAAAAAAACTAACAACTTCAAATCACCGAAAGCCATTTGCACAAGAAAACACAAGACCTTCAACAAGCCATTTGTCAAAAGAAGAACAAAAGAAGCTGAAGAAATAGTATTCCCTGAATTGTATGTAAAGCAACTGAAAGTCTGAAAAGAAAGATGATTACAGGCACTCATAAGTCAAAGCCTATTTCTAATGTTTATTATGATGAAGAGACTTATGAGCTTGTGATTGAAAGAACATGGGGAGGAAAAGAAGCCCCTAAAATTAGAATTTTCAGTGGATATGAGGTCAGACTGCTAGATGAGTCTTACATACACTATAACTTCACAAGACACTTTAGAGCCCTCAAAAACAAAGCTGCTGAAGATGATCTAGATTTTATGTTGAAGTGTGTTAAGATCTTGAAGCTGGCATTTGACAGAATCAACAATAAAAGGGAACAAAGGAAGAAGAGAAAGGTGCCAATGCAGATGGACAATATTGTCAAGTTAGAGGTTGATGCTAATGGGCATTGCTGATCCATAGAGATGGGTTATCTTCCATTTCAGTTTGGGAACCCATCTCTTTGAAACAAATGCCCCTTGCTGCTATCTACACCATGAGTGAGATGAAGATACATATGCTGAGCAGAGAAAAGATGAAAGAAGCAAAAGACTTTTCCAATATGATCAAGGCCATCCCCAAAAGTCCAACAGAAGACATCATAAGAAGACCAACCAGAATCTTCACAACCACCAACTCCATCATAATCTTGAGGAACCTAGGTTGTATAATCCTTAGGGGGAGTATTGTTAGACCCTGAAAGGATAATACTTGCCAACTCAAGAAGTGGTTAGAGGTTGTTTTGGTTGGAGAACATTAGTTACAGAAAACAACAGAAGACAACAGAAGACAAGAAAAGACAAGTATAAAGCACCTGCATTTGTTAATGCGGATGACTAGTGAACAAATGCGGACAAGTGTTTGTTCACCCGCATTAACAAATGCGGATCAAGACAACTAATGCTGAACAGAAGTTTTCATCCGCATTTGTCCATGCTGATGAACTGAAGAAACACTGACAAAGATTGTTCACCCGCATTAGTCCATGCGGATGAACAACAGTAAATGCTGACAAAGATTGTTCACCCGCATTAGTCCATGCGGATGAACAACATTAAATGCTGACAAGACTTATTCATCTGCATGAACTAATGCGGGTGAGCAAACACAAATGCTGACTACAAACAACAAATGCTAATGAAGACTTGTTCATCCGCATGAACTAATGCAGATGAACAACTTACACTTTTATATTATTTTGTACTTAGACTAGATTCACTTGTATAGATCAGGGTTAGTTTAGTCTTTTGTACAGGCAATGTTACGCCTATAAATAGGGTCACATACCCTAACTTTGTAAGTTTTTGACTTCAGCAGTATATCCATGATATTTTACAACATTTACTACTGTTCTTGATTCTCTTACATTCAAGCATTTACTACAGCAATTAATGTTCTTTAATATAGTAATTCCGCTGCTATATTATTGAATCAGTCCACATATTCAATCCTAGGTTGAGTCACATCAACCGAGAATATCATTCTCAAACCTAGTCAAAACGGCAAAGTGAATACCACCCTATACTTGATCATCAATACTCCTTCTAGAGGGTATTCACCTGCCGGGGTCTTCAGGATCAGCTCAACCCTTTGGTTGCTCCATCATTCTTACCAAATCTCTTACTTCTACTTCCAGATCCTCATGTTCTGCATGCTCTTTTCGAGCTGCTTAATCTCCAATCTCACACCCGAGCTTTGTTGCTACCCTCTCAAAAAGCTAGCCTCAGTCTTAGTCTCTTCTCCTACCTAACCTTAATTTGATTCTCACACAACACCTTCAGATCATCATCATTGAATGAGAATACCTCCATAGGATCAAACACTTATTCATCTCCATCCTTCACCCTTAATACTGCTTCACCTGTCTGGTTATCATAAAACTACTTCTTGAACTTCTGCAGTCTAGAAGGTTGTTGATTAGTATCCTACCTGTTGATGGTCTTAGCAGGCTTTAACTTTAGTAAAAACTTTCCTTTACCCACCACCCAGTCCAAATCCTTCTTTTGGCCTCCTCCTCTCAGGCTTTATGAATCTAAAAGCTGCAAAGTTGTCTTAAACGCCTGACGGATCTCATGTTCTAACATAGTGGCATGTTCGCTCAAACCCAAATCTAGGAGGGGGATCTCTACCAGTCTTCTCAGATCCACACATAGGAGGGTTTTAAACACCTTACTTT